>JAPMOR010009906.1:165563-239353 GCA_026543865.1 Argiope aurantia | reverse complement strand
AATATGTGTGTGTGTATGTTTTCTCATGAGAAAAAAGTATTCAAATAATAAAATTCTATGAAAATTAACCATAGTCATTTGTTATTATTTCCTTAATTACATAAAAGCATTTAATTTTTATGATAAGTTACAAGAAAATAATAAATTTCAAATAAACAGGATCTGTCAACCGGAATACAATACTATCAGTTATAATATATAGAATTCTTCTGCATTTTAAATAAGTAATTATTTATATTTTAATTAATTCAAAAATTATTTTAACAATTCATTGCAAATTCTCAATATAGTTCTAATACACTGTAATATATAGTCATTATGTTATTTGCCAATTTATTTATATGGTAACTAGGCTAAAAGCATTTTTTAATCAACCCGCATGCCTTTTCTCCCTAAAATCGGAAATTCGCTGCCCAAGGAAATTATGTATTCCCAGCAAACCAGTTGGTCTTTAAAGCAATGTCATGGTAATCGGTAAAGAAATTTTAATCCTGGAAGTTTTAGTAAATACTTTGTGGTTCGGATTTTTGCTCTGACAGACTTGTCACAGTTCGAAATTACATCTTTGAAATAATGCGCCAGTATATTCATTAATTTCGGTATGCTCTTAATATAAGGACCAAAATTTTGTTTTATGTATCTTAAGGAACAATCATAGAGTGAAGTCCATAACATACTGAGGAATTTCATTGAAATTTCTTCCTGAAGTGGCACTAATGTGCTGAGACAATCGGTTCATAATAGCCAAATGTAATTACTGTTACTACAGAATTTGCGAAGAAAAATAGCAGAAAATATATTTGACACGAATAGGAGATTTTTCAAAATGAGCATAACAAACAGGGTTTTCTAAGACTTTTGATGGTTTTACACGTATAAACAATATTTATACATATTTCTTTTCTTCATTTTTCATTCATTTTGTCACATAATGTATTAATAGGTGAGTTTTGAAAGGAATTTGCCGAAGGAGCATTCGAAGGATGTATCTTGTGCTGCCTTCTCTACAATAACTTGTTCCTAGACTTAACGTAATGCTTATACGTAGAATTATTCTCAATGCTTTCTTTTTGAGTAGAGTTTTCCTAATATTTAAAAGAGTGTCTGCACGCCAAAAAAATAAAAATAATATTACAATTTGCATGTCATTACAAATTGTAATAACTGCATATCATTACAATTTGTGCAGTTTTATACTTCAAGCACGAAAATTATTGCAACTTCTTGAATGGTTTTTTTTTGGTTACCTATCAACAACGATATCTTCTGCAAAAGATATATTCCAGAAGCATAGAATGTTAAAAGGAATATATTCAATCCTTACTTTGTCGTAAGTGAAAGCAGATAAAGCCTTGTTGAGCTCTCTCAGAAGGAATCGGTCCTCGAACTGTTTGCTCGGATCCTCCGAGAAATCTGTTGGGTCAAGGAAACAAAGGCCTGCCTGCAAACAAACTTAGACATTAAAATTTTAAAAAATATATTTAGTATCATGAAAATAATTGAATGAATTTAAAGTACAAATAAAATTTGTGTTCATCGAAGGTATTTCTTTTTGGACAAAAAAAAAATCCTATTATCCTGGTGATGGGATAGAAAAAGATTTTGCTTAAAAACTCTGAAAAAATTATACTCGTATGTATACATACGAAAAATATACGTTCAATATAAATATATTAGTTTCCCTTCTCATTGCCTTCCGACCCAACTTTAGAAGCTAAATAACATACATTTTTACAGGAAAGTTCACCAAAGAGATTTATTAAAAATTTCAAATAAGATATTGCATATTAGGCAGATTAACTTATAGATAACTTATAGATTTCCATTGCTAACCATAATAATGTTAACCATTGCCTTAAATATCACAATAATTTCTTACCTGTGTTCCCGCGGCGTTCTCTGCGATGAGGGCTTCCTCATCCGCCAGACCTTCCACAAAGCTCAAAATGACCAGGAGCTCAGGAAAAGAGAAAAAGAGACGTGCTTCCTGCAAGAAAGAATTCATGAGTAAAATATTAGTCATTAATTTTTAGAGAACTTTGTGACTTATCTGTGTATAATAAGCATTTTTAATCCTTTATTAGCCAACAGTATTTAATTAAATTAGTTAAGTTATTTTAATAAATTTTAAAAAATCCCTCATTCCTAGACTTATTCGGCACCAAATCTTTGCTAATTTTGCGAAAATAAAAATTGATGGCAAAATAATTCGGCAAATAAAGGGTTAAGCAAGTAAATGGGATCTGAGATGTAAATATGTCAAGTAAATAGGTTGTTGTGCATCAACAGACTGTAGAGTTATTTGAATTTGTTTTCATGATGGAATCTACATTTTTAAATGAAGGATGAGATAAATGTTCAAAACTGGTCCATGAGGGCTCTGAAAGCCTTCTAGCTACAAGACAACATGATGCAATGCTTCACTTCGGCTTCAAAATTTGGATTGGACCGAATGGCCTGGTGGTAAGGTCTCGGGTTCGGAACCGGAGTGTTTCAAGTTCTAGATCGTCGGAGTCAAACGTTCTCCCACTGGTGTGGTGTGGAAGTTTGGAGAGGGGGTGCTAGCTTAGGTGTAGTCCTCGACATCTGACCAGTTCTCAAAATTACAAGGTCCGTCCCAAAATAGCCCTAGTGTTGCTTTGAAACGGGACATTAATATAACTTAAGTCAACATTTGGATTAGAATTTAGGAACTTATTTGCTTGATACAAACTTCCTTCTAACGCAGTGCAAAAGAACCTGTCCATATACTTGGAAGCTCTAACCCTTGCCCATTTAAATCAAACAATCAGTTAGGTGCTCAGTGGGCTTTCATTGGTTTCAGGACAGATAGTCTTTACCCATTTTTCATATTTGTTCATTCATTTTCTGTCTTATTTTCACGTTTTTATTGGGTTTTTTTTTCTCCCATTTCAATTGATAATTGGATTATCAGGAAAACAAAATAAAAACAGAGCATCGAACTCTGAGAATGCGAAAGTGAAGAAATGAGATAAAAAAAAACGAATATGCAATTTTTGAAAACAATTTCAGGGCTCTCTGCAGCTCTAATAAAATATAAGAACCGCTTCTCTACTAATGTGACATTTCTAAATACACGTATTTTAAATATAGATATTGAAATTGATGATATCTTTATTGTACCAAAATAGATATTGAAAATGAAACCAGTAAAGTTCAAAGTCGCGAAACAAAAATCTTAAATTTTAAATCTAGCCGATTTAATACTGACCACTTGCATAACCACCTGTTATTGATACTGAGAGGAAACATACTATTTTAAATAAGAAAAAGTATACGTAATCTTACTGTGTCAAAGTAGTAGATTATGTGCGGTTTTTCAGTTGCAAAATGTCATTAAAAATTTATAGTTATACAACATTATTAATGTTTTATGCCTTTACAACTTTAAAATGTATTTTTTCTCTGACTTGAATTTTTGTCAATACAAATACTTTTTATTTCTTAAGTTTTTTTTTTCTCTCTTTGCAAGACAGAAATAGTAAAAGATAGAATTTGTGGAAAATTTCAAAAAATACTTTAATATATATGTGCTATAAGAATTAATGTGGAGTTTAAGTCTGAAAGGCCTAGTTATTGTTTAAAATAAAATTTGGGAATTTTCATGTTTTTACAAGGGAGTTGCAAAAATAAATTTAGTTTTAGCTGCAAAAATAATTATTTGAATTTAGTAATGAATCAAATCTGTAATGCCATTTTCACGTTTGCTCCCAATAATTCAAGAAATATGAATCACTTGAAATAGCTAAAAAATATCAAACATTTAAAATTTTATAAAAATTCTTAAGAAAACAAAAAGAAACAATTTTTACAATAACAGTAATTACTAATTTTTATCAATACCAATTTAATAATGTAATCCTCAAAAAGTTCTTAATTATTTTTATTGTTTCTTTCTCTAAAAGTTTCTTTTGGAGAAGAGTACTGGATAACCTTAAAACTATCAAACTTTATTGCATTCAACTGGTTTATGACATTGCTTTTTTTTTTCTTTTTTCTTAGGTGTATTGAATAAGATTATATTATAATTTATGTTTGCTAGTTTTTATTATTTTATTATATACTTTATTGCAACGATTTCAATATCACATTTTTTTTAAAAAAAATGTGTTAGTAGTCAGTTTCTTTCAACTTTGCATTTTGTTACAATTTTCTGGTAAGGGTATATTCCCAATATAGGAAATGAGAAGTTTCTCCGCCATGGCGGTTAGTTTTCGCTTTCCTTGAGGGGGAAGGCATATGGAGTCGTTTATTTTCACTTCCATGAAGATATGTACCTTCTACTGGAAAAATTGTGCCGGTGATGGCCGTTGGGATTCAACCTTAGTTCTCACCTCCGTGCAGTTGCGAGGACTTATTCCCGAATATTTAGGCAGAACGAGAATAGTTCCAATGTGGTTATAATTCAGTAATGCATCATGCGCGAGATTATGCGTAATTTAGAGGCAACATTTGCATAGCAACGAGTTCCCCCCCCCCTCCTCTCGTTTATTATTAGTCTTTTTTTACTGTACTTTAAATATAAATGATGTGTTATTTCCTTTCATAAAGTTTCTTTTTGTCGTGCGAAAGGGAGAGGGATTATCTCGTAGTATGTTTATTAGTTTTCAAACTCAAATAATATTATTAGCTTTTAATATTATTTATTTATTCATTTTCAAATTTCTATAATTATTTCTTTTGTCAGATCATAAATTTCACATCGGAAAAAAAAATTCGATAAATATTTTTTTCAAAAGTGAAATGTGAAAATTTTTATTGCAATTCTTCAACGCAAGTATTTGAGCTACCAACGCGTTGAGTGTGGTCTACTTTAATATCAACAAATATTGGAAAGCACCGAATATTTTTACGAAATTGATCTGAAAACGAAAGTCTATATTCGAAATGTGCGCAGAAAAAAGTTTGAATAAGAAAACAATCTGAGGCACATCAAACATTCCGATTTAAACATGAATAGTAATATATGTCGAATATCATGACAAAAACATGGTGTGAAAAAGAAACGATTAAGTATCCTTACCTTTGACGTAGAGGCTTTAATAACATCTCCCCCAACGATTGGAGAGCAGGTACAAGCCTAAAAAAAGATGAAGAATAAGTGAAAATAAGTAAATAAATAACTTCAAACAAAAGATAATAGAAACTATCTTACTCTAAAGATATGAGGCTCAGCATGGTGGACAGTTCCCTCAGGACGCAATACGAGGGGAACTAGAGGCCGATCGCTGCAAAGCCAGCCGGGTAAGGATGGACCCTGTACTACCTGCCGATAAAAAGTATCATTTTAGTATACTTTTCCTATGAAACTGAAGTTACTTCCGGAAAATATCTAAGTAAACAAGTCTGGCAATTGAGTTTTGTAACAGTAAACTGAGTTACGGAAGACAATAATCCATAACTTTAGTAACACCAAATTTTGTATAAAAAAATCCAAAATATCGAAGCATGACTATATTTAACGCTCCATTCATCTATCTTTATTTCATTTTTTAAAATACACTTTTGATTATATATTAGCAGCGATCACGTGCGCACAAAAAAATGAATTTAATATCATCGCAAATTAAAATTAGAGAAAAAAAAAACAACTTATATTGTAACTAGATTAAAATCACTGAAAGATACATTTTTTTAAATTTTAAAATAGTGTAAAGACAGTTTTTGTGCAATAAAATGCTCCTAAATTATTTACGGGAAAAGTATAAGATTTTTATTAAAATTTAATCAAAAATTTTGATAGACCCTTTCTTAGTGATCATTTCTAATAACGAACTCTAGTTAGAAGTAATCACTAGTTAGTTTTAGTGGTCTTGTTTTATTATGCATGTTAAATCAAACACATGTGTAATATAGTTTACAGATAGTACATCATTCTATAAATATTACCATGTTACGTAAAATAAAATTTGATGTCGTTCATGTTTTTGTTTTTCGAATTGCTTATCTAAATATGAATTTACTTCGTTGTATTCACTTACCTACAAATAGACAGGTAGACATTCCTTTAGAAGAATTGATTCGAAATTCGACATACATGCCAAATTTTGATCATAAAGCCATTTATCAAATTTCATCTTTCTGGTCTATATAAATGAGTTATCATGTTTACATGCATGCATACAGACAGACAAATTACCCGATCGAGAATTTTACTCCAAAATTTCATAGAAATCTACAATATCTCATGCCAAATTCTAATGGTCTACCTTGTTGCATTTCTGATTTATCTGTTCATGGACAAAGATCGAAAAAATCGTTTTCTCTTATTTAGGGACTTCAAAAATATGACGATTCATATAGTCGTAAGATCGAACTATTTGACGATTATAGTATTTTCTTTTTATATGCATTTTATATGAGAAAGCAATGAAACTGTTTCGGAAAAAACGAATTGGAAAGCAGAGTATCTATAAAAATAACATAAGATTGCCTCTTATAAACAGATGAAAGGTACATTTCATTGAATTTCTGTTATAAGAACATTGATGCAAGAGAATATATACTGAGTCTTATTTAATCTAGTTTGACCAGCTTACGATTTTAGAGTTAAACAATGTTATTTTGGGAACGGATTCGATTTCTGAATCATGTCAGATGAGCATCACTAAACGACCATCGTTCATAGTAGGAAGACATTCGACTCCCAAGAATTTAAGCTAAATTATATTCATACACAAAACGGATTTTTAGTGGAATCGGATGAGGAAACCATCACCGTGAAGATAACTCACGAGATTTCTATTCATTAAAAGAACGAACGTGTAGAAAACATGCTTATAAAAATGTAGATGTACCTTTCGAGTGAATATTACATGTCCACCAGGGGTAGCATCCAAGGTCTCGAAGTACCGCAGAAATGCTTTCAACTTTTTTTGATGACTGCGTCTGGAAAAGAACTACAAATTAGAAATTAAAACTAATATAAATTGCAAGTTGATAAAGATATTTTTTTTAATTTCTAACATTTGATTAAAAAAGAAGTTTGTAAAGTTAAACCATTTTGGTATTAAAAAATATCTTCTAAAAAGATTGTGAATGATTAATTATTACAGTTTTCTATTCTTCTTATGCGTATAACATTATTTAATTATACAATTCAAATAAAACATTCAAATAAACAACCTTATTTATTACAATACACAATTCAAATACAGCCCTATTATAGAAGAGAATATTATAAAAATTTTAAAGAACTTCAATGATACATAAGCTGAGAACATATGATATTATTAAATCAAGCTTTATTGAGACATTTTCGGACAAACGAAAAATTCCGGAGAATATATTTCACATGAAAACAGTGCTATAAGATTTAAATGATGTTAATTTAAAATGCGCATAGTTATTTTTGTTAGATTCAATGCTGCGACACGTTAAAGCATAACTCAGTTTTATTTTTTATTTGAATATAATAAAAAGAAATAGCTATTCAGTTTCTTCTACAATTCCTAATCATATATGTAGGAGTAACCTTGCAGATAAATATTGTAATACATATTTAATTTAAAACCACAGTACATTGTTACATCAACCAGCTTTTCTGCTATTCTATCGCATCTACAGTAGAAAATAAGCAGTATTTTCTCACTTTTTAAATAAAATGTACTTATTCTTGCTTTTCTATTTAAAATAAAAGAATGTGTTTTGGGAATTATTATTATACATGTTTTCTATAACTAAATAAACTTCTGTAGCGTTTTTAAGCAGCAATTTAAGGCTGATTTGCATAAAATGTTATTTTTAATCCTTTGACCGGATACTATCGATCATCATGACCGCTAAAGTGCATGTTAAGCAAGCGAATATTCAAAGGATGTTAAGGTTAGGTTTCTTTTATGTCCAAAAACTTTTTTGGCTGCAGGAGAAAAGAGGAAAACCTTTGAATAAGAAAATTTATTATATTACTCAACAAAGAATAGAAAAATATTTTTTAAAATTATTTAATACTAATATAAATCCATTTTTTTAAAAAAATTCATTATCTTGCTTCAAGTTTTATTTTTAATACAATAGTATAATAATACAAATTGATATGCTATGAGGAACCTCTGAGCTAGTCGTAGTCTGACCGTCATTGGATTTCACCGATTTGACTTAAAAAATAACTTTAAATTAAGATATTACCCTCGCTTAATTTATTTTACATAAACATAGAATCTCCAAAATTATTTTGAATTTTTTTTTGTTCCAAATCTATATCTATATCTATACTTATAATAAAGCTCAATGTGTGTGTGTTTGTGTGTGTGTGTGTGTTGGCGCTCTACAGACCAGACCATTCAACCTACAGCTACCAAATTTGGCACGTGCATACCTTGGAGGCCGGGAATGTGCACCTGGGGGTTATTTTTTCGAATTTTTAACTAGAATTTTATTTATTTAAAAATTAAGCGCAATTTTGACGTGTTTCTGCTATAACTGCCGAAAATATTACCGCACAAAAAAGATTTTTACATGAAGTTAAAGATAAAAAATTTATCTTTTAAATGATACTACTGTTTTAATCTTAAAATTAAATTTCTATTTTTAATGAATTTTTAAATAAATACTTTAACTATGTTTTTCAATAATTTTTTTCGTCAAAAATAAAAATGAGGATTAAGCACGTTTCGCATTCACGAGAAAAAATAGCTTTTTTTCAAAGTGTTGCCATCACATTGATTAAAGCTCTAACGGAAAATAAATTAAATCTTTTTGGAAATGAAATCTGCAAAAATATAATTTTCGGCACGTGTCTGTAGGAAATGAAAAAAATATGAAATATTATTTTTTCTAAAAAATAAATTCAAGAAAAATTATTTTATGATCTTTTATACTCTCTATACAGAGTGTTTATTCAGTCCCGGATCCATTTTGATATTTAATGACTCATAAAATAATGAAGATGTAAACAAACTTATGGCATTTATTGATGGAATAACTCATATATTTTCCTTTTCAGGTTTGAATATTTTTACTTTTGTAAATATCGTCTGCGCGTGTTTTTAATTTCAGATAATTTCATTTTGCAGTCTAAATATCTGTACTTTTCTAAATATCGTCTGCTTATTAATTGCATTTTTCTCTCTTTTGTTTTTGGCAACTATTGAAATGTTTTGATGTGTTTATTCTATGTAGTACTTTTTGTATGTGATGTTTTATTCGATCGGATATTAAGGAGAATGCATACACCACAAGAGAAAGCACAGATTTTATGGTGGTCATAGAGTTAATTTCCAATCAACTAAATCACTGACTTTTAAGAGTTAATTTCAAATCACTTAAACTGACTGATTTATGAAGATTTGAATATCACTATTCAATAAAAAAAGGATAATTTTAGATTTTTCATCGATCGTTTCAAAGAAAATAAGCCAATTAGCGCGCAGGTTTCTCAAGATTAATTGGCCTAAGATTATGAAAATGTTGAGTTTTTCTAAATTTTTAACATTTAAAACTTCATAAATAAGTCTTAGTTGATCGTAGAAAATAGAAACATTCATTCATTTATTTAAAATTTGGTGTGTCCAGAATATTTATCAGAATATGATACCTTACTGCATTAAATTTAGACTTCATAATTTTTGAAATATATTTATAAGCAGGAACAAAATATTATTATTGATTTCATTTCAATCCTTTTGAAAGCAAAACTAAAAACTGAATTTTATACTGAATCTCAAAAATTTTTGTTGAATTATTGTTTGAGATATTACATAAACTATGAAAAATATTTTGTAGTTAACATAAGACTTAAATACCGAGCGATTCTGTTTGCAATACTCATATTCAATAATAATAATAATTAATAAATAACAATAAAGATGATAAATAAAATAAAACGCTTGGTTTTATTAAAAAATATCTTAATATTAATTGCAATTTCGTCAGTTACATTTTTAATTAAAGTTGAAGTTTTACCGTAAATGACAACAAATTAGCAAAATATATATAGTAAATTGAACGAAACGATCTAAACAACAGTATAAGTTTGGTATGACTATCAAAATTTGAAGATTAAAAATGTTTTGTTTGAGAATCCTTTAAGAGACCAGTTACTTAAAATATTTAATTGAAAATTGTAGCGAGCGGTAATACTGGCGAACCGGCTGGTCGCCAAAGGCGGCTAGTATTAAATAAAATGAAATTCAACGCTATTTTGATTTTTAATAACTTGTAAGAATATTAAAGCCCAAACCTTTGGCCAATTAATCAAAACTGCAATTGGAAAATAACAAATCCAATAGACATGTTATATTTAGCATTTAGATACGAGTTCAGATTATCATAAAAATATCTGAGAGACGGGGCTTCGCTCGCCTGCCCCCCCTCCTTCTTTTTTTTTGTAAAATCAGGGGGGGGGGGTTCAGAGAAAATATTTAAATACAAATCCCATACTGATTACATACGGATATTTTTCAATCTTGCCTACATATAAACTGGTCATTTAAATAAAAAAATCACGAATGTACTTAGTTTAAAATGTTATTCGAAGCAATCTGCTATATTACAGTATTCATTTTCAACTTTACCTATCATTACTTATATTTTTGAATTGACACTCAGTTTTACCATGGTGAAATCGGGTACGAAATGGGCGCTATTTAACATTATTAACATGAGATGAGATAGAAAAAAGCTCTAATAGTTAACTATAAAAAAAATTGTGTGTGTGTGTGTGTGTGTGTGTTTATTTGTAAAACTGCGTTTTTTTTTCAGGAAAAACACTATATAAATAAACTTTAAAAGAAAAAAAATATTAAATATAAATGCATAAGTGAAAAAATAAACCAAATCGCGCGGCGCGAACCCGAAAACGCCACCGTCATTCATGCTGTTCTGACTACTATACTGCGCTGCTCACACTGTGACGCCGAAGTTGAATATACTTATTCTAATAGTTAGTTATATAAAAATAATTCTAAAAATGATTTTTTGTGTATATATATATATACAAGAATTGTTTGTTTAAATTTATAAGATTAGCCACAGATTAGATTGTAACTAATACATAACAATTACTTAATTAAGATAATTTTAATCGAACTCTATTTTATACAAATGTTAAAAGTATTTTCAATTTATACAAAAAAAGTCTAATTAGTTATTTGATATGAACATCTAATATATTAGGTTGGCAAATTGTTACCATTACCTCTCGTTTATCTAAAATCGTCCGAATTAAATGGAAACGTCTCGGTTTTCAAGAAATTTTGTGAGCTTGATGTATCTCACCCTATAATGTATAAGAATTTGAAATTAATAAAATATAAGATTTTGCTTTTTTATTAGCTATTAGATCAAAATACTGATTCTTGCATCGATAAAGAAAAGCAAATCCGTAAGTTATCATCAACGAACGAATTTCTCAGCTTATGTGAAAGAGTCGATATAGTTTGACATTTAGAGAGAGCAAATACTTTTATGTTAAATTACATAGCATTTTTAGTTCGCACACGGCACTACAATTGATCTTTCAAGAACGTGCTCTTTTCGCAGGCGAGCGTGCCTCCTGATTTATGAGGATCATGATTACAAGTACTAGCCTAGACTTTAAAGTACTTGTTCTTTTATCAACAATCACGCAAGGGCTGAATGTCAGTTTTAAAGCTTACAGAGTAGAAAGCAATCTCAGATGAATAAAACGATTGTGAATGATTAATGCAATACTAAATTTTAGTTATATATTTGACAAAATGAGATAATTGCAAAAGGAATATTAAAGAATTATGTTTTTATCATTGTGGAATCTACTCTCGTGACGTCACAGTTTATTATAAAGATAAATGTGTATGCCAATTAGCATCCGTTTCAATCCAATAAGATGGGTAAGGGATCCAAAACCAAATGGAAGGGATGCATTTAATAAGATGCATAAAGAGTCCGAAACTAAATCGAAGGAATGCATTTAATGTCTATATGAATTCACTCCATAATAATAAGACATAAGACTTCTTTAATTGACTTTTTGTATCATTTAAATCACCAACTAGCCGTCTTCGACAACCAGCATTTTGCCAAGAATATTAATATATGAATTTAATCAAATCGAACAATTTTGAAAAACTACATATTATCACCCAAATGAAAGTATTATTTTAAATCATACATGCTCTATAAACATTTAGCGATAGATTTGGTGGTCCCTTTCAGCGTCATTATGAGGCCTTTCTTTTAACAGACTATTCAATTTGGTCTTACATTTCAATGCATTTCTAACTTACTCAACATATTAAATTATTTATTTTAGATTGATTTTTTAATTATGAAGCCTTTCTTTTAATAAATGGGTCTATTTAGACTTACATAAATTTAGTCTTTTTGTGACTATTAAAATGGTACTATTTATTGTGTCTCTCTACTTTATTATGATTTTCTATATTCATACCCAAAATAATTTTAAGAAGATTTTGTGTTTATAAACAATCTAATTACAAGGTGAACGCAATGAAATATGATATACTTCACAAAATCTTAATATTATGCTAACATTTTATAATTCTAAGAATTTATATTTCTTTTCCAAATTCATTCGCTTGTGTAATAGGCTAATAACAATATTTTAATGGACATGCATGCGACCTAGAGTTCGAGGCAGCTCCCAGTCTATCGACTAGGAAATCCGCCACTGACAAACATAAAGTATTATGATTAGCTATGCATGCAAAATAAGAAATCAATCCAATTGTTAAAGTTGGGAAATGCGAGAGGCAGGCGACTACTGAGAGTGTTCTAAACCTATTGAACTTTCAAATGCAATAAAAATCGGTGATATTAGAACAACGGCTGGGGCTAAGGGACTTGGTTATGTCACGTTGCAAATGCCCCTGATATATCGAAATTCAACACCTCATGACGCATTTCAAGATATGAATCTATGGTGACTCACTTGTTCAGATGTGTGAAGAAATCTGCCATTCTGAAGTCCTGCAATGTGGGATGTGTCTTGGTGTTTCTCTTGGGGAAGGTGGAGAAGAAAGCATTTGCCAACAGAGATGCTACTAAGCTGCGCTCCAGCTCGAAACGACCCTCTGGAAAAAAGAACCAGTGCTAAATAATAATTTTTATTAGTGTGTCCGTGGATGTGAATACTGAAGTATTAATTTTCATTGTTACACAAAATAGTACAAAATTTGGAATATTCAAAATTTTCCGTATTATTATGCTTCGAATTCTACAAGTCTTTAAATCTTTGAAATTATAATGCACTTAAATGTAATGGCTAACAAGTTTACTGAGAATTTTTATTTTGTTTCGTCTTTCTTTTGTGTATTTATGAAATTCCAGCAGATAGTGCAAACGGAAATCAGAAGCGTAACATTTTTATGGCAGTTGCATTAAATATGCTTAATAAATCGTCTGTCTATTTTTTTTTTCAGCTGCTCGAAATGGTTATCCTTCACCAAAGTATTAAATTTGTTATTAAGATAGATCAAAATGAGCGGAGAAAAGGCTGGATAAAATGAATAACATAAATATGCATTGAACGAGTCGAAATATAATATCGAACAATAAATTACAATCTAGATACACAGGGTATATCAGAATGAATATCTGAATTAAAGAGTGAAACAGCATGACAAAAGTGATGATGGTCTAAATGGATAAAATACATGATTTAAAGCCAGGTTTCTCCTAAAAGTCTGACCCTAGAAATTTAACCATCATTGCTGCAAAAGTACATTATCCAACTATTTTCCAAAGAGTATGTCGCTTGCACAAAGTGTTGACAAGGATACGTATGCTAAGGAGGTGCAATATATTGCAGCTTATATTTTTTTCATTTGAATAATTCTGCTAAATATAAAACAGCAATTTTTTTGTTAATATTTATAATTAAAGCGTTTTTCTTTTCATGTTAGAACTCGCTATGTATCTGCATTTACATTCTATATTCCATCTCGCATTATATAGCTAAAATTGTTACTTTAATCATATTATTTCATACGATTATAAGTTGCAACCTGCTTTCTTAATATATGTGCATCAATTTCACAAGATACAGAATAATTATTTTTTCACTATAACAAATTAATAATATTACCACATCAATTATTAATAATTTATAACAAGTTTTCAGTTAAAACATTATAGATTACTATTGATTAGCAGCTCAATAAGATGAATCAGGTTTTAGTATCTAGACAACAATGCAAAAAAATCAATAAATCAAATATAATAAATAGCGGCCTAAATTCACTAGCATTTTACTCATCTCAATAAAAATGTCTAAAATCAAGTTTTTAACAAGAATCATGAGTCTGAGACGCTATTTTTAAATTTCATCTGAAATTTAAAAGACAACTGCTTCTAAGACATGTTGCTATTATTGACATTATGATCACTTACAATAGAATCCACTCATGCTCATGTGAAAGACCGTGTGTCAAGTAAGAGAAATCGCACATTTTGCTGGAAGGAAAATCACAGAACAATGTGAAAGATTTTTATGGCAGGACCAATTATTTCTGTCATGTGACTATTACGTCATGTGAAAAGACTCCGATATTTTCAACATACAAGGAAGCTAACATTTTGTTTCGCTTAGAAATGCTTATTAAAAATAATACATATTGCTGTGAAAAATAAAAAATAAAAAAACCTGGTGGCTATGCGTACAATGAATAGAATCCGACTGGCTCAATTACAAATAATTACTCTTTATTCTACATGAACACGAACAACAAAACATAACCGAAGCGTACAAAAGATTAAACACTTGCGTAAACAGCAGTATACAAGGAACAAATTGCTAATAAGTGCTCAGAGAATACTCGCAGTTTTACTATTCATGTCTTTCAATTCGTCTACTATTCTCAACACGACAGTTTCTCAGTTTTATCTCTCGGTTATTTAAAGTTTTTGTGAAAAGAAGCTTTTAGAAAGATATCGAAATTTTGCTTGTGATTGATATATTATTCCAGCAATTTCAAGAACTTTCACTTATATCACTAATGGACGCTTAATCATCAAGTCTGGAGTAGATTGACTGGACATCCATGCAGCATCCATTAGAGCTATCCGTAAAATTATATTCCTTACCATGTAAGTGACTGACTGGGCCAGGAAGCACAAATTCGTAGCAGTATTAATTCTACTTATAAGCAGAATCCACGTACCTTCTTTGCGCAAACTGTACAGAAATCCTCCCACCGGCTTCAAACGTTTTAGTTCTGCAGCCCTCGATGACATTCGGGGAAGGGTCTCCGTCAGGAAACGGCTCCGCTCCTCCTCGTTCATCACCTCCTCCACGAAACGGCCGAAATCTGACATCCCGGGATGGGGCTCATCAACTCGTTGGGCATCGTCTGGATCAAGGGACACGCTGAAAAAATTATATTTCCATAAAAATATTCTCTGATAGGGATTTACAAAAAATAATAAAATAGAACGGGATACAAAACGTTTCTTTTAATGTTGCTTTAAATTAAGATATTTTTTTTCTTTTTAATACAATTCTAAGATGAAAATACAAAAAAAAAAAAAAAAAAAAAAAAAAAAAAAAACTACGCTGGAAACAGATTATGTTCCCATTACAAATCGTTTGGGAGGTATCGGAGCTGATCGCAGTTGCAGAAGTGATTTGTGAAATCTGGTAACGGAAAAAAGCACCGATTTCTCCACTCAAAATTCTCTACAAAGTACAGATGCAAATAACTGAAATATATGATTATATAAAACATTATTGAATAAAATACAAAAGCAATTCCTAGGGCAGGAATAATGCAATATCAGTATATTTTCTCAAAACACCTTTTAAAAAAAAAATGGAAAACAAAGCGATTAAAACAAAAAGCGAAAAAGAGAGAGGGGGGGGTTTAGCTTCTAAAACTTCTTAAAAATGGTTTAAAAACATCGTCTTGTGGAAATTTGAACACTTAAATCAACAACATAATGTTATTTATGCTCCAATTATATAGGAGTGTTTCAGAAAATAAACATATGACTTATTTTTTCAGCTGCTCCAAGAACTTTTAATTTATGCTTATTTTATTCATATTTTATTATTTTAAACATTAACATATTCTATTATTTTTTGCAATAAAATATACAAATAAAATCATGGGTTTTCAAATCTTATTTAGTTTTGTTTCAATATTAAAACAATAAATAAAGAAAGCCTCAATTTTTTTTTCTATGTTAACGATGGATAGAAAACTTGAATGAAGGAAAGTATTAACAGAGTGATATTAAAAAAAGATCCTAAATCCTTTTTAGGTACGTCTCCGATAATTTAAAACCGTCTTGACTAATATTTTATATCTGGGGATTTCTCATTATGCTGAAGCAATAAAAAGACGGGGAAAAATAAGGGTTGCAACATTTGAAGATCATATAAACACAGATATGATGGTAACCCAAAAGAAGATATCGTGAATGCGATTTACATATTTTAAAGAGAACATCTTTCCAAACTAAATGGCATTATTTTCTTTATATTTAAATTTTATAACTTACAAGCAAGATTTTGGACTACGCGGGCTGCTGTTGGATTCAACATACACCAAATATGCAGGGAATCTTAAGCGAAATTGTTTTTCAAAAATTCAATGCATGATGGTGAAAAGAGGCTACAAAATTGTTAAATCGCCATGACAGAATTCTAAAAAGGGCACTTACCAGCACAGATCGTATATAGAAAGCATGATTCGGGCCACTTGGTGACCATCAGTGCAAGCGCTGAGTTGTGCTAATTGTCGCTGCACATCTGGCCACGAGGGGAGGTCGCAAGGGAGCAGCACATGTGCCATTTTCCTATAAAACAAATCATGTTCTTAGTTGCTTGATGTCCTTTTTATCGAAATATCTTTCTGTTAAATGTATACATTGAATATGTGGTAGACAGGGATATATCACTACTAATATAAAAATAAATTCCCTTTAGAATGAAAGGATTGTCATATTAGATATGTGATCATCTAATGCAGTTTTTAAAGGCCGTTAAAGAATGTGTTTAGTGGGTCTTCTTAGATTCCTTCCAAAACAAGAATTTCGAAGATTTGCATTGCAGACGTTTTACCATAAAATTGTAAAAAACGACAAAAAAAAAAGATCAAAATAAACATCTTGCTATAATTTTATTGCCTTTTTATTAGTTTATATTTTCACGGCTCTAAGTGCATTATTTGAAAAATATTGGTAGCTAATTTGAATTACAGATTATGTAAAAATATTCCAATAGATGATAATGACATCAATTCAAACTCATTTTTTGATATTGTTGTTAACGATATAATTGAAAGATCTTGCATTTCTTTATATCTAATATTAAAAAAGAAAAGATTCCTTACTTTTTATATAGATTTTAGATAGTTTATAACATAAACTCTTTATCCAATCTTGTAATTTTATCATTCTTTTGTATTTCTTTAATATTATTATCAGTATTCTGTTACCAACTACCAACTGCATAAGTAATTAAATTATTTTGTTTTTAGTTACTCACAATTAATTAAGTCATTGAGATCAATTTGGTCAGGTAAACTAACTTCAATGAACTACACCTTACCATAATGAAAGAATTATTATTGAACACACACATGCAATCTTTACTATTGTCATAATTGCAATGAAGCAAAATTAGCGAATATCAATTTAGTTGTTAAAGCTGGTATCTCTGTTAGTTTTCCATCATCTCTCTAAAATAAGAAAGCGTTGAAGAAGGGAGGGGGAGGCAAACGACCATTGATAACATATTAAAAGATCAAGAGCTTTCATATGAAATAAAAACAGTCAAAATCTGTCCTGTGTTTATTACTAAAGAATTTTGCAGCGATTTTCTGCTGAAAGAAAGTACAATGAAGTAGTGCATTTGAAATATCTCTAGAAAGCGGATTGTGATAGCATATGGGCATGCATGCGACCATTAATAATACATGTGAAAATCATGAATTTTCATATAAAGGCTAAATCGGACCACTAATCGGAGTTGGAGGATTGATACTTTGGTTTAGTCAAATATTTTAAATACATCAATGAATGTAACAACCATGTAAAAGATAAATTCAAATAAACTATTACTGTAACTATAGCTATTATTAATTATATTAGATACCCCATTATGTATATATTACACTAATATTCAGTTATCATCAGAACTACTAAGTATATTTTAAAGAAATTAAGCATGTAATAGGATAATATAATACATAAAAATACATGAATTATAAAATAAATATGCATGATCAAGTGAAAGAGGCAGTTACAATATTGACTTAAATATGTTGTGGAAAAAGAATTACAATAATTCATCTCTCGAAACTTGAACTCGTACTTGAAATTAAATTGTCTCGGTGGCTCTCTCAAGTCTTAAATACATTTGGGGGACTAAAATGAATTGCAGCTATCGTCCCCAGATTGTCCTAATACTATATATATGATTTAGAAAAAAAAATCAGATTTTCTGTAAAAATTTCCATTTTTCGATTTGTTCTTTAACCGATCATCTACTGGACTGCATTTTGAAAAAGTAATTTCACAAGATTCTAAAATTTTTGAATTTTTTTATTCATTACAGCAACTAGACAAGAGACTATTTAAATAATATGTGCATTGCGATAGACAAATTTATATCAACATTGAAAGGCAATCCTTGTATATGGCCGATATTTTAAAATTAATTAGCTTTTATAGTAATATACTTAAATATACAAACTAACATTAAATCAGTTTTGGCTCATGAAAGATGCACAGAAAATATGTAGAAACATTCAAAACTATACCAAACTGTTAATGAAAAAAAAAATCTAATTAAAAAAAAATAGAAAATAATCTTTTACGGCAAATTTTCCTTTCTAAATCTTTTTGAAAAGAAAATCAGTTGACAAAATTTGCGAATAAAAATTAATTATGCCATTTCATTATAATTTAGAAAGATTTAATCTGTTCTTAAGTGAATTAATTAGGCATATATATATGAATGTACATATCTGGCAGTATTTTATACAATATATAATTAAGAAATTAAATTTTTTAAATAAAAAAATATTGTGAAAGCATACAATTTAGTTATTTCATAAAGTAACAAATAAAAATCTTAATAAATTAAGAATTTCAAAAGGAAAATAATTATTCTACGAAATAATTTTTTATTTTACATTTAAATATATAGAATTAAATAGAATAATTTAAATTCTGGTCAATACCAAATCTACTTGTTCCAACTTTCAGAAATCATTGTCCTATTAACTAGCTAATAAAAATCATGCAAAACTTAAAAAGAAAAAGAAATAATGCAAAATGTTTATGATCAATAGATTTCTTAATTTGCGAAATATTTTTAAACTGTCAAAATAATATTCTTCACTAAGTAAATAAAATTATCGTCTGCTCATACATGAAATGTTTTTTCGACAGAAGAGCATTCGAGGATCTCTTTTAAAGCCGATTAGGAACGAGTCCATCTAGACGACTCATAAACAGGATTTGGAAAAATGAGATTAATCTGCCTTTGACATACTTTTGACACTTCTTCAAGGCTTCCTGACAACTCCGAGATGGACATTGAATGTTGAATGATGGTCGGAAATGTAACAAATAATCAATGATCATGAAGTTACGGCATTCTTTCCGATTTTTGACCAATTTAAGAAAAAAAAAATTGCATTATTTTATGAAACCGATCACAAAAAAAATCTGAAAACGTTTCCATTTTTTTTTTTTTTTTTACCTTTTTCAGTTTTAGAACTATATTTCTATAGAATGTTGGTTTATTTCTCAGTTTGAAATGTGTAATGTATTTCTCAATTTGGTACATTTAGCTGAATTCTAAATAGACAAATATTCTCGATTGCAATTACAAAGATAATTAAATCGCGATTGAAGATGAAACAAATAATTGAGGAATATGAAATTAAACATTTTTAAAAAATTTTCGACCGACTTATTTTCGAAAATATTGTCATTTATTATTATGTACCTGACATAAAAGTTGAAAACTTTTGTAGAATAGATTTTTTTTAATTTTAGAAATAAATAGAATATTATAGAATCCTAGATGTATTTTTAAAAGAAGTGTTAAATTAAATTTATAGCAAATAAAGGTATTTTTAAAACGCTTTGTGCATGAAAAAATGCTGCCTTACCTTTAGATTATGTAAAATTTAGCCGTTTCTTTCTTAAATCATGATGTTTTACCAACGACCACAGACTGGTTGGCAGAATGCTGCAAGAAAAAGCAAATATTTTAAAAACTTACAATATAGTGTTAAGGAAACATTTATAAAACAAGTTCTTTTTTTTTTTGCGCCTTAAGAAAACATTTTCTGGGATGTTTAAATGATTAGCTGGGAAAATAATACCAAAAATATTCCTAAGCACAGTTATATTAAAGCATTAAAACAAAACAAACAACAACAAAAAATGAATCAAATTCTTTTTAGTGTCATATTCGTACCACTTTTGGAATTCTGTAAAGCACTCACAATACACACACACAAACATAAATTTAATATACAAAAAAATATTTCAGAAACTTGATAGGGCTGACGATCGCCCAAGCAGACTATTCACTGTTTTTGAAGCCGTTCTCTATATAGTAGGATTATCTATGTCTAAAGCGAAATTCAAATATAGATAATAGATATGTATATATTTCCAAAATATCTGCCTTTCAAGGTTAATGTTTATACATATCTTCTTTTATTTAAAAGGAGTTCAACTATTGAGTAGATAAAGCATTGATATAGTGATCAAATACATGTGATTTTAAAGATCTTTTCGATCAAATGCAACTAAAAACAAAAAATTCATCCAAAGATTTTAAGTCGAATCGAAAAAAAAAATGAATAGGCTGCATCTTAGACACATCAGAGGTGTAAAAATTATACATATACTTACCCATTAATACATTCACTATTAAAATCTGTTAATTTCACAATTCCTTATTATCTTCATTCTTTTTCTTATATACACGTTTTTCTTTGACGAATTTTAGTAAATTTCACGTCTTCTTGAGCTGGATTTAGATTAAGTTATTAACGATTATACGATGTTCGTATTTTACTCATATACAAATTTCATATTGACAGGTTTCGTTTTCAAGATTCGTATAGCAAAGAGAAATGCAGATTTGTATTATGTGATGCATCAGGATTTTTCATTCTTGAATTATGTAAATGAAAAATTAAGCAAAAGTTGACACTCATTCGATCCTGCAACGGTCAAGTCAGGATAGGCTATCTAGAGATAAGGTAATTTTCAGAGAATAGAGCTTGCGTCATTCTAAACCTCACTCGTTTTAACAGAAACCATAAAAACGAAATAATCCTTCTCAATGTTCTCTCTCTCTCTTTTTTTCACGGAGTGTTTCTATCGTTCGCAAATAATGATGCATTTGTATAAAAAAAAGGAAAAGAAACCAGAAGAACACAACAGCACGAATAACTTGTTTCTTTCTTACCAGTTCGCATTGCAACACCAACAGATCTAGACATTAAGTACAAATCCTGTCATATCTTTGTTTCATACAGAATCTTCTCTAGCCAGATGAAAATGACAGAAGTGACAAAAATAAACTAAAGTAAGACATCAGGACTAAAAGGAGAAAAAAATGCGCTTATAATATAAGTGTTATTATTTGGGTTGCGTTCTATTTAGAGATGCAATAATGACGTCGTTGCCTCGTCATTTTATCAGTATTTCACCACATTATATTAATTATTGAAATAACATCAATTTCGGAAGAATTGTCAAGATAGTATATTCTATTTATTTATAAGTCTTCAAGTCTTGTAGAAAAATAGTTTTTGATTTCCGCAAGCTAAGATTAAATTCTAAAAAAAAAGAAGATATAATTCGTTTCTGAATATATATATATACATATAAAGCGATAGAATAAAAGAAATGTGATCATATTCCACTAACGACGTTTGAGATAAGTAGAAATCCTACGCAAAGTACGAAATGTCTCTTACATTAATACATTACTATTTTCCTTTTTGCTTCAATTAATTTATGCAATTATAGCTTAAAATGCAGGGAATTATTCGTGCTGCATAAATTCTTGAATAAATCGTAAATTAGAAGAGCTTTTATTTTCATTATGAGAAAGGATGTTTGATATTTAATCACGACGCTTCAAACCACGACGCTTAGTCTGACCCTTGAACTTCAAAAATACCATGCTCTTAAGATAGCCAAACTCTGACAGATAAATGAAGTTCAGGAAATCAACACCAGAGGTTTTTAAACTTCCGCCACTCAGAACTCCTTTTGGGGAGAATGAAATTTTCACGAATCTAATTTTATCAGAAAATTTTATCTAGACCTTTAAGTTCTAAAATAAAACAATAAGAAAATGTAATATTAATTGGTAATGGCATAAAAATAATTTGTTTAACATTATTATTTGGCAAATTTTAAATGTTTTTAAATCAAGTTTATTTTGTTTATAGATACCAAAGGATTTGAAACAATCGATCTTGAGAGAATTTTGGTGATTGACTGGTTAGAAACACTTGTTTAAACTACTCCTAAGGATTGAATCGAATTATTTTTCCAAAGGCTCCGTATTTTATGTTTATTTATTATTTAATTTTCTTCTCTTAATAAAGCTTATTTTCTCTCCTTATTTGATGGCAAACACTTTACGTCCAAATATAAAAAACTCTTTCCTGGAACACAGTTCTTTGAAAATGCAATACAAAAATACAAATTTAAAATTCAAGAATTTTTTCTATAATATGAATTATAAAAGAGGGCAGAACTATTTGTTCTGAAAAAATGAATTGGAATGACATTTTAACATGCATTTAACTGTCTGTCTGTAATTTATATCTGCTGGCTTGTCTATACAAGTTATAATTCAGAAAATAAACTAATATTGTGAACTTTACAAATGCATAAAGCAAGAATGTAAAATAATTAAGCAAAAAGATATTTTGTACTTTGTCTATATTTATTAAAAATTTTTATTTCATACAATGTTATTCATATAGATGATAAAAATTAAAATACAGATTAATTATCACACTAAAATAATAAAAAAAATTATTTATCAAGTATTTAAATTATAAAACATATATAATTTTTTAAATAATTTATGTACAATATTGTATATTCGTTTCGGTTATTAATATCAACAAAATGAATTTTGGATACTCCTTAACAAATATTTCATGAAATATTACAGAATAACTGCAGTCTGCATTTATCCTGCAAGATATTTGCAATTGTTTATTATCATAAACAAAGCAAATGCAAAATTAAATTAAATTAAATCCACATTTCTTTATCGATTGTTTGATAGCTTTAAAAATATGTAATTTTGGAATGTTATGCTTTTGGATGAATATTTCAGACTGTATTTAATTAATATTATTTTTAAATCAAATTACGAAAGTTTTTTCCTGTATTGTTAGAAATTTAATGTAATTCTCTTAATTTTCAATCAATACAAATACCTAATTAAAAAAAAACTCAATATTTAAGGCTTATCATTTGATAGATGCTGAAAAGCAAATTACAATAATATATAAATATCACATACCTTTATTTGTAATATTCTTCCGTTTTGCTACAAAAGTAAATGGCCCTACTGAAAGTTGAGTTCTATACTTCAGAAATTCTATTCAGAAAAGTCCAAAACGAAACATTTGCATTAAATTAATCCATTAAGTCTTTTTATAATAAGCGTCTGTTAAAACGTCGTCATTCTTCAGAAAAGAGAGACTGAAAACAGGCTGCTAAGATTTTATCAATTAAAATAAATGACAGCGAACCAAGAGCACGGAATAAAAATAAGAAAAGAAAATTTATTATGAAAGACCGAGTCTTTCTCATTCTTTACTATAAACAACGAGATGTGATATCACTTTAATGTAAACACAGATAAAAGTTCACGCAACAGACTGAATTCCTTAATGAAGAGTAATAAAAAAAATTAACATTGTTTACGTGATCTAAGTTCAAATTCTTGGAAATTACTGCTTGAAAAATAATATGACGAACAGAAATTGGCATACTTTTTCCGTAATATTGGATTGCACGAGTTATTTTAATTTTTTTCAATAATAATGCAATAGCAAAAAACTTTATTTTTATTCATCTAATTACTTTCTCGCATACGCAGTATAGAGAAAGTATAACAATCGTCAAAAAATTCGAGTAGAGATTTTGATGAATCTCCAAGTTTTAGAAACACATTTTTGGAAAATATCCGTCCGTCTGTCTGTGACAAAGATAACTCAAAAACGCTTTGAGCTAGACGCATGAAATTTGGTATACCTTCTTTTCACCAAATTTGCAGATTTCTATCAAACTTTGTGTAAAATCAGAGGAACTACGACTGTTTGAATATAAGTTAACGCGATAATTACAAAACGAAGAGCGCTAGATAGATAAAATTCCTCACATTGATATTATATCTATAGTGCAGATATTTTACGATCTGTCCTTTCAGAAATATTCAAGCACCCAGTGACTTAAATATATCAAATTTGGTTTGAGATTTTGTGATTACAAACACAGTTTTGTGTTAAGATTTTGTTCTAATCGGTTGAGAAAAACGTGTCTAAAACACAAATTCGATTTTCAGCATGCCAGGGATTAATCGCCAAATAACTCGCCAATAAAAATGTTTAATTCAAGTCAAAAGTTAATATTGTGCAAGTATGGTAAGCAAGTACCTTTTAAAGCATTCTCTAGCATGACAAGTTTATTAGACAGAATGCGAGAAAGTTTTGGGGAGACCACTCTTGCTAGACCCCCCCCCCCCACACACACACACACACCTCAGCAAGTTTGAGCAAATGCTTTCAGCTTGATGTTTAGTCCCAAATTAAGCAGGAAAATTTAAGTTTGGGAACTTTTGCTTCGAATTATAAAAGTATATGAATTTATCCTATTATCTCTTTTACATACTTATAAGTAAATAATTAATTGCATTTGCATTTTAGAAAATTAACTTCTGAAATTTTATTTTTTCAAAACTACTGTATATTAAGATATTCGGATTGGCTGGAATAATTCCAAACTTTAACTGCTCATCATGGAATTTTCATAAATTTGAATTTGAATTTCCTACCCGAATTGTGGTAGAATTTTTTATAAGCATATATTTCATATTTAAAAAAAAGGATTCAGTAGATTTAATTTCTTATTTGTCATTAATCATTAATTTAAAATAAAAGTAAAGTGAATTCCATTTTCAGACTTTTATTATGCAAACTAGTTGCTATATCTGCTGTATATCGAGAATAAATTCCTTACATATACAATACTTTTAATGTAATTTTTTTTGTATAAAATATTATAACATAAAAAATGTTTATAGTTTAAAACGCTTTTAATTAAAATATTAGAGGATTTTTAAAAACTGCCATAGAAAATTTTCTCCATAAGTTATTAATTTTTGTTACATTAGTACTGTAATTTTTTTTTTCACAAATACTATAGAATGTGAAAAGTTATCTTCATTTGAGTTTGATTGACTCATTGATTTAAAGTTGCATTTAAATATAACTGAATTATTATTTTAAAACAAATAAACGCATTATCGACACATTAAAGTAACAGAGAAAGACATATTAAAATAACAGAGAAACAAAAAATAGTGGTAGAGTAGTTCAAGGTGTAAAAAAGGATAAATTTTTCTCAACTTTTAATTTATTGAATATGTAATTAGCTATTGTATTTTTAAAAGATGAAAGTATTCTTCCTCTTGCCTTATACAATAAGTGCGCAAAATTTGGGAGAATTCGGCAGTGTAGCGTAAGAGGAGATGTGGAACATACATAGATAACCACAATGACTTTTACTAATACTAAGATAAAGAGAGCAGGTGTCTCAAATTAACAGAGAATTTTTCTGCTTTCAAGTAATAATTTTAAACCGAATAACAATTATCTCAGATAATCCATGCCGAAATTTGGTTTGAAATCATTATACTATAAGTGTAGATTTCCTATCGATCCAACTCAGTCAGTGGGATATCTGAGTATGTCAACAATACAACTCACAAGCTAGATTAATGAAATTTAGCACATGGTTTAAATAAGGAAAACAACGATGTCTGTCAAATTTTGAGCCAAATTTGTTATAGCTCTCTTAGCGGCGAAATAAAGTATTACAAAAATACCTAAAAAAATATAAGAGATCGACCGAGGAATCTGATTAGAATAATGTGCATTATACCATTTTTAAAAAATGCGGTAGAAAGTTTCATAGAGTTATCAGTAAAAATGGCAGAAATATTTGCGATTACAATTTTGAATTATCTGTGCCTTGAAAAAAGGTTCATTCTAAATTGAAAAACGCATTCTTCTACATTATCGTATAGATTTTCCAAGCTACACAGCGGCGAAAGGAAATTTGAGAAATAAAGAAAGCAAACAAAAATAAAGAAAGAAAATCAGGTAAACGTACTGGAGGAGATAGTGGAGAATACATTTTTCAATTTTTGGATGAACCCTATTTCTAAATCAAGTAATTTTCACAATTTTAATTGAAAATATATCAGCAAACTTTATAGATAACTCCAGGAAAGTACATTTTCCCGATTACTTTTTGACTGACATACAGGGTGGTTATAATTAAAACTTCCCCTATAAACAGCATCCTATAACGCGAATTGGTGAGATGATTGCAACGAAATTTGATATATAGACCATACACGAGATGCGCTCATGGAATTTTGGGGGGGGGGGGGAAAATTAGTTCCAAAATGCCCACAAGAGGGCACCTTTTCCGGAAAAACATTAAATTTAACACAATAAACGACCAAAATGGGATACAGAAGCAACATTAACATTTATTGATTAATTTCTGATCACCTTGTAAGTAAGTAATTAAGTACAGGTAAGGAAAAAAATAACAGTACGCTATTTGAGGGAAAAAAAAACAAACAGTTCAGTTTGCAGAAATAAGAACAGACTAGGACGAAATTGTACAGGAGGAGCAATTGTTAATCGTGTTCAGGACGATGTGACCACCCTCATTCACCTACAAAATTTCAAGTCGATGGACAGTGTGTTCAACAGCAGATAGTAACTGAGCAGTTGTAATGCTTCGCTCATGAAGCGTTATGGAGTTTCCAGCTTTTCTCCGTTTTTCATTTTATTACACATAATTCTTTTCCAGGATTACTAATATTGTTTCTGTATTCCGTTTTGATAGTTTATTGTGTTAAATTTAATGTTTTCCCGGAAAAGACGCCCTCTGATGAACATTTTGGAACAAAAGTATTTTTTTCGAAATTCCATGAGCGCATTTCGTGTATGGTCTATACATGAAAATTTTCGTTGCAATCAGATCATCCATTTGCGTTGTAGGATGCTGTTTATAGGGGAAGTTTAATTATAACCATCCTGTATACAGGGTGTCCCATAAATATTGGGACAAATTTTAAGGGGAGGTAGGGGACAGATTTGCATAACAAACCGTGGTCCGAAACGCCTTCATTCGGCGCTAGGTGGCGTTGTTCACAGTAGCATACAAGGAAGCAGACCCGCAATTCCTCAGTCATTTGAGCTGCGATCGCCCGCAGATGGGGTGGCGTGGGGATTCTCGCCAGCCCATAAATGCGCTTTGTGTAAGTTGAGCATCCCATCTCGCGTTAAGTATGCTTCATCCATCATTTAAGCGTAAGAAGGGAAATTCGCATCTTGGCATCAGTGATCGAGATACCTCAGTGCAAAACACACGAGTGCAGGATGATCTGTGAGGAGTAATGACGGTACTCTTTGAAGACGGTATGGGTGAAAGTTTTCAAGTTGCAAAACATGATGAACACTATTCCGAGATCCTCTAACGGCAGTAGCGACGGCTCGTACGCAGGCACTTGGATTCTTTCTAACGGTATTCAACACATTTTCTTCCATCCTGGGTATTTAAAGTCACTCGTGGCCTGCTCTCACTATTTCTATTACCTCGTTACGACCCATATTCACACAAATTGCGATACAAGTTACTGAACATCCGGCGGCCCGGTGCATCTCTCTGTGGGTACATTTCTCGATACAACTTTTCAGCCGCTCTTGCAGTTCCTTCTGCCAATCCATAAATCGGGTGCATATTTGCCAGCTCCGTGTTCGTAAAACGTTCCATACTCCTCTGCGGACGATCGCAGCTCAAATGACTGAGGGATTTGGCAAGATTTGGCGATCTACCTAGCAGCTTGTAGTCTTGGCTGCATGTGTGCCCTGAATGGATACTGGTCCTCTGTTCCATCTGGTCTCGTAGAGGTGGCATGAGATGTATATAGGGTGGAAGCTCTTGTCCAATGGGAATGTCTCGTTCGGGCTGGTGGGCGTGAGTTAGTGCCGAGTGCAAAAAACCAGGGAAGTGTGTAGTACTCGAGGTTGAGGGGTTTTTGGCTGGGTTTCATCTATTGTTCGTTGGTGACCAATGGTATGGTAGGTTATTTCAGGTGGGATGGACTGGTACAAGAAAACTTTGATCAGGCATGGGCTATTGTACAGTGGTGATATTTCTGGGTCTTTTAATTTTAATGTTGGGGGAATATTTATTAATATTTTTGATTGCTTCATTTTCATTGGAATCCATTCTGTTATAGAAGTTTACTGATAATTTTTGTATTGTTTCAAGGAAGGATTTATAGTTTAATGCTTTGTTAAGATAAGCTGTTCTCATGTACCAGGATGCTTTACATATGTTTCTTATTACTCTATTGTGTTGTTGTTGCAGGATTTTAATATTGCTTTTCGCTGCATAACCCCAGACAGGGCATGCGTATATAAGTACTGGATGCAAATAGGCTGTAAAAATAAGCAATTTCATGTCCCTATTCAATTTGGAGTTTCGAGCTAGTAGGGGGTAGAATTTATGGGATAGAGCTCGGAACTTATCTTTAATGAATAAAAAGTGTTTTTTCCCTGTGAGTTTTCTGTCGAGAATTAATCCTAAATATTTAGCTTCCTGAGACCACGGAACTAGATTATTTTTTATTTTAATTTTGGTAAAGTCTGGCTGCTGTCGACCGCTGTGAAACATGAACGCTTCCGTTTTAGTTGCATTTATTTCTATTTTCCATTTCTGAAACCAGTCCTCTAGTTTTTTAATGTGCCTTTTTAATGCAATGTGGACATAGTTTGCGTTTTTATTTTTGGCTAGTATCACTGTGTCGTCTGCAAATAAAACATAACATAGTGTTAAACTGTTTAAGCATATCATTTATGTATAGTGAGAATAGTACCGGGCCTAACTTGGAGCCCTGAGGTACTCCTGCATTTATGTTTTTGGTGTCTGAGTATTCGTGTTATACCCTGACTTTAAAGGATCTGCCAGTGAGGTAGGACTTTAGGATGTTTATCAGATAGCCAGGAATCTGATATTTAATCATCTTATAAATTAGTCCGTCAATCCACACTCGATCGAATGCCTTTTGTATGTCAAGGAAGACAGCACCTGTTTTTTGTTTGTTGATGAATCCTTTTGTTATGTACTCTACTACTCTGACTAGTTGGTGTGTGGTGGAGAGGTGTGGTCTAAAACCAAATTGCTCTGGGCATAGTATGTTGTTTTCCATTAGGTGTGTGTTCAGCCTCTTGAGTATGATACTTTCAGCAATTTTGCTTAGCGTTGAAAGTAGTGATATTGGTGTATAGCTGGTTGAGTTTGTGGGGTCCTTTCCTGGCAATGACTGAGGGATTGCAGGTCTGCTTCCTTATATGCTACTGTGAACAACGCCATATAGCGCCGAATGAAGGCTTTTCGGACCACGGGTTGTTATGCAAATCTGTCCCCTTTCTCCCCTTAAAGTTTGTCCCAATATTTATGGGACACCCTGTATAAATATGTGTGTGTGTAAACATAATTTTTTGAAGTAAAATCGTGGCCGAAGACAGAGAAGATACATTGAAATTTTTAATCTACGCTTTTATTCCATCAAGGGAGGCATGATTTATGTACAATAAGCGCTGACGAACTAGTGTCCGTTCACAGAAGACACAAAAGCAGAGGAGGGTAAAAAAGAGAGAAAATATTTTCTCCCAGTCTTATATACCATGAGATTCTAATAGGGATTTCTTTACACGTGTAGATTTTGGTAAGGGAATTAAAGGGATCTTTTAAAAGAATGTCTTATCTCAACAATTTTGTATCCCTTCACTTTGAGTGTGGAAACTTGTCGATGCTATTTTACAGAGCTGTTCTTGCATTTATTAAATAAAAAAAGTTGGATGGGATCAGGAAATAAGCGAACATTTTAGAATAAAGTTAATATGGGCTAAATTAAGCTAAAAAAATTAGTATATATATATGTGTGTGTGTGTGTGTGTGTATGTAATGATATTTTAAAATTTAATTTAAACAATTAATTTCTTAATTTTTAGCTCAATTTAGCCATTATTAACTTCATTTTAGAACATTCTCTTATTTCCTGATCCCATTCCACTTTTTTTCTATCAAGTTAATTCAACAAAAGCTTTGTAAAATTGCTGAAGTTAAAAGCCTAAACTTTCCCACACTCCGCTGACTTGACAAATTCTTCGAAAAGGGCTCTGTGTTTCCCTTACTTTTTGATTGACATGCCATGGAAATCCCTATTAAAAAATCACAGTATATAAGACAGGGATAATTTGCTTCGCTCTTTTTTATGCCACTTCTTCCCTAATCTGTTGCTGTGAGCGGATGTGCCTTGTCTGCGCCTTCTTGTAAATAAATTATGCCTTCCCGGGATGAATTAAAGCGAACTTTAAAAATTCAACGTCTCTTCTCTGACTTCAAGACTGCCTTCTGATTTAAAAAAAATTATATGCTAACATATATATATAACCCGCAATTAATGGAAAAAAACGACTTTTCCGTTTTTTGAGGTGGGCCAGCTTCGAGCATCAACTTGGTGCACGATTGTCTTAATGCCGTTTTAAAATTCAAAACAATACTTATTTGAGTATCTCGGAACCTTATATATATAATTTTTTTTTTTATTTCGCCAGTAGGGACGCTGCAATTTGCTTCTCTAAATTTACTATAAGTACATGTTACTTCCCTGGCTATACGAGAAGCCATTTTGAATTTAAACGGCTTAAAGGTTCCGAGATACTCAAATAAGTAATGTTTTGAATTTTAAAACGGCATAAAGACAATCGTGCACCAAGTTGATGCTCGAAGCTGGCCCACCTCAAAAAGCGGAAAAGTTGTCTTTTTTCCATTAATTGCGGGTAAATTTGAAAGATAATCAATGATGTTACAATATGGGAATCAGGGCTGCTCAACTTGTCAATTCATAAATCAAAAATTTTTGTTGTCTTCATTTTTATACTATCTCTGTTCATACCATTCCTATAACATTCCCGTTGTCTTTATCAAAAAATTAAATCTATAATTAGCAATCACAATTTCATTGGTATAATTATATTCAGAATTGTATTGGTAGATAATAAATTGGTAGATAATTAATAAACTTTTAAAGATATTTCTTTAATTTTTTGACGTTAAAAAATTGTGAATATGTTAATTTTTAAATCATTTATTTAGAAAGCAAATGGGGATATTAATGAGCGAGAAAGTGTTGAAATTCACAATAGGGACTTCAGTTCTGGACCTGGGACTGGGTATAAAAATCTTTACCTTTTGATAATAGTTTTAAAAATTCTAGACGGAATAAATGGTGTATTGTTCTCTGTTCCCGCTGAACATTACAGTTCAAATCGAATACTACAGTTTATCATAAAAACATTTTATTCTATGAAAAATATATACATTAATGTATATAAAAGTAATGGCACGTGCGTCTCAACTACAAGCTGTTACCAGCATTTTACAACTTAATGTAATTCTGATTACAATGATAAAGGTGTCTCAAAATTAACGCAAGATTTTAATTTGCCATCATTTGTGCAGTAAATTGTTGGCAATCCTATTAAAAAAAAGCATTTGACAGTGGATAGTTTAAGTTAGTAAAAATGGAGCGTTGCACGATAGAGCATCTTGTTTTTATTGTTGAACAATATTTCAAAAATAATGAAAGTCTTGTAGCCACAGTTCGAAAATTTGTGAATTATCTCCCTAAATCGCGTTATTCAACACCATTGGTTTTCTTTTTATGAGGTTATTTGAAGTCAAAGGTATATACCAACGAACGCACAACCAAGTACCAACGAACGCATACCAACGAACGCACAATTGAAGGAAGAAATTCAACGCTGCATCAATGAAATTCAGTCATATTTATGTAAAATGAATATGGAAAATTTCGACAAAAGAATGTGTGAGTACCAGCAAAACCGTGGAGGTCATTTGCCATGTGCGTTTTTCCATACATAACCCTATCCTGTGCACTTTAAGATTCAGTAAAAATATAACAATTTGAAGAAAAAGCCGCTTTTTATTTAATTCTAATTTTGCGTTAACACGTTGTTCTAGCGTATAACGCTCCATTTTTACTAACCCTAAACTATTAGCTGTCAAATGGTTTTTTAAAAAAAGAGTTGCCAACACTTTATTACACGATTGGTGGTAAATTCAAATTTTTAATTTTGAGACACCTTTCATTACATCAATATGTCACACACGGAATTTAATGAATTAAAGAGCATTACTAGCATATAGTCTCTGAAATAGATAATATTCGATGTTTTTCGAAGAATTTGTTGAGTATTATAATTAGCTATATAAAACATAGATTCAATATTTTTTTACTTCACGACAATATTGACATTCTTATGCAGCAACACACAAAAAACAGATGAGGAGCGAAAACAATCCTTTATTCGTTTCCAAGAAGTCGTCAGTCTACATTAACAAAAATAATCGGGGTATAATTTTAAAAATGGGCTAATTATACTTTTGTAACAATCATTCTTTTTTTAACCATCTGCCTCAATCGTTAAGAATACTACTGTAAATAGGCTGGATGATGAACTGCAATTGCCACTCCTCTGCCTCACTTGATCTTGAAATAGATCCACGATGTCTTTCCGTCTAATTGGTTTTGTTGTCCTCGTTTCTGCGAGTGAGTGATGTGTCTGTGCATTGTTTCGAATTACACGTTTTTTTCTGGCAGTTATACTGTCATGAATTTTGAAATCTTAGAATGTTGTCAAATGGAAATATCATAAAAGACTTCATATCATGAAGGTAGCGCTACTCGACGTAGAGTAGGTTAGAGGAATCAATAGACGTTCGAAAAAGAAATGCTCTGATAAGTTAAAATTTAATGAAAATTAATTCGAATAAATGAACTTTTATGTAAAATTTAAGCTCTTTGTAAATTAATATAATTAAAAATCATCATTTTTATTTATAAAATATTTTTGTATTTTTTATCAAATACAATATATCCATCAACATGTCACGATCTCTTTTACTTACAATTGGAAAAATGCTCTAAATGGCATAGATAATCGTATTTAATATTGTTTGAGTGAATAAATATAACACTAAAAAATGAAATTTATATAGATTCCTATTTTTATATAGATTTTTATATAGATTCCTAGATAAAATTTAATAAAAATTAATTTGAATAATTGAACTTTTATATGGATCTTACGTTCCCAAATCTTTAAATATTGCGACCTTTTTTTTAGAAATGGAATTTATATTCTATCATATCGTATTTCCAATCACGAACAACGTTATGTTCGATACGTAAGTTTCGATCGATAGAAATGGAATTTTTGAGAAAATAAAAAAAAAAGGTTTATTATTAATTATAAGTTCACAAAAATATATCGAATATGTGTTTTGGTGGAGATTTTAAATCTACTTCGCACTTTTGCAAATTGTGAAAAGATACATATAGTACATTCAAGATCTTATTTCGACTTATCACAGGGACAGGGACAGGGACTCACTGCTTGGGAATTCCTGATATAGATCATTTATTGATGTTCGAATGACAATAGGGATATAGTATTTCTTGTAATATGTTTCTAATTAGCAAAAAAAAAAAAAAAAAAAAAAAAAAAAAAAAAAAAAAAAAAACCCCGAAAAGCATTTATAATTTTTTTAATGCCGAACTTGTTCGCCGGAAGTATAAGTTGTATCTGACAGCGATTAACTCTTTATGAGTAGTTTGCTTTTCAGTTTTAAATTTCAAATTTTTACACACATTTTATTTATTTTAAAAGCTTTGTGTTTGTTATGTTGATTGTGTGCACGAACTTCCCGAATTATATGTTTGCGATCTCCCTTAAAATTAAGCTTCAATGTAAAAGAGAAAATAATTAAAACTCAACTGATTCAGTCACCTTCTAGCTGAAATAAAAGCGTGAAAATATAAGTAAAATAATCAGTTTTTTAAAAATACGCTTTTATTTAAGTGCTAAAAATGCAATTATTTTTATTTAAATAATTTTTAAATCTTTAAATTGTGATGCATTATTGTAAATAATATTGCAGAATGTAATTAATTTTTTTTTATCTCTGTCAGGTGCTACCACTCAAGTGGAATCAAAATTTAGACATTGATGTTATATTATTTTAGTTGCCGTACATATGTTCTGATCATTGTATAAATGAATCTTTCTAATGGCGACCACTCCTATGACATCATTGCGTTATTAAAAACGTATATGTCCTATTCATCTAGTTTCTAACTTTTGCAATACTGCAATTTAAATTTTTTTTTATTCTTTTAATAAATCCCACAGACAGTAAGAAGAGTCCCTTTTCTTGAATTTTCAGCAATGGGGGAAAATCACGCGATTAAATATTTATTAAGGCGATGAAAATGGTTTGAATTTATGGCAATAATGTGATCTTTTGCTGGAAAACTCATCCGGAAAATTATTTTTAAAAAATTGCCAAAATTAGGGAAAAACTAGCACGAACACGAAACTTGGTATTATTAAAAACAATTTGCAAATTTCATTTTTGTGCATTAATATTTTGGAAATTATCGCGCAAAACCTCAAGATATTGCTTAATTTTTAACTAATTAAAATTTAAAACAATCGCCCCGAGATGCACATTCAAACCCTCTAAAGTGTTTCTATTATCTTCCAATTTTGGTGGCTATACAATGAGTGACTGTTACTAGAGTTGTAAATTAGTAATCCTAAATCTCTACTAAACTTACGGATATACGTGCGTGTATGTGTGCGTACTTTTAATAGGCTTTGTTGCTTAAAAAGCTGTTTGTTGGTGGAATCATGGACTTGAAGTTATGTCTAAGAAATTTATCTGACATTAAATATAACCAATATACCGGGCGAAACTGCTGGTCGCTAAAGATATTTAGTAATGAAATAAAATTGTTGCAGACAAAAAAGTTTTAATACTTAAAAAATTTTGTTTTTTAGCTATCTAATCATTTTATTTTTTTGTGCTCATAATCTTTTGAAAAATCTTTCATTTTCTGTAGTCTTTGGCGCATTTTTTTACCACTGTTGATTACTCTCTGGTTTATTATTTAGAGAAATATATCAATATTTTAATGTTTGTTTTTTGTTTATTTATCCAGTCTAAGTGGCCGGTAATAGTTGGCTAAGTATTACAAGCACTTGAATTATTTATTTATTATTTTGTTGTTTCTTTTCAATCTGAGAGAAACTATTTTAGCCTCTTCAACTTTTTGTCAAGTTTATTCTTGTAACAAGTACCTAACTGAAGGATAATCAAGTTATTAATAAAGTTACTAATATGGCTAAGTAAAAATGGTGAAGAAAAGAGTGTAGCCCATTTCCAGTTTTTACATCTTATGTTTACAAATTCATCAGAAACATGATTTTATGGGCCTGTATCAACTGAAGTTTTTTTAAACAAGCTGATACAAGATAAGTGAACAACAGTTTTTTTTTTAATAATTACCGAAGTTGGTGTAAGAGGCAATTTTCTTAATGTGAAGCCTTTTAAAAGGTTGTTATTGTAAGACAGTCTTTTGTAACTTAGATAGTCGTTTAAAAAGGGGAAACCACACAAATCCATTCTTAAGCACTTCAGTATTGAAAAAAGCTGATTCAATTATTTTCAAGGAAAAATGGCACTATAAATGTGCGGAAAGTTTTACGTTTTTGAGCTGGAGGAAACATTCTTTATGGAACACATTTAAAGAATCGTTGGGAAAAATATAAAATAAGTACGAAAAACAAGTACATTTGAGAAAACTTGATAATTAATAAAGAATTTATTGAACTAGTAATAAATGACTTTAGGTCTTATCTTACAACTAAAAAAATATTGGAGGAAGAAAACTATTCAACGAAAAGAAGACGCGAGTTAACAGATTTTTCAATTGTCCAATCAGCTCTGAGAAGCGAGATTCTATTGCAAATGATTTTCTAATTTCTTTTAACCTGAATCAACTGGACATAAGCTATTTTTACAGCAAATTATAGCGGAGGAATTTTAGAACTGAGAAGTCACTGGTGATAGCAAGACTAGGATCCATACTCCATTGATACTAATCATATGGAACTCAAAATTAAAAATGTGTCGAAATTTCAAAAATTAATTAGTTTTAAATAGTTTAGTTCCTCGGATAACATTGTATAAATGTAATTTTGAGGGGGGGGGGGCTCCATTTCACAGTTTGATAATAAAATTGAAAATCTCCTTTGAACTAAAATGGCTAAAATTTGGCTTTTATTCCAGATTGTAAAGCAAAGTACTAATAATAAACAACAATAATCACCCTGGTAACTCTAAACATTTATTAGCAAGAAATTATATACAGAGTACCACTTAATTAATTAATTTCAGAACCATTCATAATTAATAATAATTTTAATAATTAATTTCTAAGCCATTTTAGATATAAGCATGTACGGGAGACCAGAACAAGCTGACTACGCTAATAATTGACCATTATTAAAAAATCATTTTTTTTAATGAATTGATTTTTTTACCTGTATTATTATAATGGTCTTTTATTATATCATAATTAGGCGGATAAACTTTTATTTTAATATAAACAATATTATTTTTTAATTTAAAAAGATAATACAAAATATCATCTTGTCCTGATACCTAAACAAGATAACAAGTCTGATAAAAATGAATACATTTTTATTTTTAGAAAATAAAAGACAATGCTCTAATTAATTAAACTTTTTAGTAAATATATAATATTATATAAGTAAAGGGCTATATAAATGAATATATTATATAAGTAAAGGGCTATTATATATAAAATTTAAGCTCTTAGTAAATTAATATAATTTAAAATCAGTATTTTTATTTATCAAATATTTGTTTACATTTTATAAAATACTATATATCCATCAATATGTCCTAATCTTTTCTACTTCCAGTTTGAAAAGCACTCTAAATGATATAATCATATTTAATATTGCTTGAATAGATAATTATAATACTGAAAAAAATGAAATCTAAATTAATTTAGATATTAGTCATATTTGATAAAATATTCTAGACACACAAATCTTTTATATATATAAAAAAATTCTAATTTTCTGTGACTAACACTGAATGAGTTTTGAAACAATTTCGAATTTTTTACAATTTTAGACGATTTTAAGCCATTTCATAGATCCGCTTCATGGAAAATCCTCCAATCAACACACAGCACCTTCTCTCACTCTTGGACATTCATTGATTTAAACTAATAAAATTTTCAAACTTTTCAAACTCGGCTAGCTCTGTTCGCGGAAGAGTGAAACTTTTTTTTATTTAAAATATTAAAATATGAAGAATATTTTAAAAAATGCGATTGATGGCGTAATTGTTTAAACATAGTAATTGTTTCAGAAGTTCATTTATAGATTCAATAATAAATATATTTCTTTACGGTATTTAAAGCATTTTTTCCTATTGGAAGCATATGCCAATCTTTAACAGCCTATAAATTAGAATATCAATATTCAAAAGAATTAAGATATGGAATTACAATTCATTCTTAAAACAGGGTGTTTATATTTTACTTGCATTTTGGACCCTTATGATATGGAATGAGGATTCCGATTTCAAAACCCTATTTTACGGAACATCCAGTGTATATTGGCATGAGAATTAGTTTATCGTGAATTAAACGCTCGCATACAAATTTGGTAGAAAATTTAAGATGGATATTGATTTAAATGCTTTCTTTGTCAGCTGACCATGGCTGGTGATCTGTTCCAAAACAGCTAAAAAAAGACTTCTTCTAAATGAGACTTTATTCTAACAAAACTAATTTAGGTATGGTAAAAATTGGGGAAATAATTCTCAAAAGCAAATTTAAAATTAAATATTTTTAACAATTTTTACATAATTAAATGAGAACTATTTACTTACTAGCTGCTTTTGGCGACCAGCTGAATCATTAAAACCATTGACTGCGTTTAATTTCGATTGAAATTTTTAAGCATGATTTGATGCACTAATTTTAAGCATCAAATTACGACAGACATTAAAGCTTTATTTTTCCAATAGCCTTATGCAAGCTTTGTTCATTGTACACATGGAAACTCCTAATGTAATCATTGTGCCAATAAAAACATGATTGTCCTGTAACCTGTCTTCTTATATATACTGTTTTTTTCGGCTCTTAACTTTAGATATTTTTTCTCACATAAAATGCTCAGATAAAAAACAGAATCATTCTTCTTTGGCTTTCAACAATGGAAAAAAATACACGATTAAGCATTTGATGAAAAACGGAAGCGGCTTGAATTTTATTGCAAAAATGGATGGTAAGGTTGAGATAATTAATAAAATTCTGTAAAAAAATTGAATGGCTTATGAAATTAGTATAATAAAAAAGAATTTTTTTGTGTTTTGTATTTCGAAATGTAAAAAATCATTCTTATACAAAAATATCTTTGGATATTATTGCGAGAAAACAACAAAATCATGTTTAATTTTTAATTATTTAAAACTAGCCGCCGTTGTAGACCAATTATTTTTTGCTATTAATGACTGTTAAAAATTTCAATTCGATATTTTGTATAATTTGGTTTCTATGCCTTCGAACGCAAAACTTCAAACTTTGAGACAGACTATTTTGAAAGCCTTACATCGTGCTGTCCATTGTACTATGCATTTCCCTAATTTTTCTGTCTATATCTTTATATGTCTAGTAATAATACAGGGAAAATCAGTAGTAGTTAAAAATGGGCATACTTTTAAAATTTCTCCCCATTTTGCGATTCTGAAGTTAAACCTTAATTGTAAGTGCAAAAATTTTTAAAATACTTTTACTGCATGCTTTTCATTAAAACATATTCAACATTCAGAAATCAGCCACATCTTCTTATCTTGTCCTTGGACAATAGATCAAGAAAAGGAATATCAAAGAGCGATTTGTGCTTCACTTCAACAGTAAAATATTTCATGGTAAAATCTGCTTAAAAGTTTTTAAAAATTAATTAAAAATAAAAATATATATAGTAAAAAATTGGTAACATTGAAATTTTTTTTTAATTTTATGATAATGTAAATATTATTTTTGTACTGTAATATATTTAGATGTTATGGTAAAAAAAGTCATCAAATTTTAACTATTTTTAATTAATTAAATTATTAAAAATTGCTCCAAGGTGCACTTTATTTTTACCCTCCAAAGTATATATGTGACAAATTTGGTTATTCTAGATCAAATAATCTTACCTTTATAGCATAACACCACACACACACACTTCATCTTTATTATTGACAAAGACTGCAATTAAATTTTTTTAATCGTACCGAAGTGCATATCACTATTATCTAAAGTATAGTTGTGCTAACGTTGACAGCTCGAAATAAAATAACTTGTCCAGTATAGACACACACACATACACAATCTCTTTTATTATTAGCAAAGATAAGTAAAAGCGGAAAGCTTTATTCAATACTAGGATGTAAGTGGAAGTTACGAAAGAGAGTGAAAATTCATGATTGCCCTGGTTATTCCTCGGAGCGTTTGGTCACACTATAAAAACGTAAGAATCATATTTTTCGAATGAAAAGATGAAAAAATAACTCAATTGCAATAGTAAAACAGCGAAAAGAACAAACGATGTCCAGTATATGAAGAATGGACAGAATGTTGAGCAACGCATGAAGAGAATCTCATTCAAAACAAAAGGATAATTATGAAAGAAGGAAAATTAAACGACATAAATTAAATGAACACATGATTTTAAGCTGTAAGAGTTTTAAATAAAATAATTAAAGTCCACTCAGCCAAAAAATTGCCTTAAATTGTATTAAGAGAGCACCCGAAAGCACTTCAGGATCTTAGTTCTGAAGGCAACGGACGAAGCATGACTTGATATTAATAATTCGCGTACTTGAATCTTTGCCAGAAAATTAGGCAGTGCATGGAAACGAAAACAACTTTCTGCGAGCTCTGTTTCAGGCAACATTAAATCCCTTATGTCAACAAAAATTGAACAAATTTAGTAATTTGATAATCCAAAAACTTAAATTAATAGTTGGGAACATCTGGTATTTACAAATTTGAGAAAATAAGCAAATAATAAAGCTTGGCATTATTTACCAAGCAAATTGGTCACACTTTTTGAGCTTCACCTCTTGACAGTTTAAAGGAAGAAAAGAAAGGAGGGGAAAGTATGATAAATAATTGAAAACTGTAACTGTCCCAACTAACTCGGAACGTCTTATTATTTAATCACCCTAGTTAGTGATAATTCGAAATTATATGTATCAAAAATTTTAAAAAATTACGATATTGAACGAATGATTATGATATCATTCAAAAATATTTCGTCATTAAAATGCTATTATTCTCTGTAATATGAGAAATCGTGATTTTGAATATACTCTGCGTTTTATTCCGAGGATAATCCATAAACTATTAAAAATAGGTATATATTTCTAATTGGAAAAAATGCTTTAAATGATGTAAATAATTGTATTTTGATTCATCAATAAATATCTTGCTGAAATAAATTATAAAATTTAAATTTTCTTTGCCTCTACAAATTCCTGGTTTTATTAGTCATATTTAATAAAATATTCTTGACACTCTAAGCAAAAAAGTTTTCATTCTTTTGCGACTAAAACTGACATACCTTTGAATTCCATTTCTTTCAGTCGATATACATCCGCTTCGTGGAAATTCTGTGTGCCAATTGGCAGATTTTTCTCAAAATAGTTACTGAAATGCCCTAAAATCTTATAAAATCATAGTATTAAGACTATGGTAACTATGTTGAAATGTCAATTTTTGATGAAAATATCAAATATTCTTTTTATTTAATATTCTCAATTTCTGAAAAATCTGATTTTTAAAACCTTTTGAATTCTATTTCTTCTTCAGGAAGTAACAATGACTTTTATATTTTCATTATACATGTTTTATTATGTCTCTAAATATTGTTTTCTTAAATTTTAAGTTTTGGTAAAATCTTCTTACGAAAAATCTCATTTTTTCAAATCTAATGCTCACTTATTATTCAAATTTGATACAAAAATTTCTCTATATTCTGTGATTTGTGAATTACAGAATAATTAACCTGTTCATTCAGAAAGATCTTGCAGTTGTTTTAATGTTTCGCTATTCAAAAAAAAAAAAAACATTTCATATTATTTAATCAGCTGAACACCAATATTTAAAACTTGGATAAAAATACAACTTGTTGAACAGCATAGGAATTACGTAATATATTACCTATTCATATACTGCTTATCTCTATTGGTTTAAAAATTAGTTATCGAGTCACATAAGAAGAAACCCTTTATGTAATTAATTTTCGCTATGCTTTTCAAAATGCAATTATTGCAATTTTCCATTTCTGATATTGATCTTTAGTACTGACCGGCATTGAGAGCCTTTTAAAAAGGCCGACTAAGCCCTTTTTCAGGGCATTCTCCATTTTGAAATTGTAAAAGACATAATGTGGGTTTTATCATCCGTGATTGCATAATATCAATACATTGGCATAATCTATATAGAGTAAAAGAAAGCTACAATTCTTTAAAAATTTAATTTTATTCTATTATATTAAGTCAAGATTGAATCTGTGTTTGATTTTAATGATTTTCAATATGAAGCAGTCACTTTCAAGTGATAATCAATAGGAATGGTCCCTACGAAATTCCCGAGAATGTACTCTCTAATAAACATTTTTACCCTCCTTTTGTATAAAATTGTGAATCGTGACAATGTCGTGAACGAAACGAGTGGACAAATTTTTATTTTCACACATGAGAATTTTATCCTTCATAATATAATAAAAAGAAAAAAAGATACTTGTTTGCTAACTACATACCATTGGCGAACAATAATTGGGAAATATCGATCTTTGGCTTGAATCTAGTATTTTTGCAGAATCTAACTGCGATTAGATACTTAACTTGGCATTAGATACCATAAAATCGAAAATGTTTTTTTAATATATATATTTTTTCTACGATTGGAATTAAAATTTTACATAAAACCACAACTGTAGTTACAGGATCACACACTAGATTTCATTTATTTTAAAACATTACACTTCTGAGTTATTTCGCTTACATAACTGTCAGATTCATTTGCATGATAAAAAATAAAGATTGTCAAATAGTCAACCCTTTGGTGGATTTTGTTCGAAATTTACATGAATCTGCACTTTAGATGATAAATTTGTGTACCAAGTTTTATCCATCTAGCTTATTTCGTTTTGTAGTTATTGTGGTCACATGTACTCTGACAGGCGGGCAGAGATACTTCTGAATGGATTTGATAGAAATCTGGAAATTCGATTCGTATTCCAATTTTTATTCTTATAACTGATTTTTTTTTTTTTTGATTTATCATGTTTACAGATAGTTAGGCAGACACATAAAGCTACAGACAGACATAATTCTAAAAATGAGTTTGGGGAGGTCTGAATCATATAGATTCGTCAAAATATGGAAGTCGAATTTTTTGATGATTATCATACTTTCTCTCTCCGTACTTCTTACACAATATAACACAAAGGTACAATCAGTGCAAATCAAGAAATCTGGCGTTAACAGGATATAAAATTCTCAAAATAATTTTGTCTTAATATCATATTTTATCTTATCTTGACTAATCTGTATTTGTACTGTTCTTTTTTAACTACATATAAGGAGTAACATGAGCAGAACCTCCCAATATGACGACATACATGGAAGAATTTTAGAATTATAAAATAAAAAAGATAATTGTCATATTGAGTCGCTTGAACTTGACGCATATATTATCTAGACTCATTTGTAATAACCAAAATTAACAGATAATAATAAAAATAATAATTGATTAAATCTGACGGAGTCATACTGGAAGTAGTTTAAGCATTAATCTCTGCATTATATGTGCTTAGTTCAGTAGTTAGTGTTTTGAGATTTATGCCTGCCATTCAGCCGCTTTTTCTCCATTTTTCTCGACATCTAATAAGAAATACTGTACTGAAAAAAAAAACTTGACCATCTTTTTTCTCTATTCATTATATGTGTATTCTTGGCTCTAAAATCTAATAAATAGAAGGAATAATTTATCAGTCGTCTGGTGTTGCCAAATTGTCACATTAATTCATTTTCAAAACACAAAAATATGGTCAAGTGTATAAATTTACATAAACATGCATCATAACATGCTAAAAGGTTAAAGAATTATATTCATTCATATTTATACACCAATATTTTGTTTGCTATGAAGGATTTGATAGATTTTGTGTGAATTATTTCCAAGTTATAAGATGGCATCATAATGTTATGAAAAATATAAATGCCCGGTTCTTCTAACGTTTGTGGTATTGTTTCAGCTTTTTTTTATTAGACTTGTAAACTACACAGATATTGACCATAATCCTTTTTTAGCTTTCAACAGGCGAGAAAAATCACGTTATTAAATATTTGATGAAATAATGGTAACGATTTTGATGAAATAATGATAACGATCAGACCAATAATTATCAAAAAGATTTTTTAAAAATATTTAAAAAATTGCCAAAAATCAGGAAAAATTTACCTGACTCTAAATTAGCATCCTTTAAAAAAATTTAAATATTTGAATGGTGAATTTTTTTGCAATAATATTTCCTAATGTTGTTGAGGAAAATACCAAAATTCAGCTTAATTTCTAATTAATCAAAATTCTTTTTAAAATCGCTCCTAGATGCACTTTCCTACCCTCCAAGATATATATGCTCCAAATTTATAGCCATAGGTTAAACAGTGTGGCTTGTAGAACCCCAACATAAGCACACATACATACTTTCATCTTTATTATTAGTAGAAATATTGAAAGCAAAAAGAAAAGTCTAATAAAAGCAACTTAACTTTAACACTGATAAAAGCATTCGAGTGACAGATGTAATTAAACAGTAAAATAGGTTAAATATTTCGCCAAAAAAATTGGGATTCTTGGAAATTTGCTCAAATTAACTTTGAAAAAAATTATTAAAAATCGAAGAAAAGTTTTAAGGTAATGAAATTTGTGTTACTGAAATGTTAATTTTTAAAATTTTAAGTTGATATAAAATTAGTTTTTATATCAATATGTTCCAGTTATGACCGAAAAAACACAAAATCTATTTTTCCCATTACTTCTACGTCCTGTTTAGAAAGACGTAAACATTTTTTTTAATAATTCAGTTAAGCATTCCAGGTGTTAAGGAACTAATAAAGAAACTTCTCTTGAATCTGTCAAAGGATGTATAAAACTAAAAGAAACGGATATCCAATTTTGTATATATAAAGATTCTGTTATTTGAAAGATGTATATTATCAGTGACGTCATTTTATATTATACCCTTTTTTTTAATTGACACTTTACTATTCTTTCCTTTTTATATATAAAAATTGAATAAAGCCAAATGATCCAAACTAAAATCGTACCAAAAATCGTACACACACACAAAAAAAAAAACTTATACTATAAAGAACTGTTAAAAAACAGACGGACGAACAGATGGACAGACATAGATTCGTTAACTTGCGTGATGTAAAATACGTTATGCACTGAATACAATAGCTGTTGCACTCAAACCAGTCAAAGAAAAAATGATGAATTAAGTCTAAAACATAATCATATTACATAACATAACGCCATCCTGTGCCCCCGGTGCCTATAACACTAAGTTATCTAACCAGTTGGATAAGCACAAGATGGAAGGAAGGAAAAAAAAAAAAAAAAAAAGGAAAAAAATTGTTGGTATAAAGAAAGAGACGACAGACCATCCGGGGTTCTCCAGAGAATCCCATCGGTGTCAAATCCTACGCGACTGTAATTTTTTTGGTGAAGTAATAACTGGATGGAGGAGACAAGAATACTGAAACAAATGGCCACTATGGGTTGAACTTACAGGGAAACGAAATTACCTACTGAAAAAAAAATTGATAAGTTACATTGAGAACATCTGTATGACATGTATAAGCATATAAATAATCACTGAAGAGTCAGAAATCTGTAACGTCCGTCTGAGTCTTGTGGTTTTGGTTTCCTTCGTGAGAACTGCACTTTTGAGGGACTTTTGAAGTTATAATTTCGGCTGATTTTGACAAGACGCATTTTGGTCTCAGCTATTGTGTAGTCTTGAAAAGGTCTTGGTATTTATGAATATGGTTTACTATGGAGTGGATCTTTCCGCGTGATAGGGTATTCGATGCAACTCTCCTGTACCATTCTTCCTCCAGATTTGTTTCTGGCTTTCTCATGTGCCATGAGACAGTCAGTAGGCATTCGGTGGCATAGTGAATTGGGGATCCTATTTCCCCACAGCTACAGTAAGGAGAGTTGGCCAGATGGAATCTGTGTAGGTATGTCGGGAATGGGCCATGTCCAGTGAAGAAAAGGACATCCGCTCTGTTCCAGTTGGCCGCGTAGAGAGAAACTTTCGATATTATTTTGAATGTGGAGCGGCCTGTTTCGCCTTCTTCCCATTCCTTTTGCCATTTTGTCATCATATCGGTTTGGAGGATTTTCTTCAGATGACATCTTGGGAGCTTCATTAAATTCTGATCTTGATTAGCAATAGCCGCTGTTTTGGCTAGTTTGTCCGCCGCTTCATTCCCTTCATAGCCTACATGTGCCTTGATCCATGATATTTTAATGTGAGGATTTGCAAGAAGAAGTGAAAATGTATCTCTTGCTAATTGGCTATTAGATTTTGGAGAACTTGAGGCTTGTATACTTGCTTTATTGTCGACGTAAATAGTAACTGGATCTGATGTAGGAAGAGAGGTTGCGTATTTGACTGCTCTATTGAGTGCTAGTAATTCCGCTTGGAAGACCGTATTTTCTTTCAATAGGCTGGTTGACCATTGGTGTATAGTCACTGCATCCTGCACGACACAAAATGCAGCCCCAACTCCTGCTGAGGATTTTGATCCATCGGTATAGATCCCGAGTACTAAATTCTGAGACCCTCCGTCTTCCAAAGAAATTTGATGTGGTTGGAGATGTTTGGAAGGATGTGACGTCCAGCACGTAGCTCTGTGTTCATACTCGTATGGGTTGATATGTGGCATATCATGTAGGATTCCACGAAGTCTGTACAGTTCAGTTATTCTTGCCATCATCTGAAGCTGCAGATGAAGTGGTGGCAAGCCGATGATAACCTGAAGTGCTGCAGTAGGCGTGGTCTTGTATGCTCCTGTAATTGCTAACAGGAAGCCTCTTTGGATGGAAGAGAGCTTTCTTGCTAATCTAACCGTTGGGTGGAGGCACCAAACTCCTGCTCCGTGTGCAAGCATCCTTTCAATAACTGTCTTATACAAAAATTTTCTGTGTCGAAGTGTTATTCCCCAGGATTTGCCAGCTATTTTGAGAAAATTGAATTGTTGTTGTTGCGCTTTCAATGCTAAATGCTTGAGATGGGTATTCCAATTCAATTTATCATCAATATGGACACCTAGGTATTTAATGGCGTGTGTCTGCTTTATTCTTTCTCCCTGCCAATAGATTCTGGGTCCTGCTACCCATTTACTAAACAGAATAAAGTTTGATTTCTCCGTGGACACTTCTAGATTGTTTATGTCAGCCCAGGATACGAATTGTGCTATTGATTCTTGGGTATTTTGTCTTAGATTTTCTTTTGTTTTGGCTTTAATTACCAAAACAAAATCATCGGCGAATGCTTGGATAGTTGTATGGGCAGGCCAGGTTTTACTAAGCAGATCGTTCGCCACCAAGTTCCACAGAGCTGGACCACTACACGATCCTTTAATCATATTACAAGGACAAAAGGTGAGAAATTGCAAATTATTAATTATTTACTAAAAGTTACTTCGTTTTACTAACTTAAATTATTATGAAAGGTGTTCTTTGTTAACAGTCCTTTATTATATCATGGAGATTTAAAATGTCTACTTTCCTTGTTGAATACATGGTGATGTCATAAATTTTATGCATTTCCAATGTTGCCTCTATTAGAAGAAGATGTAGGATATCTCGGAGATGTTGCTACATATTCTGAATGCCGGACAATATCGTGAAAATATTATAACAATGTTGTAAGACATTTTATGCTACTTGAAAAAATCGTTCGTGTGAGAAACTAAGTATCCCAAGAATTAATTTATAAATCAAATTCCTTTTTTATTCAAAAAATAAAGTAACCAGTAATTATTTTTTTCCAAAAAATAAAGTGACAAAAGTAAGTGAATTTCAAAAAATAAAATGACACAATTCATTTTCTATAAAACAAGCAGGAAAGAATAAATATTTTACTCTAATTCACTTAATTACAATTCAAACAGTAATTAATACCATTAGTTATACATTTTATTAAGTTAAAAAAAGAAAAGATTTATAATCATGCCAAATATATTTAGTAAAATATTAACTAACAATTTATTGGGATTTTTTCATAGGTAATAAATAAATAATTTAAATTAACTCGTAAATATATTATGTTTGCCAGTGTTTGTGATTAATAAAAGATAAATTGACAAAATCGTCAGATATAATGCGGAAAAGTAGAAAATGATCATTAAAAATTGATGAGATTCTAGAACTGTATTCATGTGTCAAGTTTCTTTTCCCTTATTTACTTTTCATTTTAATATTTAATTAGAAATTGAGTTGCATAGATAACTTAAATTGAAAGGTTAATTATTTATATAGATATTTTAAATTAAATATTTGTCTCATCTGTCATACCAAAACGATAAGGAATGAATAAAAATAAGGCAAAAAATAATTATAAATAGAATTCTTTGCGATACAAACATATATATAATAAATGGAACAGTAGTAGTATTCAAAATGAAATTCTGGATTGCAAATGATAATAGAAAAAAAATGAAGTAAGGTTACGTGTAAATGGAAGCAAAATTTGAAATAACACCCATTCAATTCAGCCACAATCAAAATACAATAAGGAATGCTGTAGTATTATATCAAAACACAATGCGTTATTTTTTTTTATGAAAATTTCTTTTTCCATAAGGACTTTCCATATCTTATGGCACCGATATTTCGCATGCAAATTTTTTTGACGACGAATTCAAACTTTTCGGGCATCTTTTCATTTAAAATTTAACATTTAATTTTGAGTCACTTTTGTTTCTCAAAACAGTTTTACTTAGAAAAAATATCAGTTACAAAATTTTGAATCTGGTTATTTTAAAATTGAACAATCCTATCCACTTCATAAGGATAGGATTGGGTAGTTTTGATATTCAAAACAAACAATACTCACCAAAATACTCTTCCAAAATTTGCAAAGGAGTTTGTCAATTTAAGTTACTGGTTAAGTCAAAGCCTTGCTAGTTACGTTTCATCTGCTCAATGGAGTCAATTCGTGTTACATCAGTCACAAGATAAACGTCTGTGCACGTGAATCTAATTTCACATTACATTATGCTGTATTGGGCATGTCTTCCTTTTTATTCTGCAAGATGTGCGATGAGTTCCATATGGAAATCGTTTCGGCGAATTTGACATGTAACATGTGATTATTAATTCGTCCCATTAAATCAATTATAGAAGTAAATGTAACTTCTACCCCCCCCCCCTCCCCATCATACAGAAAACTAGTTGTACAGAAGAATATACAAGCTTTTCTAAAAAAAAAAAGATGCCTAAAATTTGAGGGGAAAATACCAACACTAATGATTTCATTGTATTTTATCAAGTTACATTTTGGTGACATTAACTGAAACCTTTACTGATTCACAAAAAAATTATTTACGTGCTATATTTTCATGTAACTCTCACCAAAAAAAAAATCATATAAATTAGTAAATGTTGCTATAAAGACTTAAAATAACACAATAAATCACCAAACACACTTTAGTGTTTAGTTAAAAAGTTATATAATTGGTAAAATATTTTCATTTCAGGCCATGAGGTTTTCAGAGCAAAAACACAAAATTACGCTAAAAACACTTGGCATCTTGTCAGAACTAATTGCGAGTGAGAAAAAGAGAACTAATGTCTTCTCTAGAACATTATTTGTTAGAAGGATTATTTATCATTTAAAATCAATGTTTATAGGAATAAACAATGTAAACAATAATTTTAAGTGGGAAATAATCTTTATAATTTAAAACCATTGTTTACAGTGGCAATATTTTCAATGATACCCACAATTTTAGAGATATTTCAATGACACCTACACTAAGCCAGGAAGCATCTTATGAAAGGATAAAAAAAATATTGTTTTAATTTAGATATTTAAAATCTAAGGAATAATAAATAAAAAAAATTAAAGTTGTGTTTGCGATAACAAGTTCCAAAAGACATAAACACTAAATTCTGATCAGTACTGGAAAAATTGAGAACGAAAGACATGAAAATTATTCTAAAGTTGAGCTACTTATACTTTACCTGCTTGATTTCGAAAAAACTATTCGTACTATTAAGTACTTATAAAAGTTAAAATTGATTATCTGAATATCAGTTAGTGATAAAAAGAAGGAAATTTTTTATCAGATTTGTTCAACTGGAATGCATTAGAAAAATACTAAAATAATGAAAACGATTTCTTACTTATTCTGATTTCTGACGAAAATTTCTTTTCGCTTCTAATTTTTTAATTTCAATATTCGTGATCGTGACTCAACTTGTGATCTGGATCTATCATTCAAGAAGGTCTGATAAAACGCATAATGTTTTGTTACAGCAGATCTGCTAAACGTGTTGATCAAACTATTAACTATAAACTATTTATTTTAGTAATGCAATAAGTATAAATATGTTTCATTTCTCACCAGAATGTATATTTCAGTGCCATCAACTTTTTAAATGACAGGAAACAGAACATTTAATTTAATATAAAAAAATCAATTTTAAACAATTTCTAAAAAGCAAAGGGGTGATAACACGCATTTTATCAACTCTCACAAAATTTTTGGAAACGTTGTTAAAAGCGTTTTTATCTGGATATAAACTCATTCACGGCACAAATAGATCAAAATAAGAAATAATACATTTCTTAAAAAAAAAAAAAAAACTATTGACAGTACAGTGAAAGAATTATCACCAACTAAACAGAATGGGTTGATTGACATCACATATTAAATATATAATTCTTCTTAAAACGTTAATAAAACTGCAAAGTGACAAAATCTCAGAGACGGAATGCTGGTAAACATCGGAATGCACCTTCGCAGTCCCTTGACCCTCATCTGAAACAAGAAGGAAAGTGTTCCTACCTGTGGCCGTGCTTCGTCGTCCGATGCCGACGGAAAAGTGGATATATTTAAACGCTCAGTGAGGTTGCTGGCTCACAGCCAAGCGGGGCCAGCAACGCTTCCGTGTAGATGCATTTGCATTCTTCTAACACATTGGGAGGAAAACCTAACAGCACTTAGGATACTTAGGGAAAGATGCACGGCAGAAAACGCGCATCCTCATTTTCGAATCGAATTCCAACCAATTTCGAGCAATCAATCGAAATTGGCATTCCGTTATGTCGACGTCTTTAATTAGAGAGTGATTTACATTTTGGCAGAGGTGGCAACATATGGCTTCTTTCCCTTTTTTAATGTAGGTCCAATTATTTGTTGTTTTGCTGCAAATAGACTTATTTCATTAAAACGGGAAGAAAGAAGCAGTATGCTACAACAAAGGAATGGTGAAAATTTGGCTCTATAGAGGCAAAATAGCAGCAAGTATGTGTTAGTTGCTACAAAATAACAATAGATGCGTTTCAATTCTAGGCTTTTTACAAAAATAGAAAAGGATATTTGCTGTGTGTTACATCCAAAACAAGCAAACAAATGAATGTATTTGTGGATTATTACTCATTCTCATACCACCTAATTTTGCCTGAAATATCTGTCTTTTCTCGACTTCATAACAGCAGCTGTACTGATTGGCAACAAGGGCGAATTTACAATCAATCAACTGCCTACAGCTCCTTGGTTGAGAGAGGACGCTGGAAAGTCCAATTAAAAAGATGACATTAGTCTATCTACCAAACAAATTTGTAAAAATGCAAATTTTTGTGAATTATAAAATATTAGAATAATAATACTTTGTCAACTATAAAGGTTCCTATCGATTTCTTTCTGTTCATTTAGTTATTAAAATATTTATAACAGCTGGAATGATGTCTCCAAAACCTTTTAGTGTACTCTCTTAAAAAGGTGTAATCCCTGAGAGTACCTTGCATAGCATTAGTTCTAAAATATTTAATTTTGGCGTGAAGTTAGCATTTTTACTGAATCTAATGTTTCAACCTAGGCTAGATATTTAGCGATATATCCCTGTCATGCGATTAATAGCATCCGAAAATCGAAATCATGTTTAAGATACGTTTTTTTCAATCGATAGACATAAATATTTGACACAAAACTAACTTGCAGTCTCAAAATCCCATTTCAAATTTCATGTATTTAAGTCATTGCGTCTTTGAGTTATAGCATTTACACATTTCTAAAAGTATATATAGATAGACAGACCGTTAATACTTTGTTGTATTAGGCTCAAAATTTGATAGCTATCTAGACAATAGAAGTAGATTCTGTGTATTGAATTTTATCTATCTAGTTCTCTTCGTTTTGTAGTTATCATGCTAAATTATATCAGTCGGACAGACCTACTTCCTCTGAGCGAATTTCGCGGAAAATTTGATAGAAATCTACATATTTGGTATTAAAATCGTATACCAAGTTTCATACATCTAGATCAAAGCGTTTCTTAGTTACTTTTGTCACAGAAAGACAGATGGACATTTTCCAAAAATGTATTGTTACAGAGTGACAGACGGACATTTTTCCAAAGTGGATTTTCCGAACACGGCGAGATCTGAAGCGTGGTGATTTGTCAAAATCTTGAGTTCTAATTTCTTGGCGAATACTATATTTTCTCTATATTACGTATACAAGAAAGTAAACTTTAATTATCCGTTTATATAATATTTTGTGCAAATATGGATAGCGCGCAATCATGAGTTGTAATGAATAAATAAACATATGCATTTTTACAATGTTAATAATAAAAAATTAAACTAAAAATAAATCATTAACATATTTATTAAATTAAAAAGTGTGTTAAAGCGTGAAACCATATTGACCAATGTATTAAACAAGGAACCTCATAATGTGTACTGCCTTCGCCACAAAATATCTACATATGCCATTAATCAACACACAGCATTTACATATATTTATTAAATATATTGTGTAAAATGATGAATTATTTTCTTTGAAAATACAAAAAAATCCTTATTAAGAAAATTCATTTTATTCCTGAATTTAATGGTAATCTTATTTCTATCGAGTAGATTTAAAGAAATTGAACAATCTGTTCGTTGCGTATCTAGCAGGCCCACTTTCCGAAAAGAAAATAAAGAATCCCATTTCATATCAAGGTTACTCAAGCGAACCAATTTTTCTCTTATAGTTCTAATGCCGGTTAAGGAGCGGTCGGATGAACTAAGATGGAAGAAAATAAAGGCAGATACGAAATGATTCAGAAAATTTGAGAATGCATATTCCCATTCATATTAGAGGGCAAAGCGCCAAAAATGTGTTTAAGATGATACAATAAAAAGTGTTGCCGGTCGACTCAGAGTATTAATAATTACCCTTAATATCTATCTCTATTAAGGGTACAACATAATGTATCTTGCCTTAACGCATAGCAGGTCAGACTATTTTATTCAGAGCTGCCAAATTATTATTGTTACCATACAAAAAAAATCGTTTTAAATTTAAAAAATTATTTTTTAATGGTATTAATGCAATTGGTGCGAATTTTATCCCTAAGTTTTGACATTTATCTTGAAAAATATTTTTTCATAATTTTCAAAATTACATTTCTTTGTTGCAATGAAATTCAAACCCTTTTCATTATTTGATCTAATATTTAATCGCAAGAATTTTTTTCTGTGGTTAAAAGTTAAAGAAAGATTTTGCATTAGTATTTGAACAATTTGCATGAAAAGTAAGAAACCGGAGTGCACTAGATAACGTGCACTTAGAAAATAGATTAATAATGCTTTTAATAGCACTATGACATCATGGGACTTGATTCCACTAGGAAAATTCACGCGCAAAATAAAAACAGCATTGCTTTATAGTTATCACAGCTTGATGCTTAAAATTAGCCTGCTGATAGAACTATGAACAAGTTATTCATAAAAGATTTAATTTAAATTAAATTTTTCGTTATTCCTAGTGAACTAGCTGATAGTTAAAGAACGGCTAGTATACATTGCAAGACCAATGAATTTAAATATTTATACTTTTCTTCTGTTTCAAATAAATAAGTAATGGTTTAAATGACTTTTTAACGATCGAACACACAATTCTGGAGAGAAATACAAATAAAGAAGCGGATGTCTTAAAAATAAACGGGAAAAATTATTTTGTATCTTGCGCCATTTAATATTGCTATACAGTCTTCTCTAATTCTTCAAAGAATGAAGACTTTTCTTAATTTTTCAACGGATTTTCAAATATAATAATAAGCTAGCATATTATTTATTAACTGGAAAATCATGGTAAAATATCCTTCAAAATGCTCATAAGGGCAAAACATTGCTACCTAATTTGATATATAATTATTTTTTGGCTAGTAAGGTGCTCAATAAGGTAGTTTTTTTTAAATTTAAATCCTTGATTAAAAATTAATTAAAATTGTAACTTTTATCAGTATAACATGATAAGTTTAATGCACTAACATATTGTTTGTAAATTGTTACATCATAATGAAAAAGAAACGTTCAAAACACTCGACAGGGCAATTTTTAGGACTTAGAGGTACTTAATTCGTCGTGCAGTTACTTCTTGGATAGTAGAATGTTCACTAAGAAAGTTTTTAAAAATTTTTAGATCCTTGATTAAAAATTAATCATAATAACGTTTTTCTCAAAGATTTCAAATACACATTGATTAAATTATCTTATGTTCTTATATGACATTATTCATCATTCCACTGAAAAGAATATAAAATTTCAGGAAAATGGACAAAATATATTCATGATATTTGAAAATATTAATATACTCCGGACGAAAAATTGACATCTTCACCAAAAATTTGGAAAAGAAAAATCATGAAATATTTTCTTTAATTACAAAAATTCTTTCAAAACGCAATAATTTTTATTTTTTCGTATACTTTTCTTGTCTAACATAATCAATGGACAAAGAAATCATCAAAAAAATTTGAACTTGAGATTTTGACGAAACATCATGTTTCAAACTCCCCGAGTTCGGAAAGAAAATTTTTTAAAATTATGCTTGTTGTCTGTTAACACGATAACTCAAAAATACTTTGAGTTGGATAGAAAAATTTGTTGAACACTAAGTTTGTAGATTTCTATATAATTTTCAACAAGATTCATTCAGAGAAAGTCTGACTATCCAGCTGTCCGAGTGCGTGTGAACACGATTATTGCAAAATACAAACAGCAAAAATTCGGTAAGCAGGTTTAACATTTAAAATTCTGTATATTCGTTTCAAATGTGCGCTCAACTACGTTAAAGAGTTTGTCGTCTGTTTGTAGTTTGCTCACCTGTAAGCGTGATAATTCAAAAATATAAAAACTTAAATAAATGAAATTTGTTTCAGTTTTAAAATTTAAATATTGTTAACAAATACCATGCAATTAATATACAAGTATCGGCTTTCATTGCAATACTGTGAAGCATACAGTTTTCCTGTAAAATAAAAATATGATCACTTGTAACATACGACCTTGATGAAGATCCACAGTTTTAAGCAAGGGAAAGGAGATAAAACGTTTTTTAGAGAGCAACGAGAAGGATTTGTGGAGATCACACCCCCTGGTTTTAAAATACTCAAGGAAATGCAATTAAAAAATATCTAATCATTGCACTGGAGATAAACAAGCTTTTCAGGAGCGATTTAATCAATATAAAAGTTCGAAAAACATATTTCTTTTTATTTTATATTCATACAAAATGGATTATTAACCTAACGTTATAAACCTAATTTTCTGTACCTACGTATCCATACTTTAGAAATAGAATGAGTTGAATTTAAAGGAGTGTAGTACTGAAAAAAAAAAAGTTGAAAACCTGCTTTCCGAAGTAAAAGAAAACATATTTGAAAATAATACAAACAATAATATCCAACAATAGAAATGAAAATATTATATAAAGCAAATAGGATTCTTTACCAAACGATTTCAAATCAATGGAGAAACTTGCGATTGTTCTTTTAAACGACGTTTGGAACCACATAATCCCAGGGAAAAATGGCTTTCTTCAATGAATTATTTTGAAAATTTACTAAGAGAAATGAAAATGATTTGGCTGCAATATTCGTTAATTTAATGAATACAGAATATGAACCTAACATTAAGAAACTACAGAAAATAAGCAATAACAGATTTCACATTTAATATATTTTTATTCATTTTATTATATACACTTAAGAGCCATTACATTATGACCACCCTCGAGCTATAACAATGGGCTCGCCCAGGAACAAAACCATTGCGCGTGGGCGGCTGATGTCAGAGTATATAAAGCGATTGTCTTTCCAAACATAGCGCGATTAACAAAATAATGGAATAAGCAGGTGATTTATCAGACTTCGATCAAGGTCAAATCGTTATGGCTCGGCGACTGGGAACATCAATATCAGAAACGTCGCGTTTAGTGGGCTGTTCATGTGCAGTTGTTGTGAACACATATCGAAAGTCTTGTATGAATGGTGAAACAAGTCGCCGGCCAGCGGTGTGTCGTCCATGGCGCATTGATTTCAGAGGAGAGCGGAGATTGCTACGCATTGTTCGTTGTGACAGAAGAGATACAACAGTCAAAATCACCACAAGTTATAACAGTGGTAACCCAGACAGTGTTTCTCAACACACTGTAAAGCGTAAATTGTTGCGTATGGATCTACGCAGCCAGAGGCAGATGCATGTTCCTGCATTGACGGCAAGTCACTGCCAGCTGCGTCTGCAATGAGTCAAGAAACATCGGAATTGGGCATTAGAAGAATGGAAAAAGGTTGCATGGTCACATTTTCTGATCCCTCACATCGACGGACATGTGCGAATACGCCGATTTCCAAAAGAAACTCTGGCTCCCGGATGCTCATTTGGGCAGTGACAAGCCGGAGGTATTATGGTGTGGGTAATGTTTTCATGGAGAATATTAGGACCCACAATCTCCATAACAATCTCTAACGTCTGTGCGCTATGTGAACATCGTTGCAGATCAGGTTCACCCATTCACGATATTTCCGGCGGGGTATGGTGTTTATCAACAGGATAATGCACCATGTTATAACGATCGAATCGTCAGGGATTCCAATGACATTAATCCCATAGAGAATTTGTGGTCCCATCTGAAAAACCAAATTCGTGCTGCCACACTATCCCCTCGTAATGTGAGGGAATTGCAGGACCAATTGGTGAGCGCTTGGTACTAGATACCTCAGACTATTTATCAGCACCTTAAGGAGTCAACGCCTCGTCAGAAGCTGGCAGTTTTGAAAGCTAAATGTGAACCTACATGTTTTTAAGAGGGTGGTCATAATGTAATGGCTCTTCGGTGTATGTATAGGGTAATCAAGAAAAACGGGAGGTGTTCGGAGCTGTGTAGTGTGTTATGTACTGGACGAAATATAACAAAATATTTTCACCATACACATTAAAGTATGCGGTTTTGATTAATCAAAAAAAAAAAAGTACCAAAAACGCCGATAGGGGATATTCTGGCGCTGCAAGCACATAATATGTGGAAAAAGAATACATAACTGCCAATGGAAAAAGTAAATAGCAACTCACCAAATACCAATGAAAAACGTTTGTTATAGCAACTTACAAAATTGGCTCAAGGTGACCACCAACTTGATGTTCCAATAACTGTATGCGGAACCCGAGGTTGGTGAGTTGCTATTTATTTTTTCAATTGGCAGTTATGCATTCTTTTTCCACATATTATGTGCTTGCAGCGCCAGGATTTCCCCTATCGGCATTTTTAGGTACTAATTTTTTTTTCTTGATAAATCGAAACTGCATACTTTAATGTGTATGGTGGAAAAATTTTGTTATATTTCATCCAGTTCATACCACGCTATAGGGCTCCGAACACCTCCTATTATTTCTTGTTCTGACCCAATTCTCAAAAAGATTCGTCATCAATTAGAGGACCGAATCAAGTACGAACTTGATATATTCTTGCTTACCCTGGCTCCTTTGGTAATTTATTAATCAAAAATATGAAAAATGAGTGTAAAATAGATTCAAGCATGAAAATTGAAAATCAATTCCCCACAACTTCTCTTTAATTGTGTTTAAATTAATTATGCATATTTATATGTCATAAAAACAAGAAAAAACAACAAACATAAGAACAAAAATATATTTATTTCTATATTTTAAAAGTTATATCTTCACTATGCACTTCAAAATATTTTGAAGCTTTAATGCCATACAAAAATATGTCAATAATAAGGCATCCATTTGATATCATTAAAAAGAATTCAAGGGTAATATTTTACAAAGTAAATAAACAGGAAAAATTCAGATATAAATTTTTTTTTCTTTTTCAAGATAACAAACATCAAGAAAAATAAAATAAAAGAAAGAATTTGAGGTAATGAAATGAATAAAAGAAACAATGGAAATATAACAAATCTAATTTTATCCTCTGTAGGAATGTTGAATAAGAATAAATAGTATATCTAAATATATATTTCTAATAAATAAATTTAAACAGATTCTCAGCAATTTCTGGGTTTTTTTCTATTACATTCATAAACAAAGAACTGTATCAATGAAAAATTAAAAGAATATTCTTACTTCTAAAATTCTTAATACAAAGAAATTTAGAATCATACTATACAAAAATATTAAGAACTGAAATATTTTAAGAATAAACATTAATGTAATTAAACATACAGCAAATGTTTATGATAAAAGTATACAGTTAAATGCAAAAAGCAGAGATAAAAAAAATTTATAAATTTTTAAAATTTTCCATCAGTAAAGCAAGCAAGGCTAGTCAAATTTAATACTTCAAAATTTCATGGTGACATAAAAGATTTATGATCTATGGTAAAGAAATATGAGGTATGGAAATATTTTTCAAACCTTATGAAAAGTTCAGCATTAGAATATGTGTATCAGCTTCTATATTGTAAATGTATTAATCAATCAATCAATAAATTTTAAATGCAATTGCCAAAAATTTGATAGCAAAAAAAGTGAGAAAACCTAAAAATGATGATCAGTTTAATGAAAATATATTGTGTTCACGAAATAGTAGATATATTCTATTCTGATTAATCTTAAGAAATATAACACAGATTATCAAGTTAAACAAATAAATGGGTCTAACTGGCATAGATTATTTTTTCTAGTTATTTGATAATAAAGGGAGATTTATTTTATAAAAATTCATTTTCTGTTAGAACATTTTCTGTTAGAATCAAAAATTTATGTTTCCAATCAATAACTTTGGAGCTATTTATTAGAAAAATTATGTTAAGACTTTTATGTTATGAAAACCAATAATAAATGTTCTTATTATAAAACTTTTACTTTTAAAACCAATAACAATCGTTAAATCTCATTTTCATGTTACATGTGAAAACTGCACAAAGAAAGAGAGAATTGTTAATAATAAACTTGTTCATCAAATCAAATCAATTCAAAGAGAAATAAATATAAATGACACTATACTCTCTTGAATAAAAAATATCTGAATTCAGCATCAAAATCAATTTTTAAATTTAAAAAAAATTGGCAACATGGGACATTTTTTTAAATTACAAGAATTAAAAGATTTATTTATTTATTTTAAATTTTTGACATATTGTGGAAAGACAGCAAAAGTGATAAAAAAATTATGACAAAAATAGGCAAACAGTGAGATAAGTAAATATTTGTTCATATTAAGTATACAAAAAAAATCATTTGATTAAATACACAAATCATTGCACTAAAGAAAAACAGAAAGTCTGTCATTTAAAACATGCAGCTTTCAGATATATATCTTTTTATATTTACAAATATATATTTTGTTTATAAAATAGGTTCCTATAAACTCCAAAATAAATAACAAATATTTCTTTCATATTATTCAATCAGCAGATCAAAATCACCTCTAATCATCTTAAAAAAAGTATGGATATCCAAATTGCATTAAATCATCAAGCAATATCAACTAACAGCATTTAACCAGGCTAGTTACAAATAAGGAAGTAAATCAGAAGAAAAAAACCATACCTTCAGCATTTATATGCATGATGGTCACTAAGGGTTGACTGAATACAAATAAATGCTTTTCAGTTATATTAATTTTGGACTTTCTTATAATAAATAATAATGAACTACATAAGTGAATTTAACATACAAATAATTATTCCTCACAAAAGCAAAAAAATTAAAATAAAGGAGAAAATCTGAAATGCAAAAAATACAAATGCAGGATGTCATAAAAGATCATGAATGTTTACATAATTCTTCAGGATTACAAACAAATGAATTTATTACATGCTAGAAAGAAAAAAAGATATTTCCTGACTTTTCTTTAAAAGAAATAAAATTATTGGAATTCTGCTTAATAGGAATGATCTACTAAAAAAGAAAAACATAATTTAATAATGATACAAATACAAATATCTTTCAAGATTATTTTGTTTCAAAAATTTCCATGCACATTATCATAAAAAAAAGATATTTAAATCAAAAGTAAAATGAATCAGGAAAGGCTTACTCCAATATTTTTATTTTAAGATGAGTATATACATGATGATGAATAAATCTTTAAAATATTGTCCATTTTCAAAATTATTAAAAGAAAAAATATAAATGTGTTAAAATATTACAGAATGAATTCAGGTTGTAAGAATTTTTTATTAAATTCAGTTTCATGAAATTTTATGACAAAATTAAAAATTTGGTAATATTATAGTTAAAACTCTTTGTCAAAACAATAATGATGAGCATGATGTAGTAATCTCTGTAATTGAAACTATTTTTCTAATTAAAAGGTTTTGAAAAAAGTGAATTACATAAATTTTGTCCTATCTGATTTCATGCAAGAAACCACTTTCAAGAATTGAAATGCTATTTAGATTACATTGTGAAATATAGAAATATGTACTTTTATCTAAAATTTCTGCAAATCATTGATAAATTAAATAAATTACCTAAATTAACAAATATTGTTTAAGAAAGTGAACAAATATATTAAATAAATACAAAATTTTAAATATAAAATTTTATCCAATTTTTTGTTAGCAGGTAAGTAATTCTGGTAATTACTTTGATGTATTTCGTAATTTTTTTAAAAATCTGTTTTACACGAACTTTACTAAAAAGTTTATAAAAATTTCATAAGAAAATTGGTCAAAATATTTGATGGCAACAAAACCTGCCAAAATAATTTAAATGAAAGAATACTTGAAACTCTAAAACTTTCCATATGTTTTTGGCTATGATTTCAATAAAGAATTTCCATCATAATAATAAACATATTTCGTGTTCTCTTTATCAATATAATCAAATACAATCAGTAGTATCCCTAAAGTCAATCAATTAATTATATGCTTGAGAGTTAGTGGACCTACACACACACACAAATCAAGCTACATTACGAAAAGATCAGAAATTGTTATAAGATCAAGAAAACCAATCAAATTAATTTTTCAAGAGTATAAAAATAACAAAAAAGCACTCTTGTATAGAGAAGAAATAATAATTAATTGCAGTTACATCTATTATAAATAAACATTTTCCAAAGTCAGACATAAAACCTTATACAGCTTTAAATAGAAAACCTTATCAATAAGAAATTAATTAATTATAATATTATGAATTTCAATATGCCATTTCCTTCAAACAATAAAAACCATTTGAAAACATAATGGCAAAAAAAAGATTATCTAATTTAATGTTGCTTTCCATAAACAACGAATTATATGAAGACATGAATTTAATGAGATAAGAGAATAATGTGCAAAAAAAATGAAAGCATGGAAAATAAAATTATATTAATGTTTTCTCTTGTAGATAATATTAGTGTATCATCAATAAAATCTCAGATAAGAATACTTAGATAAGAATAAATATTATATATATTCCTTTCCCATATGAAAAATTAGATTTATTTATTCCTTTTTTGATTTACTAGGCCTCCTACACTATATTTATATCCACGATTTCAAGATCCTAAAGGTAGCACTAAACTTAATAAATACTATACCAATAGAAAGATTTTTCTGCGGACTACTATTATTAATTATAAGAACGAATATTATTAAAAACATGGAATCAATGATCATGCATTAAAATTACAGAGCTTGATTGCAACGATTATTCTTTTTTGATGCATTTTAATGAAGTCCAATACAAATGGAATATTTGGCATGGCAAATACAATTGCAATCAAATTATTATTTCAGTATCTATATAAATAGTATAAAAGTGTAAGCTTGAATATAGTATAAATATATAGGATTTAGGGTCTCTCCTCATTATTGTTTCTTTCTCTTTCTTCCCAAAACGATATATTTTTCTTAATACTAGAATATTTAAACTTTCTTTTCATATACCAAAAATTGCTATCTCCTTATTTCTTTACTACCTAAATTTCAAAAAAGGGGGAAAAATTGTTCCACAATATGGGAAACAGTGGAATACATATCATATTAAATAATAATAATTTTTTTTAAGAAAAAGGAGCTATTATAAACAAAACGAGAAAATGTGAGGTAAATTCTCAAAATATGTGTCAAGATAGTTGGCACTGATCAAAAGCTGTGTGATACATTCAAAGACATGGCATTCTAATACTAATAGATGCAGCATTCTTCCTTACTCATATGAAATATACAACAGCACCTGTTTTTAAACAAAATTCATATAAAAAAGCTGCCTTTCCTAAGGGAAGACTTTGATCAAAATACAGTTAAGGCATCACAGATTCAGGATTTCCCCAGAGCAGTGTTTACAACAATGTTCAGGTATACCATTACGGTTACAAGTATGAGGAAGTACTTGGCACGCAACAAGGCCTGGATTGCATTCGGACAGATTGTGATTTCTACTCATTTCATCTAGAGTTTGAAGTAGCTAAGGAAAAATGGGGGAAAAAACAGAACTTAATAATATTACATTAATTAAATTTAAATATCACTTCATATATTATTTAACTTAATGTTTTGTATTATATTTTCCACTATTTTTCATAAGAAGTTATAAAAATAGCATATAAAAAGAACAATTTTTTGAGGATTTTTTTGAGGTTTTAAAAGATATATTTGAAACCAAAGACGTTCACATTTTTATTACTGCTATAAAAAAAATTTAAAAAATACAACAAATTCATTTTTTTATTATTTTTATGCATGTCACTTAAACAGAAAAAAAAATAATATTAAATTAAATACAGAAAATTGCTTAAATACTCATTAAAAAGTTCAATTAAAATACCTGGTGGGCATCCCTCTCAGTACCCATAAACTGACGTATACAATTAAATTGTGGGTTTGATTGCAGTGGTTTTCCAAGAAGTCTCTCCTTCAGATCATTAGACAAGCTCTTGAGTTGTCTCCCCAACCCTAAAAGATCCATGTGAGAGTTATTTGCAGGAGAAGTAATCTTGCTGCCATGATTGCAAGCACCAGAAATGACTTGCAAGTTGCTAAAAGTAGTAAATTCAAAATATTGCATATATAAATATCTATAAAGTAATAATTAAAAATTTAGGAAGGGAATTTAATCCCAGAACTACATAAATAAAACTGAACAAAAGTATAAAAATACAATAATAATTAACAATAAATAAAAATAAGAAAAAAGACCAATAAAAAATGAATAATACATAAATTTATTTTTTAAAAAACTCACAAAAATAACAATCTTATTCCTCTAATGATCAAATAACGTAAAGAACAAATTGAAAAGTGAAGACATTTCAGATACAGAAATGTTATTTAAAGTTTCTGATTACCTAAATCTTTTCCATTTTTAATTATAATGAAATAAAAATATAACCTATCAACTTTCATGCTACTTCAAATTATAAAAATACCATTACCATGTATTCTTTTCAAAAAGAAATGGCAAACTTTCATTTAAAAAAAATCTTTACATAAGATATGAACATCAAAACATTATGTAAAACAATGTTTTAGGTCTAATTCAACAATATTTATTTTATTTTTTAAATTTATTCTTAATTGTATTACAAAATTGCATTTAATACCATTGAAATGTGTATGTGCATAAATCCAGATACAATGATAAGTATTGTTCAGAAATAAGAATAAATATAATTTTAAAAAGTTATGAAAGTCAAAAAGACATTGGTGAAATACATGAATGAAAAGCTTTTTTTTTTTGCATGTATATGTGCTAAAAAGGCATAAAAATGGTTTTGTACAATACTTATCAACAAAAAATGAGAACACACAACCTAAGGTGCTACTTGATAAATTTAGAAGCTCTAGGTCCAATAGTCTGCTCCATAATAAATTTTGAAATATTCCTTTTTTTTATCATGCTAGTCAAAATTCAAAAATAATATCCTAGTCTGTAAGTATTATCATGCTAAAAAAATCATCAAAACTTACAGATAATTTGCATGATGTTTGGAGTAAACTGTATGGTCAATATGAAAAGGATCAATGTATGGATAAAATGTCATTGCATATGGCAATCAGATTCCAGAAAATATATTGCAACAATGAATTTAGCATATTTTAAAATTCTGAATACCTGCTCCCATTTAGTACAAATGGAAATAAAGACAATAACATACAATAAAGATCACTGTCTAATAAACATTCATACAAAATCCCAATAAAATAAGTATTGTATTAATAACTATGCAGCTTTTTATTTAAATTAATAGCTATTTTTTCATCAATGTCCTAAGAAAAACATGCAAAATTTTAGTGGTGAAGGTCAGTGCAAACCGATAATCACTAATATCCAAGTTTGGAAAGAAAAGAAACACCAAAATTCAGTAGAAGTAGTCTCATTTTTTTTACACAGTAATAAATTCAAAAATATATTAATAATAACTTTAATATTCCTATGTTGAAGACTTTAGATGGTAAATACAACAACTCTAAAAAAATCATTGCAATAAATCAATGAAGAAATATTCACCAGAAATGTAAGTCATATCAAGATATTAAAAGAAAATTTATATTTTATCAGTTTTTTTTAAAAAAGAATTTTAAGTAAAATAAATGAGTCAAAAGTTTTATACAGACTCAATAATATTTTAAAAATGTGAAAGAAAAAAATGCTAAAACTACAATTTAGTCAAATTCCAATGAGTTCAAATCATTGAATGACTATTTTTAATAGCATTGATTTAAAAATTAAGATAATGATAAAGTCCTTAACACAAATTCATGAAGATAAATCATGCCTTAGGGAATAATTGAATCTTTTTAACTGCTTTTTATCACTCATTTTAAAGTGAAAAAAAAAAGGAATTACTACAATGAAATAACTATAATGATTTGTTACAATGCAAATTTTTAATAACAAAAATTACTTCCTTATTTCTTTCACCCTAACTAAAATGCATTCAGTAATAAAAATATGTTGACATATGTATATATTTAATTTAGAAACTGTAAATTCCATTTTAAATGCAATGCAAAAATTAATGGTTTTCAGATAAATAAGAACAATGAGCATAAATTCATAATAATGTTAAAATAAAAAAACAAACAAAATTTTAAAATGTATTTTTCACATGATTTTGGAAATTCTATTTAAAGATAGAATTTATTCATTTCAGGGGTTTATTTTTAGGCTTTAGCAGGATATTTTCAAGGTAAATCAAGGAACACATTGTTATTAACATGTGGAAATAATGAACCTTTTTTTTTTTTTTTGCACTAGTGCAACAGTTGATTGCATAACAGAGTTCAATAATGAATCAGAAATACCATAGTAAAGCAACATATAATCTACTTCTGATGATGTTAGTAATTTCAAAATTAAAAAGGGAGGAAGAGAGATTTATAATATGTCGTGCAAATTATAAATAAGAAATATTTGTTTAACATTCATGGAATAGTAGCACAGTATAATGAGATCCAATTCTTCACTTTATTCTGAACACCAGAGTGCACTTATTACTTGACATTAAAGATGTTTCATTACTATTATGAATAACATCTTCAATATCTAATACATAAAAAAATCCTGGGAAATATTATACAAAATATAATCAGAGCACAGATATTCTTACATTCAGTTCAACGTGCATTTAATTAATTGAATAATTGGATAAAAAAATTTGAAGAAAATAAAATCATAAATTTTATAAAATATTAAATTAGTTTGAGATAATTGAAACATTTTTTAAATGTTTCTGAGCAGAACAGACTTACCTATGAGCTAAGCTTAGAGCCTCAAAAAGCACAGTGTGTTCTGCAAGTATTGTCTTGATAATTTCTATGGATCGTCCAAGACTGAGAGAAAGTGCAGCTTTCTGTTCTGCAAGATCTCGCACCAAAACACTAAAACATACAAATTTTCATTCAATACAGTTGAAAATTAGATAATTCTTTCTGTGTATTTAGTAATTTTTATATTTTTAGTGAGAAAAGAAAATAATTTTTATAAATACTCACAAAAAATATTAAGATCATCACAATTTTGATAGTCTTTGATTGCAAATTGCTTTATTTACAGTTAGAGTTTGCTTGATTTGACAGTTAAATATAATCTTATAAATAGACGACTTTAGGATTTAAATCACATAAGAAAAATCTGTAGGATGACCAATACAAATTACAAATCACTGAAGAACTAAATAATGTCTTTCATGTAACTAATTCATTGATTGCTATTGCAAAGTTCACTAGCCAAAAGTACCGCTTAAAATTGAAAGATATCTAAGAATTTTTACATGTCTTCCAATGTCCAAAATTACAGTACTCAGCTACTGGCTATTTCTTGTAAAAACATATAACATACCATATGGATGGACCAATTACTCATTTAACATCTAATGCTGGATGATGAATAAGGCAAGTTTGGAATAAAATGTAAATACCATTTATGCCATAAAATACAGTAACGAATAAAAAAAATTGAAAAATAGATAAGTTCATATTTATGTTCTTAAAAATGAATGCACACTACTAACCTGCAAGCCTTAAATTTCCCCTCCCAAAGATCAGAGCGTACAGACAGAAGTTGAGCTTCTTCATCAGCACGCTGTAATTCAGTACAAAGGCGAAGCACCTCCATGCCCAACTGAGCTTTATCTTGTGTCATAAACTGTACTTTTTCTTGGACATCTTCACCCAATGAAGCTACCAACAATTTTTTAAGGTCTCTATTCACCTATAGATATTTTCATTACAAAAAAAAAATCATTTAAAAGTCATTTCATTTCATTTAACTGCTTGCATTAAAACATTTTAACAATACAACATCTAAATAAGTAATTTCTTTCTAAAAACAGATGATTATTTAAAATAGAATCCAAATCTGAAATTCAATAACTACTGTGATTACAGAGTTAAAACATATATTTTGAAACAGAATGTAATTATAACATTAATTACTAAAAATATATACTCTGAATAGTTTAATGACAGTTTAAATATATAAAGAGTCATAAAAATACATACACTAGTTGAATTATTATAGCAAAATCAATTAAAATTATATAACAAAATCACATAACTCAAATGAGCTAGTTAATTATTAGAATTATTCATTATCTTTAAGCAATTTCAATTTTTAATAAATATGAATTGGAAATCTGCTATGATAAAATTCTGAAAAACTTAGTTTCAAATGAAAAGAGATGATCTTGAATCGAAATATATACTAATAACCTAGTGGTTATCAACTTTTATTTATTTTATTTACTATTATACATCAAGATAAAGCTTTTTTTTTTTTCTTTTTGAGAATTTTGAACAAACATTTCTCCACACACAAAAAAAAAAACTTTAGCTAATAAAATTAAGGGCTAATTTAAGAATCAAGTTAGCTTAATAAATTTGATCAATTTTTTTAAATTTTAGATTTAAACCATTTTTTTAAATGATTGTACAATCTAACAAATGTAAACATCATTGAAATATTTTCTCTTCAATTTAAAAGGACATCTGATAATTGATTATTTAAATGGAAGTGAATTTTAATATGATTCTAAAGGTTCTTCCATAGAATTTTGTGTTCCCAAAAAGCATTAAATATTGTATTGCTTTAACACTCAGTTTCCTGTTACTCTTCTTCCACTACAAACCAAAAAGCTTACAAAAACTTATATAACTGTCAATATTCACACCAATTTTGAAAAATAAGATTCTTTAATCTTTATTTTTCAATTTAATCATGTATGTTATTTTTTATTTTTTATTTCCTACTTTTATCAAGATTATTTTTAGGATTCTTAAAAATAAGTGAGACCTCTGTTTTAAGGGATAAATATATTATTGTTTAATAATATGTACTATTTCAATTCTATTAACTTTTTTTTATTTTAAAGGAAACAAATTACAACAGATCATTAAAAATATAGGGTATGAGTTAAAACTTTTAACTATTATTCTCTGATTTCAAATACATTACTTGTTATAAATACTTATTTTTAATATTATACTAAAATTCACAAATTTTGAAAAACTGTCACAAAATTATATATATATTTAACAAATATTCTACTATACAATAACAAAAACAAACAAAAAAAAAAAAAACACTGTCAAGTATCTAAGAGAAGTCACATTAATTTTTATAATGATTTCCTTAAGTTTTTCATTATTGTAAGGAAATTTATTACGAAGCTCGTTCTGATTTTAATCCTTTCTTTAAAATTTTGCTGAAAATAACTATCTGAAACTGTTTTTCTTAATTAATTGTTAGTTAATACTTCATTTTTGAATTCTAAAGTCACACCCAACTGTAAATGGGTAAAGTTTAAAAAACTCTAGTCAAAAATGCAATAATGATAGCTATTAAATTGTTATTATTAACTATTTATAAATAACTATTCACACCTTAACTTTGTTTTACCTCAGCTTGGATCTGAAATTGAGAAGAAAGCTCCTTCTTCTCTTTCTCAAGAGTTGCAATCTTTTCCTCAAGAGCACTGATCTTCGATGAGCAATCTGTCATACAATTTCCACCAAATGTTTTGCCATCTGAATCTGCAAACTGCCTAATGACAGTAGATGCTAAAGAGTTTACTTTATGGGAATCAATAAAGAAATCAATTTTCTTGGGTGGAGAAGTGATAGGAGCGACAGCTGCTCGATAAGGCTCATATGGTACAAATTTTGGTTCCTTCACTTTTCCTTGAGATGGAACAAAGTTTTTATGATAATAACTGAGAGGAGAGCGGAAAGTGTGGATGGCTTCATGTTCAGGATGAGATGTGTTCTCCATGCCATCACCTTCAGAACGTCCAGGGCACTTGAGAAGGGTTTTAACTACAAAACCAAATTCATTTTTAATAAAAAATAAAACATTATTTAGAAAATATAAATTAGTACAATAATTTTTTAAGAATCAATTAATAATCAGGAATTTCAGAGTAAAGGAATCATTCGCATACCATTTTTAAAAATTAAATATGTTTTTGAAAAGCTAATAACTTAGAAAGTTAGATTTAAAGTTTTAAAAAACTAATTTATAATTCATGCTCTGCATTTTTAATGTGAGTTTTTTTAGTAAGTAGAGCTATTCAGTAAAATAAACAGAATTAAGAAAAATAAATTTAATATAAAGTTAAAACCATGCTTCCTCTGTATGCATTATAAAATCAGAATATTTTGTCATTATGAAATTGACAAAACAGCATTCATATTAATCAGTATGGATAATATTCCTTTTAGTCAAAAAATTTATTTTTTTGGAAAAGTCAATTTTGAGAGCCAAAATAATGATAATTAAGAAAGGAGAGACTCAAACATTAAAACAAAATGCTGTTATTACCAGAAGATTGTAATCCATTTAAACAGTTTTCTTTCCAAATATGTAACAGTTTTGTAAAAATTAAAAGTAAATTTTTTTAATAAATAAATATTTGTAGTTTTCATTTGTGACTATCCATTTCATTTTTTTTTACAAAATTTCTTTAGTGCAAATGTTCAAATAATAACATTTTTATTGTATTAATGTTCTTAACAGCAATAGTATATATTCTCCAGTACTTTTCTTTCCTTTCCAGATTTCTTTCTTTTTAAGTAAAACAAATACAAACCTGTTTTTGTAAGTATTACCCATAGAGAAAGAGATCTTCTCTGTGGTATTACCAATATAATATTAAGTATTGATTATCATACCTGTAATTTTCCTATTTCAAATTATTTTTCCTATGCATAATTCCTGACATCATACAAATATTTCATTACAAATCTAAAGAATGTTTTATATCATGACAATAAATTAAAATAAAAAGAAAGTTAAAATGTATTAATAAATAAGATTTACCCATTATTGAATATTTGACAATAATTTTAAAGTGTATTTACAATTATCTTTCAGCAAAATGAGTTTTTATATTGAGAAATATATATGACATTGCAAAGCTCTTTTTTGAATACATAAAATGATGAAGTGAAAATAATTATCTCATTAAAACTTCCATAAAATTATTTAACAGAAATCAAAAGAAGTGATTACAATTATTATACTCACTAAAAACAAAAAAAACAACAAAAAAAATATATATATATATATATATTGAAGTTTAATACAAAGTAAAAAACAGAAAAGGATACAGGTTAGCACAATGCTTATTCAGAAAACAATAATAAACTAATAAATTCCTAAAATTAGAAAAGACAAAGCAAAAAAAAAAAAAAAAAAAAAAAGACTGAACTTAATAACGAATTATACCAAATATACCAAATTATAAAGCAATGAATTGTACCAAACATAAATACTGAGAAGTAAAATAAGTATGATTAACTTTTGTATTAATTAATATAAAATAATAGTATTAATTAATCAAAAGTGTATTAATTTAATTTTTATATTAATTGGTTCAATAAAATGAATTAATTAATACAAAAATCTTTGGGATGGTAAAAATACTACAGAATTATTATATAAAAGAAACTTAATCTGAAAAGTGCTAAAAATTTGACTCTGAAAATACTTAAATTTGCATTTCCATGGAAATGTGACATGTCTGCAAAATAAGAAGTAATTGTTTTAGAACTCCAATTTATATAACCAGATTAATTTATTTTAGATACACAGAAAAAAAATATATTTTTAATTAAAATGGGATAAAATGTCTACTTCTTAATGGATTAAAAATAAAATGTTCAAATATTGCATTAGTTTAAAAACAATTAATCACATATACATATACTACAAGAAAATTGATGGAAATTTTTTACTGCACTGCTTTTAAAAAAAGTCTCAAAATTATTAACAATTTAAATACCTCTATACGTTAAGAGATTTTTTTTTCTTCCAAATTTTATACATATATCTAAAATGTAATTACTAACCAAGATTGCGAAATTTTATACATGTGATATCACATTTCATTATACTGAAGGTTAAGAAGAAAAAGTAGCATGATCTACATTTTTAAAGGTTTGAGAAATTGTTAATAAAATATATGATTATCACTAATAGTTTATATTCTCAGGACAATCAAGACTTTATTTAGAAGACCAAATGGCTATAATGTCTTTACATTTTTTAAGTTTCAGTTTAAAACATGATAAATTATAATATTTTTTTAATTAAAAAACCTTTTTAAATTTTTAATATAACTGAAAGGAAAATTATTTATCTATTTTTAAAGATCATTTATTAGAACAGAGAGTCATTGAATCAAAGTATTAGTTCTTTAGAAGGTTGAAGATAGGATCATTTAGAGCTGAGGAGGTCAAAAGTTTAATGTGAAATTATTTCATTACTTAAAGATAACATGTCTGAGAATAAATGCAGTAAATAATAATAAAATAAAATATATCTGAAAAATTAAATAACATATGGTAAAAGGATGCATCATACATCATATGTACATAAGTTCTGCTAAAATTGTGATAAAAAAAGCATTTTTATGCATTATCAAATGGCACATTAATTGTGAAATTTCAAGTTATTTAAATATCAATGAGATAAAACATAATTCTAAAAACAAAATGAAGAATTCAAAATTATAAAAATAATTTGCTATATTCTCTCATTCTATAATAATATTTTTCATTGTTATATTTCGGAATAATTACGATTCTTAATCAAAGATCTTATCTTATACCTATCTGCCTACAATGAAATAATAATCTTTTAATTTTATACACACTAAAATTTTTTATCCATTTGTTTCGAAAACATTTATAAGGCAGATAATACAAAATAATCTGGAAGCATAATAAAATTAAGTAACAATAATGCTAAATAAAATATTAACAAATATATTTAGATAAGTACGGTTTTTAATAGAAACAAGAATAAATAAATAAAGCGGAAGATGAAAATGCAATGAAAGAAATGTATAAGATCATAACATATACATCAATTATTTTACTTAAATCAGATCAAAACCTACTTATAACAATAATTTATTATTCTAATAACAATACTTATTATGTTTTATAAATGTTACATATCATGTCAGCCATTATTTTAATTATACTACTTTTATTTGGTAAGAAAATATACCTTTATTTTCCATTTGATTAAGTAAATTATCTCTTCGAAAAGCTGTTGATTTAATTTAGATCACGTCACATTACATTACGTTATTCCCCCAAAACAAAAACAGTCTCATTTCATTTCACATCAATTAAGATTTTTTTTTTTTTTTACATATCCGTTGGTTTTACTTCTACTGCTCAAAATTCATGTTACTTAAGAGAAACGACTGATTATTTTTGTTGACTCTACGACATAAATAAGTAAATAGACAATGTTTTAGAATGAAATTGTATATTAATGGGCCGTTTGGGGTCCAGTTTCTTTTTCAAAATAGGAACTAAGGATGCAAAGCAAGGGCATCCTTATTTTAATTTTAGAGATAACAGATAACTTGGTTTAGATTCTGCACCCTTCGCTTGAAACAGAAACTGGTTAAAAAATAATCCATCAATAAAAATCTTTCACATCCGGGTTAGCAAGGAAAGAGTTAAAATTACTTTTGAATTTGACTTCAAAATTTTTTAATTTTACTTTAAAACAATGTTCAAAACGATAACTTTTTGATTACCTAAGCAAATGAGTATGCTTAGAAATATGTTTGGTGAAATCGGGCGAGTTATTTAAACTGGGAACTGTGTAAAAGTCCAATTCTACGATATCTTTCAAAAATGAAAACGGACAGGCGACCATCATTGAAGCATTAAGATGTCATGAGTTTTCAAATTAAATATAAATTATCGATACCAGTACTTTATGGTTGGCATATTATGCCATAGATTTTTCTTGCACAAGCAGTGTTTTTCCGATATTTCTCTTAAAAAAGGGATTGGATGTTCGATGGTAACTAATTACACAGATCTAGGGGGTCACAAGCTTTCAAATGATATAAAAACCAGAACTGTAGGAGGGAAAAACCCTATGGGGTTTTTTTCTTATTTTATTTTACTTATTTATTTTAAATATGGTCAAAATCAGTCCAGTTGAATGCTGATTGGTCTGCCTCATATTATTTTACGGTATATAATTAAAATAGAAAACGGTGGAGCTTTAGCGATATGATGCGCGAGGATAGAACCTGGGACCTTGTGGTTCGCAGTCCAGTAACATGACCATGATACCAAAACAATTGTTCGGGAAGCAGAGCAATTGTTCGGGTTAACTGGCTTTATATGCTATTCACCATAGACTCTCCCTCCAGTGAGTCGGAGCGCGACCTTCGTAAAACAAGGCCTCACAACTTATTTGTGACGTCACATGGGTAGGATGATTGGCTGCCATGAGCAGAATCCCGCTTCTTCCTTGATATTTAGCTATATTTTAAATTCACTTTATTATTAAGACACTTACCTCGCATAAAATTCAAAATTATTTATTTTTTTCCCTGTGAGAATAAAAGAAACGGCATGGTAGAAAATCTTAAGGTCCTCTATAGCTTATTGACCATTTAATAACATTCAAATTTCATTTAATAACATTTAAATCACAATGTAAATTTATTACATACATTGGGGTGTTATTGTTAGTTTTTCTTTTTTTAATGGACATTTTCGTTTTTATATTATTAAAAATCGTTTTGTTTTTTCAATGATAATATTTTTTAAAGCTTAAAATTAAATTAATCTAATACTTTTTAAAGCTTTTGATGATTTTTTTATTGTAGTTGTTTATAAGTTAACATAAAATTTATTACTTTTCAAATTACTTATGAACCTTCAAATAAAATATTAATGTATTTAATATAAAATTTAAATTTTACACCAACTAATTCTGTTGATAAAAAAGAATTACTTTCAAAGCTTGTTTTTTCACATTAAGAATTGTTTTCATTTAATATATTAGTAATTCATACAATTTAATAAACTAGCTTTTATTATATCTGATTTTACATTTCAATGCATTTATAATTAATTTCAATTCAATCTGTAGAAACAGTAAAAGAAAACACAAATAAAAAAAATCGCACACTATTTGAATCATAACATTTTATTTACAGAGAGACAATAACAAAAT
>JAPMOR010009906.1:153393-165553 GCA_026543865.1 Argiope aurantia | reverse complement strand
AAAATTTAAAATCAACAAAAACATTCATTCATCCAAAATAAATACCTAGTTTAATATTATGTTGGAATATGTATAGTAATTATTTATACTATGATTCAAGTAATACAATATTCTACTTGAATTTATCAATTGATTTTACACGGTATGAAAAATTGATTTAAAAACAGTAACTTTTCACTACTTTTTTTAAAAAAAGTTTGAGATATTTTGTAAAAGTTGCATTCATTTATAATTAAAGACTGTGTATAACTAATGATATTTAAAAATAATAATAAATATTAATTGTTTTATATATAATCTGATGATTTATAGATAAAAAAATAAAAACTACATTTTCTAAACCTATATGAGCATGCAATTCATATTTTATTACAACTATATCTTACTACTTACAAATATCATTTATATTGTTTTTACAACTATATCCAACTTTTTTACATAATATTTTAGAATAAAATATGTTTAATCTGCTACAATCTATAGTCATGATATATATAATTAAAAATTAAGTTTTATTATTCCTTAGATGATTTTAAACTTTTTGATAAGAGCATAATAACAATAAATCACTTAAGTACTTAAGTTTAATAAATCACTTAAGTAGTTAAGTTTTGGTGAAAATTATTAAAAATTTCTAAAAAAATTGTTTTTTTCACTCTAATATTACTTGAATAAGTTCTCCTGTACTGGTTGGAAGGTTCAATAATGATGACGGACCTTTTTTGGTTTTTAAAGATTTTATTGTTTCTCCGCTTTCGGGAGTTCCTTTGAGCTTTGCCTTTCGGCGTGCTGCTACGTCGATGATGTTACAAAGACTGATGGCTTTTTATATATACCGCTAGAGGGCGTTACAAGTGAGAGGCGGGGCAACATGCTCAAGTAACATACTCCCGCCTTGAAATTGCACAATTTCATCATTCAGACACTATATGAATTTCACACTTCACAATAAATTCGACAGAATTATTACAAAAAATGAATAACTATAAAATAAAATAGAAAAAAAAAATACTGAAATAATTCTTATATACAAATTTACACAAAATAATACTGAAATAATTCTTATATATACAAATGAGTTAAAGTCTCTATATATTATCTTACAATCATATAAATATGTAAATCCAATTAATTGTTTGGGAGTAAACATATTTCACTAATACCTATTTTAATAACCCCATTCAAAACTCTTATTACAACAACTCTGACTAAACCATCTGAACCTTTTATTAATTCTTGAATTCTACCAGTCTCCATTAATATGGAGGTAAATCTGGATCTTTGATTACAACCATATCATTAAGATTTACATTATTCTTAGGAAACTGCCATTTGTTTCTAAGATGTAAATTATTCAAATAATCCCGTTTCCAATTTTTCCAAACTTGTTGTACTAATTTAGTTAATTTTTGCCATTTTGACAAATAATTATCTGATTTTTCAATTAATTGTGGTTCAGTAATTGAAGTTATTGGACGGCCAATTAAGAAATGTTCCGGAGTCAAAGCTGTATAATCATTAGGATCCTTAGATAAAGGTACAATAGATCTACTATTTAGAATACCTTCGATTTCTGCAGTTAATGTTAAAAATTCTTCAAATGTGAGTTTTATAGAACCTACTGCTCTCTTTAAATGAAATTTAAAAGATTTGACACCTGATTCCCACAAGCCTCCAAAATTATGAGACCTTGGGGGAATAAATTTCCAATCAATACTTTCTGTAGTTAAATAATTATTTAAAGTATCATCAGGATTACTCATTAATTTTTTCAATCTTTTTAATTCTGAATTTGTTCCAACAAAATTTCCTGCGTTATCCGAAAATATACATGCACATTTACCGCGTCGGGCAAAGAAGCGTTTTAAAGTTGCAATTAAAGCATTAGACGTAAGATCGGTAACTAATTCCAAATGTATGGCTTTAGTTGAGAAACAAATGAAGACTGCAATATAAATCTTTTGAAAAATACCTTTGCGTTGGCCTTTATATTTAATTAAGAATGGTCCACAAAAATCGATACCACAATTTAAAAATGGTGGGCTAGGAGTTACTCTTTCCGCTGGCAGATTTCCTAATAATTAATTACAACCTACTGGTTTATTTTTGAAACAAACAATGCATTCATTAACAATTTTTCTAGCCAAATTTCTTCCTGCAACTGGCCAAAATTCCTGTCTGACAAGATGGAGTAAGGGTTGGGGACCTACATGTAAATACCTTTTGTGAAAAGATTCCATAATTATTTTTGTAAGTCTATGATGGGCAGGAAGAAGCTTAGGATGCTTTTCATTTTGAGTTAATGTAGACTTTTGCAAACGACCACCTACACGAAGAATATTATCCTCATCTAGAAATGGTGCTAAATTTTTAATCTTACTTTGTTTAATATGAATACCTTTTGACAATTCTTTAATTTCCTTTGAAAATTCAGAAGACTGCACCTTGCTTACCATGAAGTTGGATGCTGCTTCAATTTCCTTTATTGTTACTTTACCTTTTTTATGTTCAGAAGAACACTTCAAATTATTAATAAATCTGAAAAGATAGCTTACAATTCGACAAATTTTAGTATAGTTGTTACTTAAATTTAAAATATCACAAATGAAATCACTAGAAATATTAGTTAGTAAAATTAATTCACAAGAAGTTTTAACTTCCTTCAGAAAATCATTATTTGTATTACAATTTACAGTATCCCTTTTATGGGGAATTTCAGACTGTAGAAATTGTGGTCCATTGAACCAAATTTGACTGTTTATCAAATTTGTTGCTGACACTCCTCTAGAGATTAAGTCTGCTGGATTGTCTATAGATTAATATGTCTCCAGTCATAATTTGGACACAAAGTGTTAATTTTTTTTAACACGATTGGACACAAATGGTTTCAATTTTTCTGGGGGAATTTTTATCCAAGCTAAGGTGATTGTGGAATCTGACCACATATAGACGTGATTTAATGTCACTGGTAAGATCGAAATCATCTTTGATGCAAGTCGTGTCAAAAGTAATGCTGCTGAAAGCTCCAGACGAGGTGTTGTTGATTCTTTGATTGGACACACTCGCGATTTGCTGCACAAAAGACTTGTTTTCACTTCACCAGATTTATTTTTTGAGCACACATAGATGACTGCCCCGTAGGCCTTATTTGAGGCATCACAGAAGCAATGTAAGTCTATGGTGGTGGGATTCTTGATGATAACACATCTTTGAATTTTTAACTGGTTCACTGCCGGTAGATCCTTTAAGAATTTTAACCAGTCATTCAAATCATTTTGTGGAATTGTGTCATTACAATTTAGCTTTTGTTGCCAAAGTCTCTGAAGAAACATCTTAGCGCTAGTTATAATTGGGCTGATAAGACCCAAAGGATCAAACAGTCTTGCTATGACTGAAAGGACTTCCCGCTTTGAGAAGCTGTTATTCAAACTGACAGTCACTTCAAACGTGAAAATGTCGGATGTGGGACGCCACTGCATTCCGAGCGTTTTAACTGTTGGTAAGTCTGGAAATTCAAAATTTAAGTTTTGATTATTCCCTAATAATCCAGGATGGTTTGAAACCCATTTATGAAGTTGCATGCCTCCTTTACTTAAAAGTTCTATTAACTGCTGTTGTAAAGCCTTGGTTTCTGGTAAATTATTTGAACCAGTTAAAATGTCATCAACATAAACATCAGTAAGAAGTGCTGCAGATGCTTGAGGAAATTCATTTTTTCTTTCTCAGCTAATGCCTTGAGTGTTCTGGTGGCTAAAAATGGAGCATATTTTGTTCCATATGTCACAGTCCGTAATCTGTATGTTTCCACAGAATTTTTTGCAGGTCTCCATCAGCTTCTGCGACCAAAATTTGGCGATACATTTTCTTTATATCTGCACTAAATGCAAACTGATATGTTCGGAATCTCAAGATGATACAAAATAGTTCCTGTTGAATTGTTCCGTCGTTCAATAAAATGGAATTAAGTGAAACTCCATTGCTAGAATTTGCAGATGCATCAAAAACGACACACAAGGGTGTTGATGCACTTTCTGGGCGAAATACGGCATGATGAGGAATATAATATTCACTACTGGCAATTTCAGGAGAATCTAAAATTCTTTCCATATGATTTAACTGGAAATATTCATCCATAAAAGCCTTGTATTGCATTGCCATTGTTTTATTTTTATCTAATCTTTTCCAAAGTAAATTTATACGCCTTTCTGCCATTTCTTTTGAATCGCCTAGTGTAGAACGTTTTTCTTCAATTATTGGTAATTTAACAACATACCTTCCGGTACTATCCCTCTTATGAGTGGAAAGAAAATGTTCCTCACAGTAAGTTTGTTCATATGTTTTTGATTCGACTGAACCATTTGTATTATCACCAGGAAAAGATTCTAAGTTAAAGAAATTTTTAACAGAATTCTCCAGGTTATCATTTTTAAATATTAATCCAGAAAAGAAATGAGAATTTCTGCCGTTGATTGTTCCCGTTACTAAATATCCGAATACACTATTTTGTAACACGAGTGAATTATCAAATGATCTAAATTTTTCTGCCTTCAATAAATCAAAAAACAACTCACATCGGAGTAATGCATTAATTTTACTAGGAATATGAAAAGTCTTATCTGCAAGTTTAATCTCACTTGGGAAGTTAACTTTTGAGATATCAATTTCTTTAGAAGGAGTTAAATGCGTTATTTTAGGCATAATTAAAAATGATGCAGTTCTGGAAAAATCATTGTCTTCATTAAAAATGGTAGTGGTTATTTTATTTTTAACGAAGAATTCTCCTCCGTTAATACCAGAGATGGATGCATTAACCTTTTCCCGCTTCAAATCTAAAGAATTGGCCAAATCTGCAGTTATTATGTTTACCGAACTCCCAGAATCCAACAGGATCTTTATTTTTATTTTTTGACCAAATGCCTCTTCAATAAATAACTGCGCAGTGCATAGAATGTTTGTAGATAGTTTCGAGTTACTTGTAAGCGCTGATTCAGCATCAGAGGTTTGTTTTTGTGGCAACCTTGACGAACTAGAAGTTTCATTGTTTACATAAAGTTGCTCCCCCGCTCCTGGAGGCGTGACCTCTGCAAGGCGCGTATCCAGATGTATCAAAGAATTATGGCCTGACCTTTGACAGCTTCGGCAGAGGAATGTGGATTTGCAGGGTGGCTTATGCAATTTCAAACAGTTCTTACAAATGTTATATTTTTCTAAAAGCTCGATTCTTTTAGAAAACTCAATTTAAAAAATTCAGAGCATCTTTGTAAAGGATGTTCAAATTTACATAAAATACATGGCTTTACATTTGTGGTGAATAGCATATAAGCCAGTTAACAACTCTTCTACCGGAAAGATCGCTTTGGCGGAATTGTTTAGTTACTGGACTGCTAACCGAAAGGTCCCCGGTTCTAGCCTCACGCATCGCGTACCGCCTCATTGATGACCTCGGACAATGAACCTTCAACCTTCGTACAGCTGTTGTGGCGCCATCTACCCGCACCTAAAGTCGTCAGACTCACTTGACGCAGCAACCCAAAGTCGCCAGACACACTTGGCGCATTAGCACCCACACTCGCTCGCCACAACGCTTGGTGCTATTCAACTGGGTACCGGCCCATTAAAGCCAACAGCTAATATTACATCACCACTCAACATCCATATCGTTCGTCTCACTGGAGGGAGAGTACTGTAGTGAATAGCATATAAGCCAGTAAACAACTCTTCTACCGGAACGATCGTTTTGGCGGAATTGTTTAGTTACTGGACTGCTAACCGAAAGGTCCCAGGTTCTATCCTTGCGCATTCGCGTACCGCCTCACATTACTTAGTTTATTCGCATTAAGAAGAAAGTTTTTTGGCTTATTTATTGCGCCTTTAAATTCCTTATGGAATTTGTTACTTGTAGGGTATTTCCCTAATTGATCGAGTACCATCGCTCTTGATTCTAAAAATTGCAAGAGCTCCTTCAATGAAGGTATTTGTTTTGATTGTATGGACATTTCATATGCCTTTCTACTCTCTTTGTCAAGACTTTCTAATATTATATTTACTAATATAGCATTTGTTAAGTCATTACATTCTAAATTCAAACTTTTTAAACCTCTCAAACTTTTATTTATTGTGTCTGTTATATTTCGTAAGCCTTTTGCAGACTCAAAATTTAATTTTTCTAGTTTTAGCATATTTCGAATGTGAATAACAACTGCTCGCTTATTTTCAATGCGTTCTTCGAGAGCAGCAAACAGTGACTCAAATGTATCGTCACTTGTTTCTATAAATTTAGCTTCACCACGGAGGGCAGCTTTTAAATAAAATAACTTTTGATCATTCGTTAATTCGGTATTATCGTTTATTAGACACATAAATTGATTTTTGAAGTTACTGAATTCTTCCATTTTTCCATAAAATAGCGGTAAAGGAATTTCCGGAAGTTTCGTTTTTAATTCAATATGATTGATATATGCTTTCAAATTTGAATTTTGATCATTTATATTATGAATTGCATTTTTCTTGACATTATAATTAGAGAGTAAGCATTTCAAACTTACCTCTATTTCGTTTCTTTCTTCTTCGATATCCAACATTTCTTGATCGCACTTCTGGCTAAGTGTTTCATCTTCGTCGATTTCTAAATAATCCTTGAATAAAATTTCTAATTCATTTTTTATTTCTTCGACAATTGCCAGCTGAATATAAATTTATTTTCTTCTTCAACTGTTGAACTACTTTCAACAAATTTTTTAATACTTGTTAGTTTCGCTTTTATCCTTCCACGGATTCTATTTAACTCTTTGGCTTTTTGAGTTTTATTTTTTTTCCATATTTTCGCTAATTCGTCTCCGGGTCGCTAGGACCAGAATGGAGAGGTTCAATAATGATGACGGACCTTTTTTGGTTTTTAAAGATTTTATTGTTTCTCCGCTTTCGGGAGTTCCTTTGAGCTTTGCCTTTCGGCGTGCTGCTACGTCGATGATGTTACAAAGACTGATGGTTTTTTATATCTACCGCTAGAGGGCGATACAAGTGAGAGGCGGGGCAACATGCTCAAGTAACACTGGTTTTAAAATCTTCTCTAACTGTTAAAAACTGGTTTTGTTGAAAATGTTTAGCACAGACCTAAATGTTTGCAACAAATATTAGGCCTAAATCAGATTTTAAAAAAGATGTATGAAGTATAATTAAAAAGATACAGAAACAAAACATTTTAAAAATTAGGAACAAATAAACAAAAGACTATGAGAAGTAACAATAAAACAAAGAAGTTTTTTATTTAGCCCAAGCAAACAATACCAAAGTAATTGGAAGCATAAGCAATTAAATGTAGAGCAAACAAAAATGACAGAAGGTAAATGGAAGTTATACATAATTTTAAATGTTTCGCATTTCAAAAGAATTAATTAACTAAAAACTGTACAAAAAATCAAACTTACCTTACTATATTTAAATGGTACGAAATCGTCCCGCTTTATTGCATAGATCCATGCTTTTCTAGTGTTTTCATCGCTTGGAAACGAAAATGCAGAAACATTGGAGCTATTTTTTGTGTAATTACTTTTACAATTGGGAACACAGCACGTACTAGACATCTTCATTATGATAAATTAAAATTAATATGCAAAAAGATCAGAAAACTTTCAAACAAAGCCAATAACACATTTCCCGTTTTTCACTACGATTACTACTACTGATTTCTACAGAATTCATCCAACTTCATGACGTCACGGGCTGAAAGCGTTGGGAGTTGTGAGGTCTTGCATTACGAAGGTCGTGTACAGGTCCTTCTCTGTGGGCCTAATATTTGTTGCTAACATTTAGGCACAGAGAAGGAGATTTTTTTTCTCTGTGCATTTAGGTCTTTGCTAAACATTTTCAAGAAAATCAGTTTTTAACAGTTAGAGAAGCGTTTAATACCAGTAGTGGAAAACTTATTCAAGTACCACTAGAGTGTAAAAGGCAATTTTTTTAGAAATTTTTAATAATTATCACCAAAATTTTACAAAGTACTTAAGTAATTTATTGTTATTATGCTCTTATAAAAAAGTTTAAAATCATCTAATGAATAATAAAACTTAATTTTTAATTATATATATCATGACTATAGATTGTAACAGATTAAATTTATATTTTATTCTAAAATATTATGTAAAAAAGTTAGATATAGTTGTATAAACAATATGAATTGCATGCTCATGTATGTTTAGAAAATGTAGGTTTTATTTGTTTATCTATAAATCAACAGATTATATATAAAACAATTAATATTTATTATTTTTTTTAAATATCATTAGTTATACACAGTCTTTAATTATAAATGAATGCAACTTTTACAAAATATCTCAAACTTTTTTTAAAAAAAGTAGTGAAAAGTTACTGTTTTTAAATCAATTTTTCATACCGTGTAAAATCAATTGATAAATTCAAGTAGAATATTGTATTACTTGAATCATAGTATAAATAATTACTATACATATTCCAACATAATATTAAACTAGGTATTTATTTTGGATGAATGAATGTTTTTGTTGATTTTAAATTTTTTTATTTAATACTCAATATGATTTTATTTAATACTGTCCAACATACGTTAGCTTTTAGTTTATGTATTAAGGAAATATCAATTCTGTTTCTGATTTTCAGTTTTAATAAATTACTAATTTTTTTTACCTAAAGAATTCCACTTTTTCTTTTTTTCTAGGCCTGTACCTTCAACTTTCTCATGCTTTTGCTCAGAATCAAAAGCAAGAAGAAAAACTCCAATGAATAGGGCAACACATAAAAAAAATAGGAAAACTTAAAAGCAGTTTTAAATAGCAGTGTCTAGGACATAGAAAAAATCAACACTTTTTCTGATTTAATTTTAAAATTAAAAAACTTTAAATAAAATACATGGAGTATAATTCAAGAAGCAAACAAAATAATTATTTATCTAAGCACTTCTCAAGCTCCTAAAATAAGTCATTCTTTATTAATTTCTTCCAAATTAGAAGTAATTTGTAAGTTTGCATTTTAACTTTTTAAAATATTATAATTATTTTCATTTGTCTGTGTAAAATTAATAATAATGTTGGAAAACAAAATGTATTTTGTTATTGTCTCTCTGTAAATAAAATGTTATGATTCAAATAGTGTGCGATTTTTTTTATTTGTGTTTTCTTTTACTGTTTCTACAGATTGAATTGAAATTAATTATAAATGCATTGAAATGTAAAATCAGATATAATAAAAGCTAGTTTATTAAATTGTATGAATTACTAATATATTAAATGAAAACAATTCTTAATGTGAAAAAACAAGCTTTGAAAGTAATTCTTTTTTATCAACAGAATTAGTTGGTGTAAAATTTAAATTTTATATTAAATACATTAATATTTTATTTGAAGGTTCATAAGTAATTTGAAAAGTAATAAATTTTATGTTAACTTATAAACAACTACAATAAAAAAATCGTCAAAAGCTTTAAAAAGTATTAGATTAATTTAATTTTAAGCTTTAAAAAATATTTCCACGAAAAAAACAAAACGATTTTTAATAAAATAAAAAAAAATCTCCATTCAAACAAGAAAAATTAACAATTCATCGTCCGAGGTCATATATTTAGCGATTGGGAATGAGCGAGGATAGAACCTGGGACCTTATGGTTCGCAGTCCAGTAACATGACCATGATACCAAAACAATTGTTCGGATATTAGAGCTGTTAACTGGCTTATATGCTATTCACCACAGAGCGTAGGTGACCATCTTTTATATTCCAGGCGCTTAATAGTCTTCATAAAAATAAAAATTAATGAAATCGAATCACATGTTGGAGCTGGAAGACCTTTTCTTTGATTCATCTTATTACTTTAAATATACAATGCGCTCTGTTAATGAACAGACAAACTAAAAAACTTTTAATAGATATAAAAATAAATAGAAATTGCAATCGAGCATCTTATCGCAAGTAACATTGAGGGAGAAGAGCGTGATTAACGTACGCGGATTTCGACACCACGCTGGAACAACAAAAATGTTTAGATAATATTGTGGTGAAAAGCTTATGAGCCAGTTAATAGCTACGAAACACGGGCAATTGCTCTTGTTACTCGGCTGCGAACCACAAGGTCCGGGGTTCTATCCTTGCTCATAACAAATCCGCTACAATATAAACAAACCCCGATCAAGTTAAAGGCCAAATGGGAGTACTAGATAACATCGCCACAAAACCAACCCCATCTAGCAGAAACACACAAGTGATACTTGTTAAAAAGTATATCGCATATTGACTTCGATACGCCCTCAGGCACATGGATAAATCTGAATGACCGGACGGTGGCGACAGCATTGGCGGGAACTGAGGTTGAGTTCTAAAGGCCATCACCAACCACGGCATAACCCTTCCTGTGGGAAGACGTCCCGTCATCGGGAGGGGGTAGACAACCCCACCATTTCCGCATCCACTCGGGTGGCGAGAGACAACCATCATGCTAGTAGCTTCTCATTCTTAAATCTGTAGTGGCCATGGCAGGAATGTCAGAGAATATAATAAAAACTACAAAAATATTTATTTAATTACCTAGTACAAGAATTATTGGGAAAGGCGGACACTAACGTTATTGCACAATTTAAAAAGACGTAAAACTTTCAAATAATCTCGCAGACAACAGGACGTATTTGATATTTGCTATAGCGATAGCAATCCTCAATGAAATACTCCGGTTTGTTCATAGGTATCATATAGAAGAGTGATTTAAAGTGACCCCACAGAGGGGAGGGGGATGCCTGTGGACTGTTGTTATCGGTAAACGTGGAGACAAAAAAAAAAAAAAAAAAAATCTCTCGTATCCAGTCTACCTCCTTGAGTACGTGATATTGAGATGATTATTCACTTTGCAGGAAAAATATGCAGAGACATTATCATGCATAAACTATATATTTTATTGAATTTCGACTGGCACACTTTGTACCATATCTGGGAGGATGTATTGCAGAAAAATAAAGTAAGTTGCTTCATTCAGGCAGGAAGTACAGGCTCTAAAATATAATCTAGAATTCCTGTGCACTTGTTGATACTAAATTTCTATTTTGATTTCCGCGGTACCCTGGCATCGGCATTACCTATTGCCCATATTCGCACAGTGTGTGCGTTGACGTTTTTTACCCGACTTGGAACCTGCATACGTTTTTCATTCTCTTAACGTGGTTTGTGACATCATATTCCCTTGCAATTTTTGTTTCTCCATTAACACAACGAGTTCGTTGATCCATTAACTAACATCTTATATAGTTTTTTTAATTGAAAAATTGAAGCTTATAAATACAGTATATGGATGATTTTTTAAAATTCTTTAGCTCAGTTAATAATACAAAAGTGAATTTTTACTTTGATACTCGGAAATTTTCAAAATTTAAACTTCAGTCAACACTGTAAACAATAAAATAGACAGACTGAAAAATTAAAAGGAATAAATCCAAAGGTTTACATTCTAAATAAATAATTCTTATTTTTTCAAAACTTTCTTACCCCTAGAGAGCCCTAATTAGCATAATGTCGGCAGTATTGATTTAGAGGGAGATGAAACGAAAACAGGATTATATATATATTATTCTCGTTCTATACACAAGATATATCAGTGCTTAGAGAACACAAGTGCACAAAAAGTTTTCTTTCAGTACATATACTAAGAAAGAGTCTGTAGGAATTCATTCAAGAATTTTATATATTTGAGACAGAACTTTTTTCATAAAAAGGCTAGCCCAAGCTTTTCTTTACAGATTTGTTATTTTCAAGGGAAATGGCAGATCTACATTAGACAGTTAAAGCTGTAATAATCAACTTCTGAAGGCACTGGGAAAATTAAGGGCACTTAGAGGTGTTTTTGTTTAATATTATATGGTTAGAAAAATAATGTTAAAATTTTGGGGAAATCCAATTTATCAAACTTTTTTTATTATAAAGGAATATTACAATCACCATTCTATTATTGGATTTTGGGAGATTTTTTTTTTTTTTTTGGAAGCAAGGGATTTTCAAAATTTTGGTTAAAAACAAAATAACAAAAACTCAGCTGATTCATCATTTTCTTTTTGCCCCAATGCATATACAAAAGAGAAACAACGGTTGATATAGCATTCAAGGTGTAACAAATAGAAATTACTAGAATATAAAAAACAGGATATTAACTT
>JAPMOR010009906.1:98356-153383 GCA_026543865.1 Argiope aurantia | reverse complement strand
CAATTAATTATACGAAAAATATAAATAAATATCACGTGATCTTAACACAAGGAAAGGTTAAATTTTGTATTTCAAGACCCCCCTTTTTTTATAAGTATTTAATATTCATTCAACTCGTTCATTTTCATAAAAGTATAGATGAATTTCAAACAAGAAATTATAAAAACATTAGACTTTTATTGTACAGAGATAAATACAGCATTAGAAAAAAAAAATCACTAGAAGTGTTGGAATCCTCCTTGCTGGCCTGAATTGAAATTCATAGAAGACTGTTGAACACCCATGTGGGACTGAAAAAGAAAGCAAATGCTTTACAATTTATTTTTGAAGGAAAAAAAAATAATAAAATACTATACATCTCTATAAAAGTTCCAATTTCACATAATTCAGAAAATATAAGCAGAACACATAATTTTTAAAAAGTTACACAGCAAATTCACTTAAAACAAATTAAATCAGCCATATTACATGTTCTTAAAATTGAGAAATTAATATTTTTACATAATCTAGTAATAATTGCTAGTTCTAGACACGAGATTTGAAAAATTAATAACAGTATACCTACCTAGCTAATATACATGAAAATTACCATTTCTTTATTAAATTCATTAATAATTACATATACTAAAAACATACACATTCTTGAAAAGAAAAAATTGCTATATATTTAAGTAAATAATTTTGCATCAAACCTAATAAATACTGATCATCAATTAATTAAAAAAAACTTTAAGGAAAATAAAATTAAAATTTAATTTTGTATTGGGTACCTTCTCCTGAACAATAACTTCTAAAGAATTACAATTAATATGCTTTTAATCAGATATGTTAATACTGGGACAACATAAAAACAAAACAAATAGAAAGAATAGGGAATTTTAAGGCAACAAAAAGCAAACAGAACAAATGAAGAAAAGCAAGAAAATGAAGTTGAATCTTAGAGAGGATGGAGGAAGAAAAACAGGATCAATCAACCAGAGTTCCAAAAAGTCATCTCAATCAGCAATAAGTTTAAGGGTAAGAAAGGCTACTTTTTATCTTTTAATCTACTTACTTAATAATGCACATATAATCGGTCCCCAATTTAAAGAATTTGTGGAAGGAAAATTCAACAAATTGCGAAATTGGGTAAATAGAGACTCCTGTATATTAAACGTTTAATGCTTTCTAGAGCTATGTGGTGTGGAGCCTCATCCTATATCCTACTTTCTAATTGATTTTTGTTAATAATTATAGAGCAGAAAATTAACATAAGGAGATTTTTTTTAAAAAAAGAGGTTTTATTATATTTTTAATAGGTACTGAAACCCTAATGTGCGAATCACTAGCATGTAGTGACTCATCCATTACTGATGGCTCCCAAGTTGATCTCGACTAGAATTTTAATAAATTTCCTTAGCATCAAGTAGATGAGAATCAATTTGCAAGGCCAATGAAAGGTTGTTTCAGATCAAAAATATAATACTGTAACAAATTTGCTGTAGTAAAGTACATACATTTCTCAATAGTGTTTAAATATTTTTTGCATATATGTAATATTCCTTTTCCTAATAAGCAAATTTCTGCAACTAGAATTACAAAGTTGAAGTGTATGTAATAAATAAACAATTATCATACGAAATAAAAAAAAAATTTGTATTTCAAAATCAGATCACAGGCATATAATTAAGAGTAACATTTTGTACAAAACAATTATATTTGGCATCAACTTAAAAATAAAGTAAATTAAAAATTAAGATGCTCAATTATATGGAATTCAGCACATACTGGAATCTTAAATAAGTTTTCATTAGAACTTTTAGCAATTATGCTGTTTTTCTGCTTCATTTCAAACCTATAATTTGGAAACCATATTATCAAAATAATTTCTTCCAGAATTTAAAAGCATTGAACAATTCACTTCTTTGAAAAAAGAACACAGTATTAGCATATAGTAAGTTAAAATTCATTCGCAGCGATTTTAATTTTAACATATACCAATCAATATATCCGAGCATTTTAGGAAGGGGAGAATTAGGATTTCATTTGCTCATTACTTTAATTTCTGAATAGTAGACAATTTCCACATTAAGCAATGTTTGTTGTTTTAAAATTATTTAACAGTAAATTATTAAAAGTAAAAAACAGATTAATCCTTGTTAAATAAAAGAAAAATAGAAAATCCCAAGAGTGCCAAAACATAACTTTTGATAAAACAAAAAGATCCCTTAAAACATTTCTATATTTTTTAGAAATCGCAACATCAAAACAGAGTTATGATAAAAGAATGAAACCATAACAAGTACGCACATATTTTATCAATTTGAATTTTTTTTTTTGATGAAGTATACAAATTTAATTTCTATGATAACAGTTTCAAACATAACCTATGCTTTGCCATAATGTTGCTAGAGCAACTACAGAATCTATTGAAATTAACATATTTCTGTGAGGAATGTCACGATGAAGGCATAACTTATTTATATATATAAGATAAGGATGATATTTCTTTCATTCTTTCCTACACTTCTTAGGAATTATATTCTCTGGAACAAATCCAGATGAAAATTTTTTAAAATATTCAAGCTTTATTGAATGAACAATGGATTGATGACTTTCTAAGAGGAGGGGGAAGGGATATACAGATTTTTCTCAAAACTATTTCTGAATACTAGAAGAACTTATGACAACAAAAAAAATAATTTTTAAAAAAACTCTATTATTGTGATAAACACATCAATGGAAACAACATCAACATCTATCATTGAAAAAATACTATTAACAATTTTGATGTAGAGAGTGGGATGAATTTATGCCGCGAGATAAGATCAGAACATTAATTTCTGACTGGATAATGTTTAAAAAGTCCTACCACTGAAACATATTATTCATAACTTTAATTAGAAGAAGTGATTGAAATCATCCTTGAAAGAAAGATAAAGCATCAATTTATGGCAGTATAACTTAAAATATTACTATTGTTACAAATATTACTATCGTTTCAGCTTAATAAATAATTTATCACAGATCTATCCAATTTAAAACAAATAGAAATAAAGCAGATGTTATGCATGAATATTAAATGCACACCTGTGAGGAGGCAGTTGCTGCAGTGGTATTAGGTGGAGGTGGTGCCATTCGCACACGTTTTACACTGGGACCATGATTGTTGTTATCCTGATTCCCTTGATTGTTGTTGGCATTGGTCTGCAACAAAGAAGGGCACGAAATCATGAACATGTCATAATATTTTTTATAAGGCCAGCATATATTCAAAATAAGTAAAATAATTTGTAATTTGCTGGCACAAAAAATTACTTTAAGATGACAAAACAAACTTATTTTACATACACATAAACATGACTTGAACATGGAATACAGTATGTACTGGCAACCCTCAAAAACAAACAAAATGCAATATTTTTAAATATCATTTGAAATATTTTTTGTAATAACAAGGTCGTGAATCTTTTTTAAAGTGCCTTATATTAATTAAGCCTCAAAAAGAATCAAGTGATACAAAGGCATTACATAGCACATTTTGCTACAGAACGGATGGTATTCAAGTAATTTTGATAGATCAATATTAAGAAAGATTATTACTTTGTTGGTATCTGACTTGTCCTCTTGCTCATCATCAGTAAGGAATTCTCTTTTAGGATAAGGAATGTGGTAACCAGAGAACACACTGTAGGAAAAGACAATTAAGTAACTTAAGAAGATTTTAGACAAAACTTATTTCTTTAACATACACAAATACGATTAATATATATATAAAAAATGCAATAATTAGTGTTCTTCTTTGTTAGAACTTAACACAAATCATTTGCATCAAAACTTAGAAAATTGTTTATGCAAACAGACATTTGAGTTCAGAATTACAGACTGTGCCAAAATAAATTTTCTATTATTCAGGAATTTGATTTGACAACAATTATTCATAATATTAAGAATTATTTTAATATAATAGTCAGAAAAGAATTCTACATGTAAAATTTTATGGTTATGAATGAAACTTTGACCCTTAAAAACTTTTAAATAATGAAGAATTTTAATGGAAAGTTTTTTTATACTCATTTAGATAACTGAAAATGACCGAACTATTTCTAAAGGAAAAGAGTTTATAAAAATCACCAATAAGGACAAGTTTTCGATTGTTATATCTACTAATAACAAAGATTAATGTGTGTATGCGCTTGCATGCATGTTAGTCCTCTACAGAACAGGCACTTTTATCTAAAGGTACCCAACTTAGCATACATATATTTTGGAAGGTGGCGATGAACACCTTGGAATGACATTTAAAATTTTTCTATCAAGATTTTTAAAAAAAAAATATTACAGCACAAAACTAATATTTTCAGTATTACTAATGTAATAATTGTACAATTTTTTTCTCCTAAATTTTGGAAATTTACAAATTTTTTTTTGTTTAAAATTTTAAAAATACAGTTCTGAAGTTCAAACTATTTTCATTGTTGGCACCTAAAGAGGAAGGATTTGGTTTAATATTCATGTAGTTTACAAAATGAATTTAAAGTGAAGTTACAATATTATGAAAATAATCAGATAGTAGAACTGGGTATTTATGTTTTTTGGTAGAAATATGGCACCATGGGAATTTTTCCCATTGAAAAGTTTATGTACATCACAAACAGAATTAAAGCATGGCAATTAAACTAAGACAACTTTAATGTCAAAATATTTGGCAGAAACATGGACATGAAATTATATCTAAACCAATGTAACTGAAATTAATATAACCAACATATCTGGCAAACCAAATGGTCACAAAAGGCAAAGTTGACAAGAATAAAAATTATATTATTCTCAATATCATGACTAGAAAAAATATTTTTGAACAATTTGGGAAATAACTACCAATTTGATGTTTATGATCTTTTTTCCTGCAACTGCAATGAGCGAGTTTTGTTTTCATGGACTAAAGACCAGATTTGGCCATGCTGTGCCAATCTTACAGTTGGAATTGCAAGCAAATAGTACAATTTTAGATGCCAATAAATATTAAATTTAAAAAAGTGCAAATTTACAGTATAAAATGAGGGCAAATGGAAACGTCATTTAAATAAAATGGTAAAAACCACTTGTTTTAAGAAATGAGAAATCTACATTGCAACATTTTTGTAGTGTAGATTTCCCACTTCCCATTTAAATCATAGATGTTTGGAGATGATGCATTAAAAAATATAATCAATGATGATAAAAAAAACAACAATCAGAGAGTATATGAATAACAATTCTTCCACTGCAGGATACAGCCAGGAACACAATGAAGTAATAAAATTACTTCCATATCTATTATCAGATTATTTATTACAATGAGTTTTTGTTAAAAAAGTAATCAAATTAAAATGCTATCAAAATAAACATTTTATTACTAATGAATAAGTAATAATTAATTGGGACAAATAGAATATTTAGATATCATAAAAATCTGTTGCTAAACATAACAAATACACAACACATACATAAATTTCCCACAACAAATCACAAATACATAAATTTTTAGGGAGAAAAATTATTTAAATTCTTCAACATGTTCACTGCTCAGTTGCTTTATAGTTTATGAAATGGATACCTTTTTTTTTTGTATTAATCTTCTAAAACAATCACAATTTAAGGATAATATTGAATTTTAGTACATAATTTAAGTACATTTAGTACTATAACATATCACATCAGTAGCAGTGTAAAAAAATAAATAAAAGTAAACATAATAAAATAAGCTTACTCTTGCGTTGGCAACGGATCCTCCTGGAAGTAACCATCTTGCATTGCCTGTTCAGATGTTATACGCTTGGTAGGGTCCATCAATAGCAATTTCTGCAACTATAAGGGGTAAAAAAAAATAATTTTATATATTATGGACATTAACTGCAATATTTTCAAGAAATATTAAAATATCTAATATAGTATTCGCATACCTGCATATAAAAGACTCTTCAAATTACCTTTTAAATAAAAACAACAACAACTAGATATATCTCTTTCAGTAAAGCAATTCTTAAATAAAATACATTTGAAAGAAGGATTAATGACAAAATTATTTCAATTAATTAAAAAAACTGTTGTTTCAGAAAAATATTTGATACCCTCCTAATAGGATAAAAGTTTCAATTTGAACCAAATTATCTACTTTCTTGTAAAGAAATAAAGGAATTAATTACCCCCCCCCCCAAGATTCTTCAATTTGGAGCTCATTTCAAGACCTAAAATTATTTTAGAAATTATTCTGTTTGCCCACTAGTGAATATGGAGCGTTAAAAATGGAATAAACTAGAAGAATTAAGGGATCAATGGGAAGTTGATTATTTGAGTGCATGCGAATTCAAAAGCTTTATGAATAATGAATATGTGAATAAGCATTACAGCTGAAATTCAAGAGATGATTTTAATACTAGAAAAGAAGATGTATGCCTTATTTACCTACTAAAAATAATATACTCTCACTAAAGCTTCAGAAACACTAAATATTATCCCCATTATTTCAAAAATTAATTTAGCCAATAACTTTAAATCATCTCCAGGTTCATAATTGCTGCTTAAATATTTAATATCTATTTTGTACACATTAACATCGGCCATATACGAGTCAGAAAATTATTCACCGACAATAAAAAATTATACCGTTACTAATTAGAGGTTATTAGCACTTATGGATTAATATTCAGCACATCAATGAATGCTGCCATATTTAATATTCATTGCCATATTTAACGAATTCAAGAACTATTTCAATATTTTCTCACAAGTAACATCAAAATTTAAATTTCTAAACTTGATCAGTTATCAAAGTAATATTCTGATATTTTTTTTGTACCAATGTATACTGAAAGACAATTATAATTCTGGAAAACACATGTACAAGAACTGCATATATTTCATAATAAATGATGTTACATAGCAATCGGCAATTCTTAATAAAATGCAAAAAAGAATGGTATCATTGCTCTTCAGTTTATTAATCGTATCCAGCAATAATAATAAAGAAGAAGCATAGTCCAACTTTTTTTTGACCAAGATATTTTAATATATAAAAGATTACTTACAAGCATGAAAGCTTTACTGTCAGGTTTCACTTTATGCTTTTCCATATACTTAATGAGGGAACAGTTGGAGTAACTAGAAGACAAATTTTTTTTCATCACATGTAAATCAAAATACACAGAGCAAGAGAAGACAGCAATACTCAAAGAAAATTTTATATAAAATTTATATTATTTGCCAAAATATCCAACAACATTCAAAACAATGTGAAAAATTGGAGATTAATTAAAATAATTATTTCTATAATATTTAATTCACTTTTAAAAATTAATGTTATAACCAATGTTAAAAATTAAGAATCTTTTTATTGAAAAATTTCATTTAATAACTAAAATTGTTAGTGACAATTTTAAATATTACGTGAAAAGAATAAAAGTGGAAACGCACTTACTTGGACCTTTTGAAATCTTTCATAAGCGTAATATGTTCAGGCATTTTTTTGATATCTTCCCAATCTTTTTCTGGGTAAAAAAAGAATAGAAATTTATCATTGTTAAATTAAATCTAACATGCCTGTATAGATAAACAACCATTAAAAAAGAAAAAAAATAACTGATTTTGTATTTTACTCTGTTAAAAACTTTTCCAAAATATTTTAAAACTTTCAAAAACTATAAAGATTATAAAATAGACATCAACTTATAAAACAATGGAAAATTTCTTTGTGAATGATAACGTGTTTTTTTTCTTATAAAATTAGTGAAGTTCAAGGAAAATGAAATTAGTTATAATTTAACAATCCCTCTGCTTTTATTAATACAACACTTTTCAAATAAGGATGTGTATATTAATGCATCATTTAATAGATATTATTCACATTTAAAAAAAAATCCATATAAAAGTTAAATTTACACATATTAAGTACTAGCCGCCTTTGGCAACTAGCCTGTTCGCCAGTATTACCGCTGGCTACAATTTTCAATTAAATATTTTATGTAACTGGTCTCTTAATAGATTCTCAAACAAAACAATTTTAATCTTCAAATTTTGATAGTCATACCAAACTTATATTGTTGTTTAGATCGTTTCGTTCAATTTACTCTATATATTTTGCTAATTTGTTGTCATTTCCGGTAAAACGTCAACTTTAATTTAAAGTGGAAATGATGAAATTGCAATTAATATAAAGATATTTTTTTAAAAAAACCAAGCGTTTTATTTTATTTATCATCTTTATTGTTATTTATTTATTATTATTGAATTTGCATATTGCAAACAGAATCGCTCGGTATCTAAGTCTTATGTGAACGACAAAATATTTTTCATAATTTATGTAATATCTCAAAGAATAATTCAACAAAAATTTCTCAGATTCAGCATTTTCAGCATTCAGGTTTTTAGTTTTGCTTTCAAAAGGATTGAAATGAAATTTTGTTCCTGCCTATAAATATATTTCAAAAATTATGAAGTCTAAATTTAATGCAGTAAGGTATCATATTCTGAGAAATATTCTGGACACACCAAATTTTAAATGAATGAATGTTTCTATTTTCCACAATCAACTAAGACTTATTTATAAAGTTTTGAATGTTAAAAATTTAGAAAAACTCAATATTTTCATAATCTTAGGCCAATTAATCTTGAGAAACCTGCGCGCTGATTGGCGTATTTTCTTTGAAACGATCGATGGAAAATCTAAAATTATCCTTTTTTTATTGAATAGTGATATTCAAATTTTCATAAATCAGTCAGTTTAAGTGATTGATTTAGTTGATTGGAAATTAACTCTTTTTATTCAAAATATTAGTGTTTCAAGAACATTTTGTTATTCGTGATTTCCACAGCAGAAGCTTTATGTAAAATCAAAAATTTGTTATTTATTAGAGCATTTATTGAACTAAGTTACATAAAATATAATCATTTTCTATTTAAACCATTTTAGTATATCCGTTGTGTTCGTGCGTCAACAAAAATAGAATGCAGACAAACTTATTATGAAACTAAATCTTATTACATTGTATATAATATTATCAAATTTACATCAACTTATTTTCATTCAAAATTCTAGCATCGTTTTTAAACAGCAAATTAAAAGTTCCAAAAATATCACTGTTGCCAATCTGAATTTCACAACTATTTACAAAATAAAATTTATAATTATTAAAATAATCGTTTGCTACTTTTAAATAAAATATTTACGATTTATATCGCAACAGATTATAAAATATTAGTGTTTTAAGAACATTTTGTTAATCGGGATTTCCACAGCAGAAGCTTTATGTAAAATCAAAAATTTGTTATTTATTAGAGCAATTATTGAATCAAGTTACATAAAATATAATAATTTTCCATTTAAACCATTTTAGCAGATCTGTGTCTATTACTAAAGGTTTACAAATTATCTGTGTGGCCATGATTTGAATGAATATCCTGTTCATATTAAACAAAACTTGCCTTAAAATAAAACTTATTTATTGGATTAATAATATAGAGAGTGTAAAAGATCATAAAATAATTTGTCTTGAATTTATTTTTTAGAAAAAATAATATTTCATATTTGTTTCATTTCCTTCAAACACGTGACGAAAATTATATTTTTGCAAATTTTATTTCCAAAAAGATCTAATTTATTTTTAATTGGTGCTTTAATCAATGTGATGGTAACACTTTGAAAAATGCTATTTTTTTCCTATGAATGCGAAACGTTTATTTTTATTTTGTAAGAAAGAAATTGTTGAAAAATAGAGTTAAAATATTTATTTAAAAATTCATTAAAACAGAAATTTAATTTTGATGTTAAAGCATTGGTAGCATTTAAAAGATAAATTTTTGATCTTTAACTTGATGTAAAAATCTTTTTTGTGCGGTAATATTTTCGGATTTTATAGCAGAAACACGCCAAAATTTCGCTTAATTTTTAAATAAATAAAATTCTAATTAAAAATTCGAAAAAATAACCCCCAGGTGCACATTCCCGGCCTCCAAGGTATACACGTGCGAAATCTGGTAGCTGTAGGGTGAAAGGTTCTGCCTGTAGAGCACCAACACACACACATTGAGCTTTATTATAAGTATAGATAAAGAAATACAAATTACGCAATAGTCTTTAGACAAATATTTCTCATCTTTCATAGTATTTGCAAGCAAGAATTTAGAGATGATCTTATGCCAGTTTAATAATAATTATTATGTTTTAATATCTGCGCAGAACAAGGTTCATAATCTATTACAAAAATAGCCAAAAGATAATTTTTTAAGTTTCATTTTAACCGCTAAGAACCACTACCATTTTAACAAGGTGAAAGTGATCCCCATTAATGACTTTCATAAAAGTAAACAGCACCTGAAACAAAGATTGCTTGATATAAGGAAGCAATTCACAATATCAAACTTGAATTATTATGTAATATTTTTATCAAAGAAACATCACACTGTTATTTATCAATAATACTTTTATGTGAAGTGCATAATATTTTTAATTAAATTACGATATTTTTTTTATATTAGAATTTTGAGAACACAATTGCCAACATTATTCAACAAAATCATGCAGGAACTTCAAATACTGGAATTTATATAGTATCTGCATTTTAAATTTAGGGATGAATAGTTACAATATTTTGAATGTGTTTTGATTTTATATGTGGCAATTTACATTCAACTCTTTCAAGTTTCTTTTAATTTAAGTAATATTAAAAAGCTTGCAGTTTTTTTTAAAAATTATTTCCAACATATGCCCTCCACGTAAAATAGTCTTTTACTGAAAGAAATTACTTATTAAATGACAAGAAATAGAAAACTTTTAATGAGCAATAATTGACGAAAGAATCTTTAACATGACTCAATGGTCCCATATAATTGAATTTAACCAATGTTGCATACAAATTAAAAACAATTACAAATAAGCCATTCTATTTCTGTCTTGTTATTTCAATGCAACAGTAGTCATTTTATTTTTGTCCACTGAAAAGAATATTGATTTCATAATATTTTGATTACAGACTGCAATCTAATTAGTCTTTATATCATTTTAATATATTAAAACAAAAATAGTAAATTTTTCAAGTAAATTTTTTGCACTTTAATAATATATTATCATATTCTAATTAGAAGTTCAAACATAAAAAATAATTTAAGCAATTAAGTAATAAAATAATGAAGCAGAGAAGCTGTCTAGTTTTTACAAAACAGCACTATTTTTGTAATTTGATTTTATTAACACCTTAAAAGTTTCAGAATACCACATGATCTTATTACCTAGAAAATAATTGTCATATTAAGCTTTGTTTCCAAAGTCCGATACAGAACATTATTCAATTCTTCCCCATGTTAAGTGTATAAAAGTACATTATTCTTAGAATACATCCCAAATGGAAGATATAATTACACCAATTTTAATTTGCTTCAAATTAAAAGTAAAATCTTTATTTTCAATAAATAATTTATAGAAGTTTTCATAATAAATATTAAAATACATCTTAAAAAATAGTAATCCAATTTCATTTTAAATCCTACTCTAAACTATCTACAGAAGTAAATACATACCTAAAGGAAATCCCATGACATTGAATATCCTATCAAGTTGATCATGGTGGTAAGGATTACTTGTCTTAATGTCTTCCTGGCGACAATGGAAAATGGGTTCAGAAGTTAGAAGCTCGGCAAAGATGCATCCTATCGCCCAAATATCTAAAAAATACACCCATAAAAAATACAACTTCATACTTAAAAGGTATTTAAACACATAATTTTATTTTCACTCATATTTGTCTTATAATGTACATACTTTATAAAGGTTTGAATAAAATCTGAATACGCAAATTTAAATATCAAATCTATAATTTCTACATAACTTTTAAAATGCTGGGCATTAAGAGATGTGCATTAATAGTCGTGTATGCATGCCACACACACAAGAGTAGAAACTGCTTTATATAGAAGGGACAATCACAAGAATGAAACACTAACAAAATTTGTTGCAACAGCTTGCGAAAATTTGCATGAAGCAGGGCACATCACAGCAGCAATGTATATTTGATATTGCAACAGTAGAGAAATCTGCTGAAGACATTTGCCATCAAAATATTGAATGTAGCATTTAAACAGAATTGTACATTATGCTTAGAAAAGAATAGATATTACACAAATATTATTTAAACAAAATCTATATGAAGATAAATAATTAGAACCATAAGGAAAAATGTTAAGTACAGGATTCTTTTAAAAAATTCAATATCAGTTAAAGTGATGTTTTCAATTTGGAGAATATTTTAAATTCAAGGATAATGTTACAAGACAAAGTAAAGAATATTCTCTCATAAGCAATGACCCAAGAGAATTGGTTTAATTCCCACCCCCCAGCAAAAAAAACAAAAAACAGTCACAACATAACTGAAACAGAACATAGCCACAGAGACAATCAACTGTTGCAAAGCACTTGCGATAGATATAACTATCTTAAAAAAAAAAAAAAATCAGGCATGGCAAGACAATATTCAGTATGTCCTTATTTATGTAAAAAATATCCATTTACAATGATTTTGTCTGCACTACTACTGAACTGATGATGACTAAGCTAACGTTCTGTTCACAGATGAGTGTAGGTTAAATCTTTCTTAAAATAATAGACAGCAACCAATATGATATAAAAGTGGTAATCATTACCATCCAGAAAAGGAACCTATATGGCACTGCAGCATCAAGTTTAATATCTCGCACAGCTAAATGTTTGAAAAACAAGAAATATGACAGGGCCATAATAAAGAGTCCATGTTCTGATGCTACATGTTTCATGATGTTTCTGTAAACAATAACCTTCCATCAGTATAAAAGATAATGTGTGATGCTATCATACTCAAACTGGATAGGATTGTCTAGAAAAATTGCTATTATATAGGTTATTATTTTATGTAAGCTATATGACCTGTATGATGATCTAATCTGTATTCCATAGAATTATTGGGGTGTCTTATAAGTTTCTTTTACACCATGTAATTAATGACTTAACTGTGTATGCTTATTTAAACATAAGGCTTATCTATTAGCTGTCTACGGCTAAGCTTGCCATTTCAGAGCTTTTTTAAAGTATGTTTAATTGGCAATACAATCTTCTTTAAAATCTTTTTCTACATCATTAAATATAATTAACCAAAGGAAACATTTACAGCATCATTGCTTAAAAAGCCAATAGAACAAAGGATCTTGAAAATTTTCAGTGTAGTTGCCTTTACATACCAAATTACAATACTTTATTTTCAACTTTAAAGAAACAGTCCGATTTTTATCTCATCTTTTAATTTTTTCCGAATTCAGAAGAATACTAAAACTGATATTTAACTTCTTATAATGCATTAGGGCAATTTGGTATCATTAAAACAAAATTCTATTTTTTTAAAAATCAGTCTTCTCTAATCTCTAAATATTAAAATTCCAGAAACTGTTGCATTCTTTAAGATTTTCATTTTTCTCGTATATGAAGTATCAAAGAAAAAGTAGTGCAATTGTGTGTGTGTGGGGGGGGGGGAAGGGAATCAATTTTGTGTTTTTGACAAATCTCCAAGCTTCAGACCTTTTAGAGACTGCAAAACACAATTTTAGAATTAGTTGCATTTGAACAGAAAAATGTGCAGAATTTATTTATTGTTAGATTTCAACTTTTTCCTTTATAGGAAAAGGTTCTCTATACTCTGTTTCACCCTAACTTGGTAGTATTGTAAAAGGTAGAAAATGTGACGCTCCACGTTGGAATTGATGGGGAACTCTTTCCCCATCAATTCCGACTTATAGTTAAAATGCGCAGAAATTTATCAAATGATATCATAAATTACCGAAATCCTTTTTTTAAAAATCAATATTTATTTAAAATTATTCTAAAGTTAGAAGTGCTTATCTGTTAAGTATTTTGTAAATAAAGCGAACGAATAAAACTAAAAGATTGACATAATGAATTCCACTTTGGCTAGAACCGGTCTTTAAGGTCAAATATTTGGCGCACTTTTTTTTTTACGTCTCCGCCAACTCAGCTTCATTCAGTTCGCAACCGTTATAATCTTTTGTACTTTTTTATTCTCTGTTTTATCAGCTGATATTTTTGATACTATTAATCACATTAGTATTTATTAGTTTTGATTGTTGAATATTTATTCGATTCGTCATTTTTATTCACTTCTAAAATGTCTGAAAAAGAGAAAGTGTTATCACCGACTACGCTGTGCACACCTTCAAGACGAGCGAAACCAACAAAAAGTGCAGCATGCAGAAACATATTAAATGTTTATTCTCAACTCCGAGAAAACCCTCAAGATTCTATCAATCAAATCGTCGATAAAGTTTCGCACCTTACAGGTGTTTTGCAATGAACAGTTTTCCTTTTGAAAAAAGAAATAAAGGCATCCAGTCCTTTAAATACCCCTGGAAAGAAACGACCAGGCTCATTAAGGTAAACATTCAGGTCTTGTAAAATATGATGATTTTACATTATCCTGTATTTGACGAAAAATCCATGCATATTTTCGTAGAAATGAGATCCCAACATTAGATCAAGTTTTAAAAGATGTGAACGATTATACAGATATCTTTTCGAAAACCCTTAGCTGAACTACGCTTTACCAAATATTGAAAGATTTAGGGTTTTCTTTTGAGAAACGAAATGAAATAACATTAATGATTTATTAAAATAACGTATCAATAATATTGAAAAAATAATGAAAATAAGGAAACAATTAATACCGAACAATTAATCACCGATAAAGTGATAATATAATAAAGTAAATAAATATTTACTATTTGGCAAAAAATTTGTGAGATAAAGTTTCGCTAGCGATCTGCATTTCTAGTAAATTTGTACTTTAAAGTAACCCAGTTCCCCTGACAACGACTGCGATTCGGCATGCCTAGAATATACACTACTGCCAAGTTAGGGTGAAACAGAGTATAGTTTATAACATTTCAATAAAATAAATAAATAAGATAGACAAATTTCAAAGCATGCCAAATACTATTTGGTGCTTCGTCATGCATTAAAAATATTCTTACTACAGTGGTCAAATTTCCATTATGTATTGTTTCAATATAAGATATAATAGCAATTTATTTACAAAGTTTTTATGCACATAAAGGATTTATTTTAGTTCACAGATAATGTATACGATATAAATTTCAGCTAGACTGAGGGGTGTTTGTGGGACCCCGAAAAATCCCCTGAAACTTTTACTGACTTACTACCGACATTTTGGAGTTTCGAGAAGGGAGGGGAGAGAAATGAAAAATTACAATTATGAAATATTGAATGACCTAATTATAAAAGTTCAATGAATTACTTTTTTTGCAAAATTAATAACCATAAATTTTCAAACATATAAACTACAACATTTTATGTAAATATTTTAAATTACCTGAATTAATTCTTTAAAAAAATTATCTAATTTCTGCTGTTTTTTTTTTATTTTCTGATGTTTGTGGGCTTGTCTTTCTTTTGTGGTGAACTTCATAATTGCAGGAAGGTTGACTTTTATTTTCCTCATTTACAGTTGAAGAAATTTCCTCGAGAACTGCACATGCAGAGGTAGAAGCAGTTTGCTTTTCTGCTAATGTAGAAGGTTTTTCAGAGACTTTTATAGGTGACTCATCTGAAACACAGTTTTTTAAGTCCTCTTGATATGTTTTCCAACTTCTGTTCATATTCAGTAAGAGATCTTTGTGAATTGGATCAGTCATTGGATTTTTTGAGCCATATTTTTCACATGAGGTTTCTTTAGAAGCCATTAAATCATATTTAATAGTCTGCACTGCATCTAGGGAATCAATCTTGAGAGAGATTCTATAGTCAGTGACAAGTGCATCCATTAAGTTGAATGCACTTTCCACTAATGGGCCATGGAAGCAGCTAAGGCAGGCTTTGACCAATTTAGCCAATGTAGGATACTTATAATCATTTGTGAAATCATCTTTTAAATTAAAAACTTTAGACCAATATTTATCAATTGTACACTTGACTTGATTTCCACTTTCATCAGATGTGTAGAGCATTTCTTTGGTGATATCAATATCACTCTGGTATAACCTTATTTCAGCTTCTACTTTTGACTTTTCATTATCACTAAAAATATGGGACATAAAAGATGATAATTTTTGAAAAGCTAATATTGTACTGGTTTTACCTCTTAGCTCTGCATCTAATGCTGTAAAACTAATTAGATATGAATTTTTAAGGGGTAATTTCTGTTTCATATGCGGTGCTGTATTAGTATAAGCTTCCATCAGAGAAATTTGGAATTCTTTTGCTATTGGATGATTTTTTGATAATTTCTTCAGGAGAGTGGAAGCTTCTGCACCAGTAAATATTACTTTGCTAGGTAGATGGAATTCTGGATTTGTGACATCAACCTTTAATAAATCATTATAAGATGTGCACTCTATATTTTCTGGCTTCATAAAAAAAGAGAAATATTTTGCCATCAATTTATAAATACTGGAATGTATTGTTACAAACCTGCAATTCGGCTTCCCAGCATAGTTTATTCCATCAATAGAAAGAAAGTTTTACAGTCATCTGAATGGGACAGAGTCCAGGTGGCGCGTCAAAGGTCCCGGAGCTTGGCGACCATTTGGCGACTTTGGCGCCAAAATAGATAATACCCGAAACTTCCGAGAATTTTCCCGATCCGTCCAGTAGGAACCGAGATACGCCTCGAACGTTCCTGATTGGTTGAGAGGCTGCTAGCCCCGCCTCCCGAGACCTATAAAAGGGGCTACGGCTGTCAGAGAGTCAAGTCCGAGTTGGGAGACGACGAAGCCAGTAGTCGGGACGACGGAGAAGTCCGAAGACGGAGCGGAGAAGGCGGAAACTACGGTGAGCAGCGACGGAGTCAAGCTCGTGCTGAACTGAGCTGTGCGCTACTGTCAGCAGTAGATTCTGGTTGTATGCTGCTGTGTGTGCTGTTGTATGCTACACGTCTCGGGTGAAGATAATCGTCTTCTGTGCTGTATATAGTTGTCGCTTTTGTGCTGTCCTGTGTGTTTTCGTGTAAATAAACGTCGTTATTTCTTTTTCCATTGCCGTCTGATTATTGAGCGTACTCCACACCATATCACTTCCACTATCCAAACGAACCCCGGTAAAGAAAATTTCGTAACAGTACTAAATGAAGCATTGGTTTTTTTTTTGTTTCAAATAATTTAATATGTGTTGAACTCTGGTAATATTGCTGAATATAATGCTATATGCAATAAAGTTTTGTTTTACATAACAAATAACCCATTTAGTATTCTTTTTTCCCGAGCTAAAGCATCCTTTGTGAGTTGTTGGGAATGCAAGCAAGAATACACCCCCTTCAACAATTTTTTTCTGAGCTGCAGAAATATTTCTTTTATTGTATACAGTTTCAACATAAGAAAAATAATCCTCTTTATCAGTTTTATCCAAGTAGTGAAAATAAAATGCAATAAGAGCACCCCACAGATTTTTGATTCTTTCTAAAACACATAAAATGTACACCCACCAATGGTCTGGTCTCTTCAAGGGCTTAAGTTTTTTAATGGCAAGGGATTCACGGATTTTGAAAAAAATTTCTCTTTTACTGCAGCTTTTCATATCAAAATAGATGTCATCAAACAAATCTTCTAAGTATCTATCAAAACATGAAGCAAATTTTTTTGCACAGTTATTAGCTGTGTGACATGCATCACCATCAATATCTAATAAGTGGGGTGCTTTGTTTGATCGTAGTCTGGTTTCAACACCCTTTTTTTTTCCACGCATAGTGTTACATGAGTCTATTAATACACTAATTAAGTTTGTCCATGGAATATTATTACCTTCAATAGTATTAACAACTGCTTTAAAAACAGCTTCTGAATTGCAAGATTCCATCTTTAGAGATGCAAAATGATGAACTACAACTTCATTTTGATTGTTGTCATAAAACTGCACCAATATTGCCAGTATATTTCCTTGAGCATTGCTAGTACTTTCATCCAAATTTAGAGAAAATGGAGTCTCCTTTAAAGTTTTAATGATATTTTCCTTAATAGTTTTTGCGAGCCCATATTTCATCTTATAACATGCAGTAGTACTGGACATTTCCAACGAATTTAGTGTCGTCTGATCGCGGCTCAACTGTTTACAGAGTTCAATTAAATTGGGAGCTACACTGAAAGAAAGAGAATTCTCGGCGATAAACGAAGTTATTAATACCTCTTGGCGTGCTTTTCTTGTCACTATATCCAATGGCCGAGCATCAGTCTCCAGTAAATCATCAGTATTTTCTGAATTATCATAATTACTTAAAGTCATTGAATGTCTAATGCACTTTGAATATTTTATGTGCGTCACAGTTTTAGAATGATTTGCGAAAGCCTTGAATCCTTCCCCACCATACTTCAGCAGTGAGTTACAAAAAACACAATATGCTTGTCCAGCAACATTTATTTTCTTGCACCATGTGCCGATGGTATCCCCATTACCATCTCTCCATTCAATCCAATTCCACCTAAATGCATTCCGGACACCTTCTTCTAATTGTATAATATCACTATTTATATCGAGAAATTTCACAGTGAAATTCTCTTGCGTACATAAATAAAAAAATATTTCAATAAACGAAACGAAAAATTTACACGTGCATCAATAAATGAAACGAAAATTTTACACAGCAGAGAAAAAAAAAAAAGTTGCGAAGCAATCAATGATAAATAGCTAATACGGCGAAAAATCCCCCTTCTCTACTTATTGGCGCCACACCAGGAGAGATAAGACCTTTGAACCCAGAGTCACGTGATCGCACATCTGGTCGAACGAAGTCTCTTTTTTTTTCCCTGCCGTGCCTACTTGCCGAAAAGAATCCAGAAGAGAATGTCCGAGAACCGGGAGAGTGAGTCATAACTCGCAATAAGGAAAGAACAAATCCTCCTTTTCACGCATTATCACTGCCTTTAGAGAAAGAAAGGAAGGAAAAGTTTTCACCACACACACTGACCTTGCGTTTTCTGCTTTCAAAGCAAACAAAATTACCCATATCAAAATAAATAATTCATTATTATTCCTACTTCCTTTTGAACAACGATCCCCGGAATTTCCGGGTATCAAAGTTCAAAATCCACAGAATTCCGGGGTTTCCCCGGAGCACAAACACCCCTGTAAAATTTAGACCATATCTTTTTTAATTTTTCTAAAATTTTATGCGAAATCAAGGGAATACTATAAATATAAAATGCAAAGAGCTAGATGGATAAATTCAGCATATAGTATTAGCATCTAAATATAGACCATTATTAAATTTTGGGCTAGATTTATTAAAGGGTTAAATGACTGTATTCATATGCATATACAAAAAGCAATGACTTAGAGAAATGAAATTTTGTATGCAATTTTATTACTAAAATTATAGTCAAATGTAAATTTCAAATGGTCATAAAAAAAAATGTTCAAAACGCATATTCAATTTTCTTTATTGTACTGTGAAGAACGCATTTCTCGTGTGCAGAATCGAAATTGAAAATATAAGTACTTTTGATATTCCTGGCCTTGCTTGAACTTTGCTCACAATTATACGAGAGAGTAACATGCTGCGAGAGAATATCGAGAAAGTTCCAAGAAGATGCCCTTTACCGTTTTTTGTTTGTTTCAAATGAAAAGGGTTTATAAGATAAAGAGAAATAGCAGTATAATTTGAATATACAACACAGGATTTATCCAACACAGGATAAATCCAAGTATTATAATTTTTGGAATCAATTTGAAATATAATAGTATTTTAAAGTAAAATTAGCTATCACTTGGAAGAATCTTTGATGATATTACTGATAAATATTCAATTTCATGTTCAAAATATAAAGAAACAAATCAAATGCACAAATAAGAAAGTAGAAACTTACCTATGGCTTTTGTGTAATGCCTTGCTCCGAGCAAAAGTTCAGGAGCCCTATACCAAAATGTGACAACTACTGGATCTAGATCAGCTAAAGGCTTCAAAGGCGAATTGAACAAACGAGCAAAACCCATATCCGCTGAAATAAATTAACTATGTAGGTAAATAACCATATTCTTTTATTGCCAAGAATTTTATTATTATTATATCTTATTCATCTTGAAAAGAATGTTTTAAAAGCATTTATTATTGAGGTACAACCTTTCTCAATAATAAAATATTTGTTTTGTTAATTGGAAATGAATTCATAATATCAATGCATGTCAAAATGTATACAGGATAGTTAAAAATCAAAGTTTTCATTTTTTTAAAAAGGAGAAATAATTTGTTAAATTCGCAATAATTCTTTTCAATAATTTTTTTAAAAATAACTACATAGGTTAAATAAAATAAAATAACATGAAATGAATTGCATACAATGTTAGGATATAAACCCAGCAAAGTTTCCAATTCCTTCTTAGAATATAAATTATTCAAAAGAGTAAAGGCTAACAAACTTAAAAAAAAAATCAATATGTAAATGTTTCATTATAATAAAAATTTTAATAAGTCAAAAAGTTTAAAAGCTTTATTTATAAAATAATTAAATCAAATGATTTTTCATAGAAGCAATTAGCTTAATTTAAAATGAATGCAGAAGTTATACTGAATTTGGGTTACAGAATTAATACAGGTTATAAGAAAACCATTGCATTAAATAAAATATATACTGAAAATGTATCATTTTTCAAATGTTAATGAGATATTCACAAAATGATAGAATTTTTCTTACATTACTTTCTTTACTTCATTGAATTTGATGTAGTCTAAAAGTTTACTTACTCACCTATTTTAACTCGCCCTCTTTCAGGTCCTTCTCCCATAACTAAGATATTGGCTGGTTTCTGGAAAGAAATAAAAATTGTAACTTTTAAGTTGTTAAGTTGCAACTTTAAGTTCAATTTCATAGACTAATGATATTTTTTTTCCACTAATAAGAATATAATTGTTTTCTGAAAAAAATAGGCGTGTTTAAAAAGCATTGGCAAAATATTTTCAGAAACACTTACTAAATCTCTATGTAGCACCCAATTGGAATGAAGGTAATGGATTCCATCTAAAATTTGATATAAAAGTGACTTCACCATCCCCTTTGGCACCATCACAGGTTTCTTATTTGCTTTGGCAGCTCTATGGAATTTAATGATATGCTATAAAATAATGCAAAATGTTAATTTATAAATTTATTATAACAATACAAATTGACCAAACAAACAAAACTTATTAAGTTAACCATAAGGAAAAAACGGATTTACTGAGCAATCAGACTTGTGGAAATTAAAGATATTATAAATTGTAAGTAAGTTAATTTTCTTTCGATAAAAGAGTTATAAAGATAAAAAAATATTTTTAAATTAAGATTAAAACAAACATATGAGAATTGCTCTTCTACATCTCAAAACTTTGTAATCCTCAGCAAAAATAAACATTTTAACTAAATTCGTATTTTTTAAAAGTTAGTTGTATAACCTTAATTCATCTTTGGAAATAAACAATTACAAAGTGCAAAATGTGAATTTATAAATTTATTATAACAATACAAATTGACCAAACAAACAGAATTTATTAAATTAGCTATAAGGAAAAAACGGATTTACTGAGCAATCAAACTTGTGGAAATTAAAGATATTATAAACTGAAAATGTTCAACTATCTTTGCATAGACATACAGCACAATTCATATTATAATGAATTTGTAATTACAATAAATTAAAAGCTATAAAATTATTTGTAAAAAAATAAAACATCTTACCCAGAGATCATGCTCAGCATAATCAAACAAAAGAAAGACTTTCCTATCTGTATGCGAGAGAAAAACCCTCTGAAGACTGATGACATTTGGGTGTTTCAGCTCTCGGAGAAGCTAGAAAGTAAAATAATACATGCATATGTTTTTATATATTTCATATAACAAAATGAATTACATCCTTTTTTAAAATAATTCTTTAGACCATATTATAAATATAATCAACCTTTAAAAATATTCTATTTTAAAATGTGCATAATTTTTTAAAAATCATAATATTTTAGTCGCCACAGTTTAAAAAAAAAAAAAAAAAGGAAGCTGATAAGTAAGCACTGCACCAAAAGAATGCCTAAAGCTTAATTAATAGAATGAAAATGTTTCAAGTCAGGAAGAAAGACAAATCAGAGTAAAATATTTTTTTATTTCATTTTAATTTACCCTATCCAAAAGCTTATGAATATTTTCAGAAATTGAAAAAGTAAAATTCTTAGTCGCAATAAGAAAATTAATTATAAAATAGATTTTAATAAAGTTTTTTTTTTCAGCACCAATACTTAATTTTCATTAATTTTTTCAAAACCAAATTTTCAGTTGTTTATTTATTAATATTCAATCTTAATATTTATAGAATCCTTTGACATTCTTAGTACTTTAAGTTAAGAAAAGAAATCCATTAACCTTAATATCAACTTGAACATACAAATATTAATACGCAAACATAATCACTTATCTAATATTGCTTTATAAATATATAAAGACAGCAAAATAAATAAATTTAGAGGGAAGGAGCATGTTATATTTTTAGCATCTTATTAGTACAAAAATAACTTATACTTACAGCAATTTCTCTGCAAGCGGACATCGATATACCAGTTCCTTCAATCTGTTTTAAGGCATAATCCTTAGGATCGGAACTGAAATAGGAACAATATCTTTATTAAAAAACTATATGAGAAGGAATTTTGAGAGGCATTTGAAATCTTAACATTATCATTTACAATAAATGTGTACTTTATAATGTCGAATACTTTCTAATTTTTAATAATTAATAATCTATTTGGCTTTATAAGAAAACTTTGGTCCAAATGTAAACAAATTCCACAAATGTATACTTTGTACATTTGATGTAAATTTTCAGAATATCTTAAAAAATTCAACAAAATTCTTGCATATGTGCTTATTTTTCTCCAATAATTTTCATAATAATAATAAAAGAATAATTTTTGCACAATCTTAAAATAGGCAAAATTACTTTTCTTTTTAATACATTAAATTGGATGCTATGGCTATTTTTGACGGATTCCTAAAAGGACCATAATCTGCTGGGCATAAGAGGGGAGGGGGATCCTTGAAGATAGCAGGCCACTCTATGACTGGTCTTTGAGTGGATTCACGATTTAGAACATGTCACATAGAAAACAAATTTTAAATTTCATTGTGAATATATCTGTGGGTATATTTGTGTAGGCTTATTGCTTTATATTAAGTATTTAATTGCAGTTAGATAAATTCCAAATATTTTAAAATTCCCTTTTCATCTTCTAAATATATCATTACAACCTTAATTTTTATACATATTTAATTCTATAATTTACTAAGCATAAAGGTAAATGTATTTTATGAAAAAAATTTAATTAGTATAAAAATGACTTTTTGCCAAATTTTTAAAACAAAATTAGGTTTAGTGAGCAAGCACCCACTTTCCAGTAATGACATCAAGGAAGCTTAGAATTTCACCTCATGGCAACAGGGCAGAATATTGGAGTGCCCTTTGGAAACAGTTAAACCTAATGATACTCACCGATTTTATTTGGATTTTGATTCACCGAGTGCCTTAAAATCTTTTTTCCTAAACTTGCATAATATCACAACATTGTTGAAGTATTCTAAAAATTGTTAATCAAAACCTTTTTCATACATTGAAAATAAATAATCTTTACCATGATGTCAAACTGAATTTTACATTACATCATCTTAATTTTTTTTTTAAATTTAGAATTCTTATGACAGTTATACAATGAATCAATTCTTTTTAAATCAGCAACATTTGATATCAATTTAAAACAATTTAAATTTCAGAAAGAGATACGAGGATAAACAAATTACTTTATTTTATAAACACATAAATTCCGAATTCTTTTTTAAACACATGCAATTTATTTTTCTTATATCTACTTCATTTTAATTTAATCTTGAGTTTTAAGTAGTGTTCTCTTATTTTAAATAATAATTCATTTTAATAAAATGACGATTCTTGAAAAATTACTTTTTGAGAAAACCATTATATTAAGAGAAAATATCAAAAATAAGATCTGCTTCTGCAGAAAAAAATTACAAAAACTTGCTAAAAATTAATATTGAAAAAAAAAAAGAGGAACTATTTATGAAGAAATATTATGGATCGGTCCAATAGCAAAATAATTTAAGAAAAACTGAGTGGATGACTTTAAAATATGAAAAAACTCTGCAAAAATCAGGTTATTACATGTATTAAACAGCTTTTCTTTTAATTATATGTAGTTGCAATTGCAGTTTTTGAAAATATATATATATATATATTAAAACATATGTGTAAGAGAAGATGAATAATACCTATGAAAAGTATCATTGCCACATTATTAATAATTTTTTTTAAAAAATTGGATAAACATATAATATATTTAAAAATTAAATCTCCAATTTTGCCCAAAGTCTGTTTTACTCACCCATCTTTTCTTCTTGCTTTGTAAACGTGCCCATACGTTCCACGTCCGACTTTGCAACCTTCATACTCGAACAAATCTTCTACCTTGGCACGTTCATTGGCAGTACGGACTTTAAAATCAAAATCCATTATGTCTAGAAGACTGAAATAAACAAAAACATAATATTTCTAGATATCTTCCAATAATGTTATCAATAATTTTCGAGAGAATTTTGGCTGAAAATATAAATTAAGGGTTAATTATTTTTCAATTTGATAATAACACTTTCACAAGTTAAAATTAATTTCATGTCAATCATTCAATACTACTAATTAAAATAATATTAGAAATTATATTAGACAGTTTCATTTTAATAATATAGTGCATTTTCAGATATAAAAATGCAGTGCTTATCAGCATTTTTATTTTCACTTGTAATAGATATTGTATATTTAATCCCTTTATGATGTCAGCTAGACCCATTTCAATGTACCTAGAAATTGAAATTCCCACTACAAATGCAAAATCTTTAAAAATACTTCTTGATATTGTATTGTCCCCAATGAACATTGATGTATCTTACGAAGATATCTATAGATATGTATCTATCTTGATTTAATACTTATAAAATTATACTTTTTTGATTATAAACTTAAATTTTCAACAAAATATATCCCCTTTGGAATTAGAAATTATAGCATTGTTATTTAGATACCATGAAAATATTACCCAGAAAGTAGTTCAATATTATGATAAATAGCTATGCATTGTCAATATGCATCTTAAATAACAAAATCTGCTTTTTAAAAAATAATTTTATTGTTTCATAAACTTCTGAGAAATTAACAACAGCAACAACAAAAAAGCAAAACAAAACATTAATTGTACTAGTACAATAGAAGCTATAAATCCAAGCATAACTACCAATGTTGTTAATGTTAACCAAATATTCTAATTATAAAACATTTAAATTCTATCTTGCATAAATTATAATCTTTCACATTTTGGAGATATTTTCCAATTTACATATCAAAACTTTTTCGATTTTATACAAAAAAACATTTGTAACAATGAAAATAAATTACCCATGATATTACATTTATGTAAAGAACTAATATATTCAATCATTTAATAAACAATTACCATATGATTAGAGATTCAAAATTTTTCGGAAAACATACTATGAATTTAAGATATATATATAAATATATATATACCAATCAATATTAAGAAAGCAATTATAAAACGTGTTTATTAGCGGTAAAAAGTTTGGGTATCTATCCGATAAAATAGATTCTCCATTTAAATACATTTCGAATCCAGAATAAGATTATAAGGAAAATGTTTAACTTGTTTATAAATGAATAAAAATAATAAAAACAATTTTTTTTTAAATAGTTCATTCAATTTATCTGTACGAGCATGTTTTGTGAACATGCATCAAAATAACCACGCTGCAATTGCACAAAATATATAAAACTAATAATTAATAAAATATTTTTCATGAAAATGAGATTCAAAATAAATTCTACTTACCTATAAAACAAGTAAAAATCACCTAAAATAAAATGCGGAGAAATTAATACTACTGCGGCGCTTATTAGAATTTCGTTGTCCACAAAAACGATTGTTAAATTTTACTTAAATGGGGAATAAACTGTATAGATATGAATGATGACTCTTTAAGCTAAAGATTAAAAGTTTCAGTTTGATTCCCCGCTGTCATAATTGTTATATTAGTCGCATTTTTTTTTCAAAATTCAATTAAATTCTCGCACATCGAAAGAAAAATCAGAGCGGCTTACAAGAAAAAGTACGAGCCTGAAGTAAGGATATATTGCGGAAAAGCGCATGCGCATTGAACAAACTTGTAAGGAATAAGATGCAAGTATGATTTACATATAAATAATGCTCGTAGTAATTTTCCTCTGTAAAGCATTGAGGCAGAACTGCAAACAGAGAGGGATAAAAAGTAAATTAAAAATGAAATTTTATTAATTCAGAAGCACGCGAAGAGCGCAAAAGGAATTTTCTGTGAGTCATTCATGAACAAAGTAGCAGATATTAGATATGTTAGCATTTCAGTCCAGTTCTATTTTTTTTCCTTCCCGAATCGGAATTTCCCATGACTGAACAAGTTTTTAATACAGTGAAGCTTCGTTTTCACATCACATCTTTATTGATCGCAATTTTTTTGAATAACATATTATCATATCACAAAATGGAAATGAATTGATGTCTTTAAAATGAATTTTCCATTCCATTTGCTTAAAGAATTTTTCACAATTCTTCAAATAATTTAACATATTTAGTGAAAGAGCTATGTTGTTAATAATTTCTATTAGCGAATGATTATTTCCAAAGTAACTGAAAAAAATCATTCTCTTTAGTAAGAATAAGTTATTCTTTTGTGGAGGGAGAATTTCTTTGCATTTTGCATCAGCGCTCATCCTTTTTTCACTATGACTTTTAGATTGTAAGTAGTTGATTGAATTAAAAAAATGACAATACTTAGAGAAAATAAAATACTTAATTTAAGGAACTGATTATTAAAACAAAAGAAATTTTTTTATCAATTGATTGAAATCAATGCTCTTCAGACAAATTATTAGTTCAACAGCACTAATGTCCAAACAATTTACGTTCTGCGCACATGCGCAAATTTACAATCAACACTCTCTTGAATCAGCGAATGGGCGCTGTGCTGCAGGCGGTAGACAGAGCACAAGCATTAGTTGTTTTGTATTTTATCATCGTTTTTGTTATTATTGCTTGTTGCCTTGTCCTGTATGTTAGTGGCCCGGTTTGATACAAATCGACGCATTTTAATTTTATTAGAATGACGTTAGGTAACTAATTTATTTCTACATTTACGAAAATGTAGTTATTGTGCATAGACTGTGAAGTAGTCTAGGTCTTTGTTAAAAAGTGACATGATATTTTTGTAATTGTTAAGCCTATTGTGCGCTATTCAATAAAAATTGCAAATGTTTTTAATGATAGGCCCTGAAATTTCGATTGAAATTAGTTCTCAGTCAAACTCTGATCATAGCTCGAAGAAAATCATTTTTGTGTACCGAAAAATTTAAATTATAAATTGACATTACGGCTAATTGTCAAATATCATCCCCACTTTCAATTTTGACTTTTTCGACCATGAGGGTAAGTTATGATATTTTTGTTCATTTTTTAATTGTATTAATGTCCAATTTTTACTTTGTTTAAATATTTTCTCTAAATATCTTTTCTCTTTCAAATTTTTTTATTATGTGATGTATATTTCAGAAATTGTAGCGATTTCATAGAAACTTGATCTGTAAATAGTAATATTCTTTCTTTTTTTCTTTTTTTTTTTGTGATGTACTAATTTGGTGCAAAATACTTCGGACCTGTTTTTCTTTGTTGTTGTTAATTGTCTGCTGGTTTCTTAATGCTTTTAAAAATAAGAAATTATTAAATTGTCGCCGTACAAAAGATTTTGCTAGACATTTAAATATTGATTTATTTAAACGTTATTGCCTTATTTTGAAATTTGTGATAAAATTTTATTAATGACAATTTTTATTGCTATTTATTTATTCTTAAAATATTTCATGAAAACAGGGATTTCTGTAAATTTGTCATATGAAGTTATTAATAATTTTATGTTTGCTGCAATAAATTTAATAAATAGCATGTTAATATTTTTATTGAATTTATTAATGAAGTTTTATTGAATTTATTATGATCTCATTATAAAATTGTGTAAACTTTGTTAAAAGTATGTTTGCAAATAAGATGTAAACAAACCCATTAACTCTGTATTCAGTCTGCTGAGATTTTTTAAAAGAAGCATTCTGGGAAACATAATAATATTGTAAGTCTTATTGATCAGTGTATTTCAGTTTTTAATATAAATGCATTATAAATTTATCACTAAAGCCAAAAGTAGTTATAAAATTTCAGATTAATTCGCAAGTTCTTTATAATTTTTTTTTTGTAAAATATTGTTTGCTTTAGAAATATATCTATTTATAAAATCATTTTGTAATTTTAATTTAATTGCTTATTAGTCAATGTTAAGAATTATTGATAGTTATATATATAGTGGATTTAAGATCTGACTGGAATGCTTTTATTTTTTAATGTTAGAAAAATGACCAGTTTTCATGTAGTCTTTGTCCAAATTAATTGCATTGATTAATAAATTTACTTACTTAATACAATTTACTTACTTATAAATTTACAAAAGATAAATTCTTATTCAAAGCAGGCTATTTGATTTATTATTTAAATACTGAATGTTGAAATTAAGATTTAGAATTTCTAATTGACATGCCAGATATTAAAGTTATTGTTTACATACTATAAATTGTTGTTGATCGCTAAAACATATCAAACACATCATAAAGTCTCAATGTAAATTCCTATTAATATATTTTCTCTAAATTTTTGTATATTGTCTTCAGCTCTAAAGCTAGGGTTTTTTTTTTTTTTTTTTTTTTTTTTGTAAAAGTTTTCAAGGAGTAGCAAAATTAACTTAGTATTCTCTTTTGAAAACTTTATTTTATCATTTTACGATTATAATAAATAAGATATTTCAATAAATATGTCAATATTTTCAATCATCTTTCTACCAATTTTTGATAGAAAATTTTATATACATTTAAATCCAGTGTTTGATTTAAAGAAAATTTATAATTTTTTTCTGTAATATCAATAGTTAAGTTTCTTTCAAAAATGTTTTTAGGTTTATATTCTAATTCGTAGTATTCGCAGTCTTGTAGTGAATACATAAATGCCTTAAAAAGGATATTTTTGGTAAAATGCTTTAACAAAAATGAAAAATATTTTGAAATGTAGATAACTTTTATTTATAAGATTACTTTTTGTTTTCTATAAGGTGTTGCATGTATGCTTTTATTATATATTTGACAACCATTTTTTGTACTATTCATTTCGGTATCACGAGACGACCACTTTTCATCGATTTTATCTCACTAAGGGCTAAGACGTAGAATTTCCAGAATTTTAGTTTATAGTTAAATATAAACATCTCTTTCTTTCCTCTCATCCTAATTTATAGATTTAAACATATTCTAACGCATGTGCAAAAGCACAGAGGGTTTTAGAATCTGTTGTCAAACAATAAGCAAATATAACATTGAATGTATACATGTGTTTTATTTTATTCATTATATGCAAGATAAATTGATGATAACATTATGATTCCCAATGCATTGTTTGCATCTTCAATTTGATACTGAACAATTTATTTTTTCCATTATATCAATGTCAAGTCATCATGCACATGTATATTCACTAAGAATTGTAAATTTGCAGGATTATTATTATTATGGAGTGTAACTGGTTTTACTTTTCTTTTTTTACAACTACCATTTTTGTAAATTTGTTGTTGTTAGTATTGTGAAAGAATAACACTTTTATGTAAATGCATTTTATTTCACAAAATAAATCGGCAACTTGAATTACATGTTCCTAAGAATAGCATATATATATATATATATAATGGTATTTTAAAATTTAATTTAAATTGAATCAATTTCATAATTTAGCCCATATTAACTTCATTCTAAAATATTCTCTTATTTCCTGATCCCATTCCACTTTTTCTATCTAATTAATTCAACAGAAGTTTTGTAAAATTGCTGAATTGACTAAAGACCGACGCATTCCCACACTGAATAAAGGGATAAAATATTGCTGATATAAACAAATTCTGCTAAATGATCCCTATGTTTTCCTTGCTTGTGACTGACATGTGTTAGAAATCCCTATTAAAATCTCTCAGTATATATTCACAGGGATAAAATTTTCATGAGCTTTCGCTATGTGTCATTCTGTGTTGTGTGTGTTTGTCACTTCTGCTTATACATAATGCCTGATATAAGAAATTGCCTGGGAAAGCCTGGGAAATTAATTAGAATTTAAATTAGATTAAGATATATCATTACATATATATAATGTTTATGGCCTAAGCAGATAGATCACTGTCCGAAAAATAAGACATATGAAGTAAAAATTCCCTATAAAGTTTGTGGAACATCTTGATGATTTTTGCCAAATGAGATATAATAGTGTCTTGAAGCATAATCGCTCATTACTATTGACTAGTGCTAACTGTTTTTGATGCGCTGCAATTATAATCCTTTTCAACAAAGATTAGAGAATCTTTGTTTTGATAATTTGCACTCTTAATAATTCCATATAAGATTATTTTGCCTACCGAAGATTTGCCTACCAAATGTACACATTGGATTTTCTGTTATTCAATATTTTATTTGATACATATCACGATTCCTTAAACTATAAATTTTTTTTTTTCACTTCGCAACACTCATTTCTTGTTACATGCTAGTATCTGGTTTGAAAATGAAATTTTCTTGCAGCATAATAACATTGGAAAGCCATTAATGTATTATGGAACTTTTTCTCAATTAAAATGTGAGACTCACTTACTGAACTTCTATCTTTTTCCAGTCTTATGCTTATGCAATCAAATAATTTTTCATTATTTAAAATTTCTTCCATATTAATTTTGGATTGCATTTAGTGTCCTCCTACGCATGACTTTGTTGGTAGCAGATAGTATCCAGCCTTGACTTGTTTTGAAGACTCTTATTTTGATTGGCTAAATTTCTTTCATTCTGTATCCTCATTGTGGCTTATCCCACCTGGTCGACAGTAACATCAAACCAGGTCCATGAGATGAGCCCGAACACTCATGATAAAAGGGCTTAAAATGCAGCTTCAAAAGGTCAAGGACCCAGAGGCACCAAAGACTGAAGTCTTACTTTGCCTCATGCCTGAATTGCATTTAGCTGAGCATAATGGAATGGCCTTCATGCCTTGGGTGACCCTACCAGGAGAATACTCTCCCGACGTACTTCGCCCATTCCGCCCAGAAACACTCCCCCGCCACGATGAGGCAGCAATGCAGTACTTTTGGGGAGAATATCCTCATTAGAAAGAAGGTACTACCAATCTCTCTGAAATGTTGAATATACTTTTTGGGGAAATTTTAGTAGTTCTCAATTGAATTGATAAAGCAAACTTAGCATTGAGATATCCTTCTTGACTGGTCACAACAAAATTGTTTTGTATATGTGTAACATATATTGCAATGTCTTTAATTTGCGATTTATCTGTTGACAGGGTCATTTTCTGACCTTACCTTCACAGGATTACTGACACTTTTCATTTATTTGAGTTTCATTTTTTCCCAAGTGGCACAAATCTTTTTGTGTCTTGCATTTAGAAAATGACAGGATTATGATGATAAAATAATTGAATATTGATAATAGAATTTAATGTTTATTTATATAAATATTTATAATGATTTAGTTAGGTGAATAAAAAACAAAGTCTTCAATGTTGGTAAAATGAGAAATTTTATACTTGTTTCCTTGGAATTTGATTATTTTTATATTAATGATGTATGGGCCATTTTATTGGGTAAACGAACATTTTTATAACAAATTCTTGATTCTTTATTTTAGGATGAGCATGGCCACTTGGTACAGATGAATGGTCCTCTTCTTATGGGCCGGGGCATCCCCATTGCCATGGTGCCCGTGGTCCCTGTTGTGAATGGGAATGAGCCAGGTGCTGTCCCCATGCCTCCTGTGCCTGCAGCAGCACTAGGAAATGGTGCAAGAGAAGTCAAATATGATGATAAAAGTGTGAGTGATTTAGATTTTTTTCTTTGTTTTTCAATTTTGTAATTATTTGATTTAAAATGTTTATTTTTGATATGAATTTGTATTGTTCTTGGAAAGTGTAGAAACTTTAAGGACACAACTATGTTTTGTAGTGTGGTCTTCAGTAATTAGCAGTAACTAGAAATTGGAATCACTCTTCATCAATGAATATCCAATAATTACTAATATAAATGATGAAGTTGAACAGTATTTTTATGTTATTAAAATTAACTTTAAAAAGTTTAATCTTTTTGCTTTCTACTGGGATTTAATTTTTGATTGCCATTGCAATTGCCCAAGAAGTATATTTGATTCTTTTGGGCGATAATTTCCATTATGAACAATTTTATCTAGCTTCTTTAAAGTCTTCAGTTACAGATTTTTGAGATGTAGCAGAAACTATTATGAAGGATTTCAATAAAAATCATGTTTTCAAATTTTAATTTTCCGAAAAATACATTCAAGTGCTGGATTTGTTGACCGTGGAAACTTGAACCAAGAAGTTTCTCAAGTACAGTTATAAGAAAACTGGAATTTTTGAATTAATAAGGGAAATATAAAATATTAATGCTATGATTGTGTTATCTGGAATATGCATCAGATTGATTTTATTTGTTTTATAAAAGCAGAATTTTTGAAAGAAATTGCAAAAACACAATTTCTTGGTGAAGGAAAATTTGGACAGAATTTCCCAATTCCAATTGCTAAATTCACTATCTAATATATAGATTTCATCAATTTATATTTCATATGAATACTTATAATCCTAGTTGTGTCTTCAATGCACTTCATCAGCACTCCACTTCTTCCCCTTAGTTTTCAAGAAAAATTGCAAACTAAAAAGACGGTGTAGTATCGCCAATTTCAGCTGGACCAATTGTCCTCATTAATTTCAAGACTTTGTAAGCATATTTAATTAATCAGAATCTGCTTTCGTAATTATACAATAAATATTTATCATAAGACTATATTCAGAGCAATAAAATGGTTACTGGAGGTGTCTAATATTAATAAAATTAATTTAATCATACCAGTCAACTTTATAATTTTTTTTATCACAATTAGAATATAATATATAGTTATAATGATATATATAAAATTAAACAATTATTCTTTAAAATTATATTTATACAATAATGATAGAGCATTCTGATTGATTAGTTGTCCTTCAAAGTGGTGAAATTGAATTGATGAATTTCTAATGAACATTGAGGAAATCAATTTACTTGTTGACATGAAGACAGTATCAAAACTTCATTTTATAAAATCTCTTGTTATGGAAAGATAAAAGACAGAGGACAATTGGTAATTTAACTAGGGATCGCAAGCTTTCATATGAAATAAAAATGTTCAAAATTGGGTATCATGATTGTGGCAGTAGAACATTGTTCGTTTCCTCCTTTTGGATAATAGAGAAACAAGTAGTGTTTTTTAGTTTTATTTTGGAAATGGAGAGGATGGCAACAGCAGAGGATCTAGTGATATGGATAGGTGACAGTTAGGGGAGGATCTAGGATCGTGAGTTTTCATGTGAAACAAAACTTTAAAATTGGTTTAACAGTTATGGCTAGGAAACTCTGTTGCAGGCTTTTCTGATAAAGAATTACAATGATATTTTTTCATTTTTTTCTTTCAAAGTGGAAAATGATGGAAAAGAATAAATTCTAAATGGTATAGCTAAAAATCATGAGGTTCCAAGTGAAGCGAAAATTAGTGATATCGGATTAGTGGTTGGGGCTACATGACTGGTTCATTGGTTGTTTTCATAAATTTTAATTATATAGATAGCATAATAATAATAATAATATGAAGTATTAAAAATACATCTTAGACTGGAAGCAATTTTTTAGCACAAAATATTAAAAATAAATGATTAAACAAAAAATTCATTAAAAATAATTTAGACGAAATGAAAAACAAAACAGATTGGGAACATTGTCATGGTTTTTTTTCATCCTTGATAGGAATATAACTGCTTCTATCGTATTTATATTATTTTGTTAATATATACTAAACATTTTTAGCTGAGTTAACAGTTATTCTGAATTTCCACTAAATTTGCCATTTTTTTAATTACAATTTTGTGTAATAACAGGAAGTTTCAATAACCAAATTGTAATTAGAGGAGAATTAGGAAGTTATTTGTTTTTTATTCTATGAGATAAAAAAAAAAGGAAGGATTTCTTTAGATTTAACAGATAAACTGTGTATGAAAGAAGTACCTTTTTTTCCAAAGGCATGCTAGCTATTCTATTTATTTAAAGAATGTGTATCTGACAGTATTATCTTATCATAGATCAAGCTTATCTTATCAATAATTTGTCTTAGATATTTCTGATTCATTTACTGAGTTTGTTATAAACATGGTACCAATATTTATTTTAATTGAATTAGTACAGCTTATCTATTGTAATGCATATATCTAATTATTTTTTTTGTCCTAATACTACTTATTGAATTAAGCACATTGTAATTTATATAATATTTATTATAATACACAAAATTTTATTCTGTTTGACTGAAATATAGGAATTGTTGATATTTTTCATCCTAGTTCAAGGTGAAAATTGTTCCAAAATTAAACTGCTAGCCCTTTCTAGTAATTTAAAAAACAGTTTAATAAATGGCATGAAAATAAGTGGAAAAGTAAGCAACATGAGCATTTTTTTTTTGAAATAAAGATTTAAAAAGACTTAATCATATCAAGTTACTTTAGAAATTATTGCTTTTTAGATTGATTGATATCAAATTTATGATAATGATTGCTTTAACTCCTCTTTATTAATTTATTCAGGTAATTTTACAAATTCATTTTTTATAATATTCTCTTAAGTAAAATTTCATATTTTTAGAAATTTGAGCCTTTGTATTTAATAAATATTTTTAAACTATATGAGTCATAATTTTTATGTTGGAGTTAAATTATTTAATAATGTGACAATAAATTTTTTATTTGGCTTTTCTTATTTTACATCCTTTATTGTTTATAAATAGAAAGAAAAAAAAAACTATGAAAATTATTTGGAATCATCTGTGTTTACCATTGTTTTTTTAAATTGAATAAATATTTTAATTATAAATTTTTATTAAAATTAGCATTTTTTTCTTTTAACAGAGAATTTATTCTCCTCAACAAAGTGCACAGAATAAAAATATGAATCGAAAATTGCCTACAAATGGTGCTCATAGAATGGTAAGTTATCTTTAAATATAAATTATATTGAACTGCTTTGATTTTAAAAAAAATATTAGTTTCATTTTATTTTTCTATTTATTCATTGACTTGTTTCTAAATGTATTTATTTGCCTATGATAGTTTTACTAATTTTGAATTTTGATACTATTCAATTCTTCACTATAGTCAACATAGTAGATAAATATGTTTGCTTTTTCAAAATAAACTAAAATACTTTGATCAATGAAACAAACATTTATAATGCTTTTTTATCCATTTATGTAGAGTTTGTTTTTATTTATTCAATTAAAAAACAATTTCATATTGTACTGGAAATATTGGGAAATATATTTATTATCATTTGATTTGCATGTTTTCTTTATTTGATTTTTAATTTTTATTATTTTTCTGTCCATGTAAATTGTAAATGTTCTAAAATAAGAAAATTTGGAAATTTTTTTGGAAAATTTGAACTTTTTGCAAACTAATGGTTAAGGCATAAGAATATTTTTTTCAAATCTTTGAACAGTGACTTTAATTAGAATTTGAGTTTATACCTTTCTAATTCGGTTAAATTAAATCAAATATTCTTTTCATGGTATCTACAAAATTTCTTAAAGCTATATGAGATGCAAGATTTCAAAATTCATTTCAAATGCAATATAGATTGTTAAAGTGATTATTTTCTTATTTATGAATTCCTAAGTTTCAGCACTTCTCTAGATTTATTTACACTTCACCCAAAGATCTATAGAATTACATTTAAATGTCTTCATAGAATTATATTTCTAAAGAATTAAACAATTTCTCTGTGTAATCTGAAAATAAATTATTAATGAAATTTTAAAACTATAATTAAAATAATTTAACTGTAGTTAGTGTAATTTTAATTGTAACTGTACTGATAGTGATGTCACCATTTCAGCAAAAAATGATGATATTTAAAGGTAAATCTTAGCTAATTATTTCCTATGTTTAAAAATATTTTTAAGCAAAAGAAATTTTAAATAATATTTAAAAAGTCATAATTTAATATTTAGGCCCTTTACTGTAAATAAAAAGTACTCTGAAGTATTTTGTTATGAATTTGCATCTGTTTTTGTCAATATCACTTGTTAGCTGCAGTTATTACGGCTTTTGAGTTTAAAAATAATTCTTTGCCTTATTATTAATTGTTAACATTTTCATCTTTCCTCTCACTCTTATTTTGACAAAATAAACACCTCCTCCACATAATGCACAGAGATTTTTTGAATCTAAGAATGAACAGCATTTTAATTATTCAAGGAAATATGAGTAATTGTTGTAAATGATTTCAAACTGTGCAAATATATTTTTCTTTCATAATTTCAAAATTGGAACTGTATATATATAAACTGGATATATAGCTTACATAAATTCTATTTATTATGATTCAGAAAAATATCAGCATTACAGTAAGCTGAATTTCCGTTGCTCTCCAATGGAAGCCAAATTATGAAAGATTTTCAATAAATTGATATTTTTAAAAACTTGAATCTTTGAATAGCTGTATTTAATTGTGTAATTAAAATACAATTTATCTGATTGAATTCTCTACCATCTATGAATTATATATTTTTTGAATATATGTTTTATATTTATGAATTTTTTTTAAAGTTTTGTGATTTTAAGTCATTGATGAAAGCTCCTATTAAATATAACATTCCATAAATTACATTGGAACTTTTGATGTGTTAGTTATTTGTTACACATGAGAAACCACATTTTTGTATGTTTGTGAAAAACAATGGTTTTCTTAATTTTTTAAGAAAAGTTGACATTTGAATAATGTTATTAATGCCTTTTTGAACTTATTTTTTTACTGTTTTTAAAACCTTTAAAAATAAGATTGAAGCATTCTTCTTTCAGGTTATTAATTTGTTTTTTAAATTGAATCGCCATTATGAAAGTTAATTTGCAAAATTCCTTAAATTTGTCATTTCTTCTTTGTACAGCCTGTGCGTCCTCTGTTTAATTCGAAGGGAGGCCAGACTCAGGTGAGGACTCCTGCTGGATCCCAAGTCTCTGGGGCTCCCCTTGGGGCACCACCCATTCGCCCCCAGATGGGAACTTACAGATACAACATTCCTCCTGCTCCTCCTCCTCCATATGCCTCTTTTCCTGCTGTTACTGTGAGTATATTAAACATTTATTTTGATGATATAACATGTTAATATCAATTCAATGTAAATAATCTAGTCCAGTTTTCTAGTTAATGCTTTGAATCTAACATAATTAATAGAAATTAATTTTGAAAAGCTTTTTAAAGAAATGATTTTGTATAGTATCTTCTTTAAAGAAGAAAAAATTCAGAAGATCTTTTTATAGAAGTTTACCTATTATGTGCTGCTCGTACAACTCCTTACGTCTAGTCTCTTAATCTGTCAGATTGGATACTTTCTGCTGTGTAGACTTCACTGATGTGAAGAGAATTAAAAAGATTAATCAAAGATAAATGAAATATATAATTTTTCTGTTTCATATTTGAATGTAAATCAAACGCTTTTATTAGTCAGATTTTTTTCCCCCATTAGTTTTATATGTAAATTTTGAAATGAATGAAAGAAGATGCTGTAAAAATTTCCACAAGCCTAATGTTATTCTGTACAGTACTATTTGGGTTATGATCCCTAGTTTTAAAAGTCCAGCTTAAAGAAAACATTAACAACTTGAAGTATCACATTTTTTTAAAATTATTAATTAAGAATTAAGTATTTTTCTTGTTGACAATTTATATTATTCATTTCATTATAATTTGATAATTGTAATTTAATGTTGAAAGGAATAAATTACTTTTGTTTATATACATTGAATGAGAATGGGCTATGTGCACTTGCAAATATTTCAGCAGTTAAAAAAAATGTCATCAAGGCTAACAATTTGGTGGAATTATTGAGCTTCTCATTAAAATTATATGAATAAATAAACTTAATTTTTTTCGTTTAGATGCTGTGAAATTATTCTTGTAAATACTAATGAAAATAATTCCTTACATATGTAAGATCAGTTAGGATGATTGGGAATGAATTTTGCAGACTTTGCTGTTTAGCAATTTGTTTTCTCCAATTTGAAATGGTTGTTGAAAGTGGAAAATAGATTTACAATTTATCTGAATGTATAATCATGCTTTGGAGGCCTCGCAGAACAATTTTTTTTTTTTTCAAATTGATTTTTAATAAACCAGTGTCAGTTACAGCAACATTCATAAATATTTCAGTAGGTTCGCAGTAAGCTCAGAGACCACAGGGTAATTGAGAATACCAATTTCAATTTTTAACCATGGTAACAAATTAATATGAAAAGAATATATTTGAAGTGATTAAGAACTGCTTATTGTCGTAGAATTTTATCAATGTTCTCAACTGCCTTATTGCTTTTTTACTTTTTGACAATTAAAATATGTTGAACATTATCAAATATTATATACAATAATCCAAGTAAAGTATTTATCATCCTTCGTAATGCTTTCCCATTAACATGACCTGTTTTATCTGCATTAAACCAGCTTCATTGCTGTGTTACCAAACAAAAGGGGAAATATGTAAAATATTGCATTGCCATTATTGATTTTCTATGCTCTTGAAGATCAATCAGGTCTTCATCTTTATCAAATAAGCAGCTAACTAATCTATAGCAAAAATAATCTTTTTTATAAATGGATAGTAAAATAAATTAGCAACATATTAAAATGAAGTAATATTTTTAGAAGTATAAAGTCCTGATTTGAAAATATATAGTACCATAAAAAATAAAAGCTTTAAATATTCCAACACATATTGCAATCTGAAAATAAATTTGAATAAAAGAGATCTATTAACCCAGCAGCATATATTATCCTTGAATCCAGTTGGAAAATATTACAAGATTTATTCTTAATAGCATGAAGGCTTTATTAGAATCATAAGATCAGTTAGTATTATATGTTCAATCAAGACTGATGAACATTACAATTTAGTTAATAATCAAATGACAAGTAAACAGATTTGCTTCCAGATTCATCTTTATCATAAATAAAAATAATTAATAAATTTTATATTATGAAATAGAAATGTAACAATATTTTTAAAGGTATAAAGTTCAAAAAATTATGTATCTTTTTAAAAGCCCATACTGTATTGAAAGAAAATAAATTACCGGGGAGGGGGGAATAAAAATCTTAAGGTATAATTTTGAAGATGAAATTTATGTACCTACAATCTGCATCAAAAGATTCACCTGAAAAAAAATTATATATATAATATGTAATGATATTTTAACTCTAATTTTAATTTAATTAATTTCCAAGGTTTTATCTTAATTTAGCCCATAGTAACTTGATTCTAAAATATTCTCTTACTTCCTGATCGCATTCCACTTTTTCTATATAATTAATTCAAGAGAAGATTTGTAAAATGCTTTGGTCGGCAATTCACACACTCCACGTGAAGGGATAGAAAAATGTCCAGTAAGCACATTCTTTTTAAAAGATCCAGATTCTTTTTAAAGATTACTTGTGATTGCCATGTATCAGAAATCCCTATGAAAATCTTAATAATATATTAGCATTGTGAAAAAATATTTTCCCTATCAATATCATGTTATATAAGACCAGGGATAATTTATTTTTGGCTCTTTCGCCACTTCTTGTCTAATCTGTTGCTGTGAGCAGACGTGCCTTGTTCGTACATACACACACACACACACACACACACAGTGTGATTAAGTGTGATTTTTTAATTTAATTTAAGTGTGATTTTTTTTAAAAAATTTAATTTTAATTTAAGCAAGGTTTTTTAAAAACTTGTAAATGGTCTAAAGGTCCTCATTAGAAAGATTCATTGTCTTTTAACTATTTTTCATATGAATGAAGCATATGTAAGAAAAATTAACATAACTTTAATGTTTAAAAATTTCACAATATTATGGATATAAAGTTATATCTAAATGATTTAACTGAATTGAAATATAAAAAATATTCCCTGCAAACCATTTGGTTGTGAAAAGTGACTAGTAATAAATATAATTATATGAATAAAATTTAAATAATTAAAACTAATTAACAATAAGGAACTAAACAAGAACTTATTAAATTTTGGTTTCAATAGAAAATGTGCCATACAGACCTATTTCATTCACAATTTTTTAGTACATTTCATGTTTTTATTTTAAAATATATAATTTTAAGTTAGTTTCTTTCAGAGTAATTCTATACAACCCTTTTCTTAAATAAGCAAAATGATAGAATAATCATTATTTAAAATTTTTTTAATACATAAGTAAATTGAGATGAATGACATAATAGTTAATTATTTTTTAATGTTTTTTCTCATCTGCCATAAGATCTGGAAATATATATGATTATTATAAAATTGAAAAAAAAAATTATAACTTTTATTTTGTTTAGTAGAAAGTAGATATGATATAAAAATTTCTAAAAAGTGAGAACTCATTTATTTTTATTTATCAATTTTATTTCTGTCTTTTATTTGTATTCATTCATTTTCCTTTATAAATCATATATAATGCATTCAAAAAGTATTTTTACTATAAATTCAGAAATGTTTCATCAGTCATTTAATTCAAAATTTCAATGGTCATTTTGCATTTACTATTTCATTAAGGGGCTATCTCCATATATAATAATTTTTTTGTCTGATCATTTCAGTATAAGTTATGTTTTTTCATGAATTTATGTGCATTGGGATATCATTCTATATCATTGATTGTAATGTTCATTATTCATTTTAATATAAAAAATAAACAAATCATAAAAACTGATAAAAACAATCTTGGTTTGCTGTTTTATACATAATTTGTAAATACAATAGAATCTCTTCACCAGCAACAATAGGAAATTACTATTGCCAGAGAAATTTTTTCCACTCCCTTAATAATTTAATAAATGCTTCTAGATTTTATGTATGCACAGTTCATTGTGTCATCTGCAGAAATTACATATCAGATGCCCGTTTGTCATATTTGTTGGATATATCAATTGAAACTAAATAGATATTATAGAAAATCTTTATTTAAAATACATGCATGTAATTCCATTGTTCAGAAAGGAAAATTAAACATCTTAAATTAACAGTCATGTCACCATATGAAAGTTAAATACTTCTTTATACGATCTTATAACTTCAAATGCTTACTTTCTGACAAGATTGTTACTAATTTAAAAAATTTATTGTATGTAAATTGTTATTCATAAAATCGTACTGATAGAAATGAATACTGTAGAGCAAATTTTATAAGTTCGCAATCCTTCAAGTGTTTTTTACCTTGTCCTTGCTCTGTGTATCATTTTCCTTTTCATACTTTTCTTCCTGTTCATTTTCCTTCCTTGGTGTTTATTCGATTAATTTGTTATTCTGTGAATTTGGGAGCTAAATTGTCCATATCTATTAAGGCCTGTATCTTGTTAACCTGTGACATAATATAAATTTTTTAAACCTAAATTTGGTTATAAAATTATACTTTCAAAATTGTCATTACTTTGATATTGCTAGTAATTGCATTTCAATAAATTTTTCTGTAATGCAAGCCTATTACTTTTATTATTATTTTTAACTTTATATTATTTGAAATCTTAAAATTAGTATTAAATTTTAGAGGGGAAAAAGACAAGATTAGAAGGAACAATTTTGCCAATTTTAAATTTAATGTTAATTTTTGCCTATGTAAATGATATATATATTATTCCGTCTGTCCAGTTATTTATACAGTTGTAACTTCTTGTGGCATTTTCTAGATTATAAGATTTTTGTCATTTAACAGTTTTTAAAAGCTAAAAGGCAATTTTTCTTTTATAATTAAAAGAACTGTTGTATTAAGAGTAGCTATTTTAATATTTCATTCTGTGTCGAATAACTTTAATCACTTTCGGATAGATGCACATAGAAAAAAAAATATACTCCCACTTGACAGGATCTGTTAAACATCAATGATCCATATTATCCAGAGCATTTTCTCTTGTTAACACAGATTAAATTTCATTAAAATGTACTGAATAATGTGAAAAAATATCCTATACATAAAAAGGGAACCATTTTTAAATAAGTAATAATAGATCTTTTTTCTAATTATAAAAATTAAATGCTTATGTAATCTTCAGAAATAGAATTCTAGTTTATTGGTGCAAATCCTTGCTAGAATATCTTTCATAACATTCATACCAAATGAGAACAGAAATTATTAATAACCACTTAAAAATGAATGTAAATGCAAGGGTAACAAAATTATGAATATTTCAAAATGTTTCTTTTTACACTTGTAAAACCCCAATCTGACCTCAGGATGAGAAATTCTAATGTATGGGAGCAATCTTTTGAAAGGAACATGAACTAATTATGAAATGTCAACGAAAACATTTTGTCCAAAAAGCTTAATGCACTTGTGCATCAATAGTCCTAGAAATCAAATTCTGCTCTAAAGCTAGAGCATAGTGTTTGGCCCTGAGAGGAATTGAGTGCAAACACACATAATGCATCGTTTGTCTCAAAGGGATTAAGGTCCTGTAGTTCATTGTAATATGTATATATAATGAAAAGAGCAAAACAATTTTATCATTGAAATAGTAAAAGTTTGCAATCGAGCATAAAATTATTAATCATAGAAATAATTTTCAGGACTGATTTCTTTTGTACAAATTATCTAAAGAAAAGACATTTTTATCTATCAAAAATCTCAATATTGTAACTTTAGATCATTTTATCCTTTCCCCCCCCCCCTCCTCCTTCTTCCATTAAAATAGCTGCATATTTAAATATGTGCACCTGAACTTGAAACTATAAACAAGCTAAATGACTGAAATCAGAATTGTGAATATGCATAAAATTTGAAAAATGTCAACTGGTAGCAACTTGAGCATTGAGATTTTCATTACTATTATTACATGGACAATTTTTATAATTATCTCTAACCTTTAACAGGTTTACAAGGCAGGAAGGCAATTAGAATTATAAATGATATTTATGATACCAGTTGAGAACATTGACAATTTGTCATTTTAATAGACATAAAAATAGTGATGATAGTATTGTATATTAAACAACTTTAAATTTATTTTTATAGTTAAATAGAGATAATAAATTAAGTTAAAAATTTATGAATAAAAATTTTGCATACAGAATGGAGTAAGTTAAACTTGGTAATTGTGCCCTATTATATTCTGAGAAGTTTTTTTCATATTTAACGCTTATTTTACTCTCATTGTAGTATAGTCTTATTGTTATCCATATTGTAAACATTGTCCTTCAACTGTTGTTATAAAGGAGTAAAGATGAATTTATACATCTATATAAGTAATAATTGTCGCCTATACTCTACCAATCTAATTTTCGAGAATAATCTCAGAAACTTAACATTTTTTTATAGGAGTGGAGATCATGATAAAATCTTTCAATCCCAATTTCTGCACAAGTTTTACAGTTTTTATTTCATTTGAAATCACATGATGTCTAGATAAGTAATAAGTGACCATCTGCTCCCGTTCTTTCACTATCCATTTTCTAGAGACATTAGAAATTTTGACACAGTTTCCAGCCTAAACATCTGGATGCATTGCACCACTTTGCATGCATATCAGACCTACATGACTGTTCTATATTTATTTAGCGAGTCCCAGAAAAGTGGAACCAATGTTCATTTTCTCAAGTACTACAATTAGACAAACTTCTGATTATAAAGTTTTATTAAATAATGTATGGAATTCTATGCAAACATTCCAATTTCTGTAGAGGTTAATAATAAAAAAGATTCAAAAATTAAAATATTATTTGTTACCCATAGTAAAAAAATATCAGTTTGTAGAATGTTTCTCTTAACATTAATTTATAAGCACACAAAATTTAATGCTTCTATCTGCAAATTTTGCACAAATATTAAAGGGTAATTTTTTTTTCATGTTGCAGATTGATGTTTGAAAGTTTTTCGTTGTATATTTCTGCACTAATGCATTTGATGCAAGGCATTATTAAAAGAGTGAAATCAGAAGGAAGCAATACATTCAATTTACAAAAAAAAAAAAAAAAAAAAAAAACATTAATTGAAGTGCTATTAAAACTTTTTTGAAAAGCATTAATTGAAGTGCTATTAAAACTTTTTGAAATGAATACCTTTGATATCCTCACAAAGCTGTGTTCTTCTAATACTTTTGAATTCATTTCACTTCATCACATGTGGCATTCAATTCCAGGGCCAATTAAGCATAGAAGAATGTAAGCAATTCAAATGTCAACAATAATCATGGTCTGATTATTGTTGGTTAGTTACCATATTTTAAAGTGTTCTTTGCATTTATTTTGGAATATTGAGTTTTGAATTAACATTTCAATCTAGTTTTGCCTTCTAGCTTGTTGAGAGGATTCCCCCCCTTTCCTTTTACAACTTACAAATCAATTTGAACTATGTTTCTTAAAATAAAGCAGCAAATATTTTTGTTTCTATGATCTAATGACCTATGTGGAAGAAAAGAAAGTATTTAAATTTTCAAACAGAATTTGAGATTTTGAATCTAAAAATGATACAAATCAGAAAGGTGAATATTTTTACGCTGTCTAATCATGCAGACAATGGTAAACAATAATATCTACAGATGTTTATGTTTCACTGAATGAGGTTTGGCATATTTGTGACTATTCTCAAATTATTTTTAAAAGGGAAGGAATGTGTCAATTAATTCTTAAAATCAAGATGAGATTTCATAGCCCTCATAACATCTATTGATTACCTTACTTTTTGAAGTTTGCAACAAATAATTAGAAATAAAGTGTTATTCTAATTTTTAAAAAACAGAAAGAATCAAGAATTACTTCTGTGTGTTTATTAAATTTATTAATTTAAACTTTTTAAATACAAAATCATTGAAATATGTTTTATTTATATTTCTTTAAGGTATAATACTATCATCAAACATCTGTTTTAATTTGTTATTTAATCGATTACTTTTTTAAGTAGATAATGTTATAATGTATGAAATTTCATAGGTAACTCCAGCAAAGTTTCATTAAAAAACTTCCGAACATTCTTATATTATTCGTTTTTTAAATCTTTGTTTTGATGATGCCTTGTAAACAAAAGATATGTTCATATCTGATATCCGTAAAGCAGTTATTCTACTAATATATTTTTTTAAATTTCATTTTATGCATTATAAGATAACCTGTTTAAGAGATAACCTGTTATATTTGGCATAAGAATTCTTTTGGGCAGGGTTGTTCACCTTACAATGATTTTTTCCCCCTTAAATTAGAATTTTGATGGATTAAAAATTAAAATTTCAGTTTTATTGGTGATCACTTCTGAACACATCAATGCACAAAATATTGTTTACACTGTCTTTAAATTCCAATGTAAATTTGATGAAATTTGATGTAAATTTAATTTTAGGATTTTGATAATTAAAAGTATTTTTGATTGCTTTTCTATGGTACTTTTTCTTTGAAACTCGAGTGAAACCTATTTATTGTTGAAAAATATTATACTTAACAAATAATTTTAACTAAGAATTTTTCCTTACTTTTTAGTTCTGAAAAGATAGCAAGTGATTTTTTTAACTTATAAATATTAGATTTTGTTTCTCTCTTCCTATTTTAAGAAACGGATAATTATTTCAGAATTAGATTTGTCGTGATAGTTTTTTTTAAATGAGTTTGAATGAACAACACAAATTAATATAATTAGATAGCTGTGCCAACTGAAGGCTGCTGTTTTGTGTTATGAAACTCATATATGTTCATAGATACTTTATATATCATTAACATTGCAGTTTCAATGTTGGTATTAAATTTTAAGACAAGTGAATAATTGCATCTTTCCATCCTTTCTGTTTAAAAAAAACAACAAAGATGGGTTTTTATTATTATTATTTGCTTTGGATATCGTTTTATATATGACTGACATCTTAGCATAGTATGTGATTACTTTATTAAACCTTGAATTACCTCCTCAATAAAAAAACCATTTCGTCACTTCTATTGATAATAATAGAACTGATTAAAGTTAGTATAAATTGTAGATCCAAAATATGTAGAACAAAATTATACATAGGCTTCTAAACATATGTTGAGAAGCAGTGAAACTTTTTTTCTAATAATGAAATTGCGCAGGTTGAATGTCAGATACTGCTGTTGCTGTTTGTTATTTTTTTTCATTTAATTACTTTAATGTAATGTTACATTATGGAGAATTAATGCTTTTCTGATTGCAAAAAAATCATGATATGATCAGAGAAATGAACTTGGTCATTAAAGGATTGTCTTGGTGATTATGAATATTTTTTCCATATCTTTGCAAGCCAAAATAATCAACCGATAACTTATTGCTTAACAAATGAAAAAATCTATAAATTTCATTGAGTAAAATCGTGTATAAAAAATGAGTGAGCTGTTTTAAAAATGTAAGAGTTCAAATGTCATGCTAAAATATAGAATGCTTCAATTGTATTTATTAGTATTCATAATTAAATCCTTCTGAAATGGGGAAAAATGTTCCTTGAATTGGCATGAGGAAAAAAGGGGGGGGGGATTATAGAAATTTGTTAGACTCCATTTCACTATTATGCAATCCAAAGAATCAGATGTTTAACAAAACACACATTAAATAAAATAGGCACATTAACAATAATATAATTTACATTAACTATAAAATATTTACTAACTATAAATCATTAACTATAAAATATTAAGCCACTTTAACTATAAAATATTTAATTTTAATGTTCAGAATGTGTTATTTGGTAGCACTTTACAGTACAATAGAATTCTGTATTTTTTCTATACATTTTTAATAAGCTGTATCTCATCAGTACTTCCTGCTATATACATTTTTATATGTTAAAATTTTTTCCAGTTATATTTTGAGAAGATTTTTTGTTATTTAAAGTTTTTAATAAATTCTTTAATTCAATTTTTACTTGAATTAGACCTGTGCTTAAAAAGCGACGTAAAATTTCATTTTTTTCTGACAGTTTATAACTTATTCGAATTCCTTCCACAAGGTGGCAGCACGGATTTCTAGATTTTCTTTTTTCATTTCATTCCCGTGACCGCCCTCGCGTTGCATAATCGTCCAACACTTCTCATTTCAATAGTGAAAGACGGGTGGTTGAGGAGCCTTTGAAGGGTTTTAGATTGTCGACGTATTCGAATAGAATACTTTTTAAGTCCAGTGATTGTTGTGAATATTTTTATAAAGAGACCATCTCCCGAGTAGGCGTATCCTTCGGTCCGGCAAAGTAATCGGCTGTCCTTCGCTACCCCCTCCCCTTCTTTTCCGTCACCGTCGAACGGGATCTGATTAACATCCTTCCCCATGTTGGAATGTCTTCTTCTTTCTGCCGAACCTTCACCATTTTGTGTCATTTTCCTCGAACGGGTTGAACGATGTTCCTCCTGATAGAAAGATAGTGGTCGTCTACAGAAAGTGGTTGATGGGTGAATTGTTGACCAATGGATTCTGCAATCGCCTGGTGATGCAACAGCGGCCCCGCGACCCCCACTTCCGCCGTGGATACCCCACCCGTAAGGTAAGTCCCCCTTCCAAAAAATGGAATCGGCAATATTTACAGACCAGAATTTAAATGGACCAAGGAAGTTAACTTTCAAAAGGCGACACTATGCCTACATAATGTCAATTAGATTAGTAAAATACTGAAGCCTTTTTGTAGTCGAAATTTTGCTTATCTTATCAAAGATATTGTAAAGGAAAGTCGCCACTTATTTCTCAATTTTGATCCCAATGAAAAAAAAAATAATAATAACAAGAAGCGGAAGTATAGAAACAATGTTCTACATGTTATCACAGGCAGCAATTTTAAAATAAATTTAACGACTTATTCTATATTATTCAACGACACATTTTATATACAATTTTTTGTGGTGATATTTTTTTTAACTTGTTACTCATTCTGAGTATTTAAAAATGTGTATACAATGAAATGTATTGAAATAAGTTTTTAATCACTATTTACTGAGTGAAATAAAATTAATTTTAAACTTAAAATATTATAAAATTGATTATGCATAATAACATTGCTAGTCTAGTAACAATCCAGAGAAGGAAATTAATTTTGACTTGATAATCAAAATAAGTTGTTTCATACATAAACTATACAGTAGATATGTATTATATGTATACATGTTAGTATAAATATTATATTTGTTAGAAAATAATATTACTCTTCTATAGAAGTTTAAAATCCAATAACTAACATTTTCATAGCAACTTTAAATGTTTTAATAAGATTTATTAATTAAGATAAGCTCTTTTACAATTTTATTATTTCTAAGTGAATGGCAATCTTTGAAGTTGATTCAATCTGTTTACTACAACCACTAACATAAACCAAAGGATTTTTTGTGTATTTTTGTTAAGTTTTATATTATTCTTTTGTATAACATTAACTTTGATCCGTATATGTATACATTTTTAAATTCTTTGGCATAATGAAATTATTCAGTAAAATACTGAGATGATAGGTGTGGTTTAGTTGACATATCAGCTTAGGTTGCATTAGAAGTACAAAGAAACATTAAAGCATTTCAAATATGAAATGCTTCTTATAAACTTTTGTTTAGTTACTATAAAAATTAATGTTGAAATAATATTTGCACATATCTTCTGCTTGAAAAATGTATTAATATAATAGAATGGATATAAAACTATTTGGTTTTTATCATTTTTTTTTCATTGTCTATCTCAATTCAAGTGTTTAATGTTTAGGAAAAATATATAAATAGAAATTTTTCAGTATAATGTTTTGAAACTTTTTGGGTGAAATTATTGAAGGATTAAAAGCAGAACCCATTTTTAGGAGCAGACTTCTATTGAAAAGAGTGTTGACAATTATAAATATATTTGGAAGTTTGTAATAAATTCTTATCTATTATTTACTTGCTAATAAAAAAAAAAATTCTAGAAAAATATTGACAGTAGTCTTTTTTTTTTTTTAAATTCAGTTTGGTACTTAAATTTTTTGTTTTTTAGATATTTATATGCTAATATAAGTTCTTAATGAAATGTAGAGAACGGATTCCTTAATTCTTTGAGATAAGCATCTTTTATTAATCATTCAGTTTATGTAACATTAAATCAGTGAAAGATATTTAGAATTATTTATCATTTTGAATGCCTTTAAAGCACAGGAAAAGATTAATTTTTATCTTTTTAAGTTTTTCCTGTAATATTTTTTTAAAATTGAAGGATATTTTTTAATTTCTAAACTAGTCCATCTTTATTACACAACATTATTAAAAAAGTGACTATCATTATGGCTTAAATAATTCATAATTATTGAAATTGCTCGGATTGAAATGTGATTCTAATTCAAAAGCCATTTGCAATTTTAGCTAAAAATAAATCGGATATTTAAAAAAAATATGAATCAATAAAAGTTTGAATTGTATGTTTGTAATTAAAATAAATTATTGATTTCATTAAAAAATTATTTGGATATTTTTGTTATATTAATAGTAATATTTGCTTTTGTTATTTTCTTCATTCGTACATGATTAATCTGAATTATTATTTAGATTTATTATGCTAAAAAACAATTTTAGAAGTGCTGTTCACTGCATACATTTTTTGTTAGCAATGCTATTAACATTAAAATGATAATCTTTGAAAGAGTAAAATTTTTTGCATAATTTATTAAATAATAAAACAGCTTTGAATGCCATATTTTAAGAATTGGCTTTTTTTTATAATTATTATAGTATAATATAAAAATGTTGTGTATTCTTGAATGATTATAAGAAAGAAATGAAACAGTGAGAGACAAATATTTTTTTAATGCATTAGTGTTTCTACCATAAACTGTTAATAAGTGTAATTTTTAAATAATTAAAGGAAAAATTGTGTTGGTGTAATAGATTTTGTGGGGCTATGCAATGCATAATAAATCTGTACAATAAAAAATATTTTTGAGGGTTTTTATTTATAATCTAATGTTAAAGTTAATTTATTATTTAGATGGTACATTGCTGTAATGATGCTAAAGTCAATTTTCATCTTGAAATTTAATGAATATGTTGTAAAAATGGTAGATGGAAGTTTATAGTATTTTTTATTTTAGAGGCAATTTTAATCAACTTAAGAAAAAAAATATTTTTTAGTACTTTTTATGTTTCAGTATTATAACATAATATATTGAGTTATTAATAGTACTTCAGTTGCTGATTGTTTCTGTATGTATATACAAATGGATTGTGATTCACTGAGAATAGAGAATAGAACTTTCTTTCTCCTTAAATTCAATATCATGCTGCAGGATGGATTTTTGATTATTCTACTTCCATAATTGTTCGGCTGATCAGTTTATTTCTTCTGTTTTTGTTAATGCATTCTGAAATTCTTTCATAACATAGTAAAATGCAGTGATATGAAATTGAAGTAAGATTTGGTAAATTTTAGATGATTTGGAATTTAATTCATTTAAAGTACTTTTGATTTATGGAATTTGTTCCAATAGAAAATATAAAAGAATTCAAAGTAATTTTCCTAGAAAGAAGCTTAAAAAGCTTTCTGTTGATATAATTCACACAAGAAACAACTATTCACAATTTCTTTTAAATGACATATTTAACATTTCAATCATTAAAAAGGATATTAAAACCTAACTAAATAAATTACCAAACACACACACACAAATGCCTAAATTGATTTAATATGTTCTAAAAAAAATTGAGAATTGCTTTTTTTAAATCCTTAAAATGTAAAATAGTATAATATATGTGATGTTATAGATAATTCAAGGACTGCATTAAATGATTGGAAGGTTGAAGGACCAATTCATGATTTTCAAATTTTTCAGTTAATTCAGAGTGCACATGATTATTAAAAAAAAAAAAAAAAAGGCAAAATTTCAGTATGTCTATAATTGCACCCAGTCTATAATTTTTAATATTAGAATATTTAGTTGTAAGTCAGGAGATGGTTGTTCATGCTTCCCCTTTTTCGAATTAATTATAATCGAATTAATTATATGTTTGTGACCATTGCTGAAAATTATTTATTTTTTCTGTGAATTACATTTTATTGGTTTAAAAAATGCATTGATTTGCTACTCAAAGAATGAAAAAATATCTTAAATGAAGTGCAATTTTAAATATTATGGTGCTTTGTTTGCCTGGCATAGTAGTCACAAAATATTTCTTAAGAATTTAAAATGATTTTTACAATATTTTTTGAAAAAATGTTCAAAGATGGGAAAAAAGAAATCAAGCAGATTTAATCTAAATTTTTTCTTTTACTCAGACTAATTTGGTCTTAATTAAATGTATTTTGCATATATATTTATATTTAGAAGAGCTGCTGAGTAGTAAACAGCAAATATGATTTTGGTTATTTGTTGCCTTTATGTTTCTGTTGACTTTTTTAAAAAAATTATGTTGTAGTTATTTATTTTCACAAAATATTTATAATGCTAGAATCACAAAATATTTATAATGTAATTAATTTTTTTTTTTTTTTGCTGTTAAGGCTTAGTATTTTTTAAAACCTTGTAGCATAGTATTAAAGTATTCCTATGGATTTTGAGAACTCCTTGAATTTTATTTTAATCTACTCTGAGCTTTTGAAAAATACTTAATTTCTGGCCTTTGAAAAATAAACCAAATTTGTAAACATTTCTTTTTTTTCGATTAGTAGACAAAAAAGAAAAATTTTAAAATGTTGCATTACAATTTCAGATATTATGATAATAGTGAATTTTTAGAGGAAAAAAAACCAGTGTAGTGAAAATTAAATTTAAAACTAGCATGTCTCAATTATTAAATCAGCACATTTTCTGCTGATCATTACATTCAGGAACATTCATTAATGTTTTTCGAAAGTCAATCACTTTTTTCTTTCATTCTTTTTTTTTTTGTTAAACTTTTACCCAAAATTTTTTTTACAATTTTTATTATACCATTTGAAAGCATAAACCATTTTTTGAATTGGACTTTTTTTTTTTTTTTTTTTGTCCACACATTTGGATAGATAGAAAAGTATTTATCCAGCAACTGTATATATTTTTTTTCATGAAGAAATTTTTTTTTTGAAAAGTAATGCAGAATGCAATCTAAAGTTTGTATTAAGTATTTCCTTCTGTTTAAAACACCTCTTTAAATGAATTATAAAAATTCCACTGAAATTGAATAAATACAATTAAATATTTTCCCAAACGTAGCTTTTTAAAAATTGATTCTGGATATAATTGGAGGAGTTATTTTAACATTGGAGGATTCATTGTATAGGTTTTTGTAATATCTATAGCTTTGCAATTTTTCTTTTTAGATTGATAGCCATTTATTTAAAAGCAATATTCTGACTTCCTCACTTCCATTCCTAATCTGGTAACATTTGGGTGCAAACTTAGAGGACTGTTTTCAAGAGCCAGTTTAACAACTGAAGTCAATAAGATGACTATGTATTTTTTCCACGTTTTGGCAGTTTTCATAATTTGATTGGACTATTTATTTTGTCTTGAGAATTCCATCAACAGAAAAAGGGTGTTGATATGAGAGAGTTGTTAATTTTCAATTTTATTTCTCCCTCGTGGAAGAGGAAATGGAATGCAGCAAGGAGGATTATCATACAAGGAATAAATGTTCAACAGGTCCAATGGCTGATGATAATATTATTATGACTTGGATGCAGAACTGAAGTAGTCTGTGAAATGTGAGGAGAGTTATTATTTCCTAAAGCTCTTGTAGAAATTTATATATATTTGGCATTGTTCTATATCTTCAGAGTGTTCTATTTAAAAATTGACAGATCTTAATGTATATGGCCTAATGCTTGATGAAACTTCAACCAATTCTTAAAACAAACAAATTTGCATTTGTTCAGATTTTAAAAAAAAAAAAAAGCGTTTAAAACTAGATATATGGTTTCAATTTTATTGGACCATTCCACATATAAAGATATTCTGTAAGATTTGTTTTGTATGGGAAAAATTGCATTTGAAAAAGATTTTATCTATCTTGGATATCTTGATCTTGAGTCCATCAGCAAATGGGAAATTTTTGACTTATTGAATAATGAAATTCAAAATGAATTTTCAACTTTGTTATTAAATATAGATAATTGCAGCTTGCACGCGACTTTCAACTTCTTTTTATTTATAATGCATTATTTATTCAAATGCTTATCAATGAAAAGAGAAGATTATGCTACAAATTTTTAGAGAATGGGAAACCTTCGGGGAATCGGATGTTTAGAGAATGCAGCTACTGTTAAAGGAGAAAGAGAAATCGAAATGAGGCACTATCTTATATCAAAAAGGGCAATTTATAACACCATAATCTAAATGCAACAAAAGATCCTATATGCCAGTTAGTTTTTTCTCATTATTGACTAAAATTTTTCAACCACTTTTTTCATTCTTCTATGTAGACTGTCCATTTTTAGCATAGGGTATTAAAAAAAAGACAGTCAATAGCTGTTTGAAAACTTCCATTCATGAAAATTTATTGTTCTTGAAGACCTAAAAATTATAATTAGCCTTTCTTTAAATTTGAAATAAAGATTCATATATCAGTATATGAAAATTTATAATTGATTCTTTGGGGCAAAATTCTAAACAGTCTTAATCAGCAGGGAAAAAAAGAAAAAATATATATACCCAGGAAAATAGCTCTTAGATGTGCAACTAAAATGTCTTGACTTAAGTGTGTACTTTTATTAGTAAAGTTTATGACAATTTTTTTCTCAGCTTATATTTTCTGGAAGTATGAATGTTCAGATCAGAGGAGAATTGTCAAATAAGCTCCATTATAACATTTTTTTTTATTTTTATGTAAAGCTACTAGGCAATGTACTGGAAAACAAAGTACATTGTCTAATAGCTGCAATCTAAATAAATGCGATTGTCACACTTAATTTGAAACAGTATTCAAATGTTTTTCGATCCATCAATTGCTAAATTAAACAAAGTTTTTCTTTTTATGTTTTAGTTCATTGCAATTGAGAAATTTAATTGTCATTAGCATAGATACCTGATTATAATAGCATAGATACCTGATAATAATCATTAATCCAAGCATATACAAATTGACTGATGATCTTTGACTCATTTCCAGACTTTTTCCCTCTGATAAGTAATTCCATCAGGATCATTTGATTGTTTTGGGTATTGTTATTTTTATCATCTTAGTGGTTATGAATCAAAAGCAGTAGATGACTGGATCAAAAAATTGATTCTTTTAAACATTTCATTTTAGAAGACAGTTAAACTGTATCATTTTTGATGTCTTGATGATTTTGATATTTTTTGTAATCTACTTATTGTATGAAAAATGTATCTGTGAATGGTATGTAATGTTTAACTTTATTTTATCTGGAACTTTATCAAGACTTTGTTGTAAGCTGGCCATAAGATTTCAAAGTTGAAATATTTTGGTATATTTTGTGTGCACAAATACATTCAATAATGTATTTAATCCTGTCTAAAATTTGTGATGTAACATCACAGTGGAAATGTTAAAGAAAAAGCAAATTAACTTATAGCTTATGTATTTATTATCGAATATTTTTAATAGTTGTCATAAAACAAAGGAGTTTTGTATATAAATTTAAAAATATCAATATATCCTCTTAAAAAAAGTAGACATTAAGGTAGAACAACAGCTCATTTTAAATATCAGATTTTATAGAAGAAAAGAACAGCATTATTTAAAAATTGTGAAGCAATGTTTTCTGCATTTCTTGCTTTTAAAAAAACTTAAAATGTAATTTTTTAAAGCACAGTTATAAGATAATTTACTTTGAAATCTCCCCCCCCCCCC
>JAPMOR010009906.1:18315-97956 GCA_026543865.1 Argiope aurantia | reverse complement strand
AATTAATTATATGTTTGTGACCATTGCTGAAAATTATTTATTTTTTCTGTGAATTACATTTTATTGGTTTAAAAAATGCATTGATTTGCTACTCAAAGAATGAAAAAATATCTTAAATGAAGTGCAATTTTAAATATTATGGTGCTTTGTTTGCCTGGCATAGTAGTCACAAAATATTTCTTAAGAATTTAAAATGATTTTTACAATATTTTTTGAAAAAATGTTCAAAGATGGGAAAAAAGAAATCAAGCAGATTTAATCTAAATTTTTTCTTTTACTCAGACTAATTTTGTCTTAATTAAATGTATTTTGCATATATATTTATATTTAGAAGAGCTGCTGAGTAGTAAACAGCAAATATAATTTTGGTTATTTGTTGCCTTTATGTTTCTGTTGACTTTTTTTTTAAAATTATGTTGTAGTTATTTATTTTCACAAAATATTTATAATGTAATTAATTTTTTTTTTTTTGCTGTTAATGCTTAGTATTTTTTAAAACCTTGTAGCATAGTATTAAAGTATTCCTATGGATTTTGAGAACTCCTTGAATTTTATTTTAATCTACTCTGAGCTTTTGAAAAATACTTAATTTCTGGCCTTTGAAAAATAAACCAAATTTGTAAACATTTCTTTTTTTTCGATTAGTAGACAAAAAAGAAAAATTTTAAAATGTTGCATTACAATTTCAGATATTATGATAATAGTGAATTTTTAGAGGAAAAAAAACCAGTGTAGTGAAAATTAAATTTAAAACTAGCATGTCTCAATTATTAAATCAGCACATTTTCTGCTGATCATTACATTCAGGAACATTCATTAATGTTTTTCGAAAGTCAATCACTTTTTTCTTTCATTCTTTTTTTTTTTTGTTAAACTTTTACCCAAAAATTTTTTTTACAATTTTTATTATACCATTTGAAAGCATAAACCATTTTTTGAATTGGACTTTTTTTTTTTTTTTTTGTCCACACATTTGGATAGATAGAAAAGTATTTATTCGGCAACTGTATATATTTTTTTTCATGAAGAAATTTTTTTTTTGAAAAGTAATGCAGAATGCAATCTAAAATTTGTATTAAGTATTTCCTTCTGTTTAAAACACCTCTTTAAATGAATTATAAAAATTCCACTGAAATTGAATAAATACAATTAAATATTTTCCCAAGCGTAGCTTTTTAAAAATTGATTCTGGATATAATTAAGTTATTTTAACATTGGAGGATTCATTGTATAGGTTTTTGTAATATATATAGCTTTGCAATTTTTCCTTTTAGATTGATAGCCATTTATTTAAAAGCAATATTCTGACTTCCTCACTTCCATTCCTAATCTGGTAACATTTGGGTGCAAACTTAGAGGACTGTTTTCAAGAGCCAGTTTAACAACTTAAGTCAATAAGATGACTATGTATTTTTTCCACGTTTTGGCAGTTTTCATAATTTGATTGGACTATTTATTTTGTCTTGAGAATTCCATCAACAGAAAAAGGGTGTTGATATGAGAGAGTTGTTAATTTTCAATTTTATTTCTCCCTCGTGGAAGAGGAAATGGAATGCAGCAAGGAGGATTATCATACAAGGAATAAATGTTCAACAGGTCCAATGGCTGATGATAATATTATTATGACTTGGATGCAGAACTGAAGTAGTCTGTGAAATGTGAGGAGAGTTATTATTTCCTAAAGCTCTTGTAGAAATTTATATATATTTGGCATTGTTCTATATCTTCAGAGTGTTCTATTTAAAAATTGACAGATCTTAATGTATATGGCCTAATGCTTGATGAAACTTCAACCAATTCTTAAAACAAACAAATTTGCATTTGTTCAGATTTTAAAAAAAAAAAAAAGCGTTTAAAACTAGATATATGGTTTCAATTTTATTGGACCATTCCACATATAAAGATATTCTGTAAGATTTGTTTTGTATGGGAAAAATTGCATTTGAAAAAGATTTTATCTATCTTGGATATCTTGATCTTGAGTCCATCAGCATATGGGAAATTTTTGACTTATTGAATAATGAAATTCAAAATGAATTTTCAACTTTGTTATTAAATATAGATAATTGCAGCTTGCACGCGACTTTCAACTTCTTTTTATTTATAATGCATTATTTATTCAAATGCTTATCAATGAAAAGAGAAGATTATGCTACAAATTTTTAGAGAATGGGAAACCTTCGGGGAATCGGATGTTTAGAGAATGTAGCTACTGTTAAAGGAGAAAGAGAAATCGAAATGAGGCACTATCTTATATCAAAAAGGGCAATTTATAACACCATAATCTAAATGCAACAAAGATCCTATATGCCAGTTAGTTTTTTCTCATTATTGACTAAAATTTTTCAACCACTTTTTTCATTCTTCTATGTAGACTGTCCATTTTTAGCATAGGGTATTAAAAAAAAGACAGTCAATAGCTGTTTGAAAACTTCCATTCATGAAAATTTATTGTTCTTGAAGACCTAAAAATTATAATTAGCCTTTCTTTAAATTTGAAATAAAGATTCATATATCAGTATATGAAAAGTTGATATTGGATTCTTTGGGGCAAAATTCTAAACAGTCTTAATCAGCAGGGAAAAAAAGAAAAAATATATATACCCAGGAAAATAGCTCTTAGATGTGCAACTAAAATGTCTTGACTTAAGTGTGTACTTTTATTAGTAAAGTTTATGACAATTTTTTTCTCAGCTTATATTTTCTGGAAGTATGAATGTTCAGATCAGAGGAGAATTGTCAAATAAGATCCATTATAACATATTTTTTTTTATGTAAAGCTACTAGGCAATGTACTGGAAAACAAAGTACATTGTCTAATAGCTGCAATCTAAATAAATGCGATTGTCACACTTAATTTGAAACAGTATTCAAATGTTTTTCGATCCATCAATTGCTAAATTAAACAAAGTTTTTCTTTTTATGTTTTAGTTCATTGCAATTGAGAAATTTAATTGTCATTAGCATAGATACCTGATTATAATAGCATAGATACCTGATAATAATCATTAATCCAAGCATATACAAATTGACTGATGATCTTTGACTCATTTCCAGACTTTTTCCCTCTGATAAGTAATTCCATCAGGATCATTTGATTGTTTTGGGTATTGTTATTTTTATCATCTTAGTGGTTATGAATCAAAAGCAGTAGATGACTGGATCAAAAAATTGATTCTTTTAAACATTTCATTTTAGAAGACAGTTAAACTGTATCATTTTTGATGTCTTGATGATTTTGATATTTTTTGTAATCTACTTATTGTATGAAAAATGTATCTGTGAATGGTATGTAATGTTTAACTTTATTTTATCTGGAACTTTATCAAGACTTTGTTGTAAGCTGGCCATAAGATTTCAAAGTTGAAATATTTTGGTATATTTTGTGTGCACAAATACATTCAATAATGTATTTAATCCTGTCTAAAATTTGTGATGTAACATCACAGTGGAAATGTTAAAGAAAAAGCAAATTAACTTATAGCTTATGTATTTATTATCGAATATTTTTAATAGTTGTCATAAAACAAAGGAGTTTTGTATATAAATTTAAAAATATCAATATATCCTCTTAAAAAAGTAGACATTAAGGTAGAACAACAGCTCATTTTAAATATCAGATTTTATAGAAGAAAAGAACAGCATTATTTAAAAATTGTGAAGCAATGTTTTCTGCATTTCTTGCTTCTAAAAAAACTTAAATGTAATTTTTTAAAGCACAGTTATAAGATAATTTACTTTGAAATCTCCCCCCCCCCCCAAGAATATCAATTGCATTTTGTATTAAATTTTTTTGTTTATGCTATTCACATTTCTTTGATCATAATTGAAACTTTATATTATTTTGGCAATTAGTCCGTTCATACCATTTGACAATTTTTTCTTCTTAAAAAATTATCACTACTCTTATTACTTATCACTTGCATAAAAATTGATTTTTTTTTTTTTTGAAAATTCACATGAGCACGCTACTTGTTAGCAAATTCTAAATATGCTCATAGGAGCATTAGTAAAGTCTATTTATGTACCAGATATGTTTTATAATTTAGAATCAAAGAATAGTTTTGTTTGTAGATATAAACTAGTGTTAATGAACAGTGGTAAACAGCTAAAATATCAAACTAAAAGAACACAAGAAAATTCTCTAGCATCAAATTATACATCAAAGAGAAATTGCAAGTTTAGGAAACAGAAAAATCTGTAAAAATTAATGTTCTTTTAAAGTTTTCTTTCCATTGATCCACAAACTCATTCATATCAACTTTTATCGTGTCAGATGTTCTAGAAATGCTGGCTCTCTCTATTACAATTAAATGCAATTTCCCTTGCATATTTGTATGTTTCCATTTGCAAGGTATCTATTTAAAACTTTGTATTATAATGTTCTCTGGGTTAGGAGTCTCTTATTTGTTCTGTTCGTTATATTCACACATCTACTTAGTTACAGGTGTACAACTTCTAAGTGTGAAAGTTTTTCTAAACTAAATTTAAATTACAAAGAGAAAATGTTAAGATTTTGTTAATCCAAAAATTTATCTGGCAGATTCAAATTTATTGATGTAAAATGATAGAATGGTAAATTTAAACATTCATTCTGTATTAGATATTTTCTAATTTACTTGAGATTTTGTAAGAGCTCTATACTTGATTCCACAAGAAATTCAATTAATTGAAGGAAAAAATTCACCATAATATTGTCAAAGAGCATGGGGAAGGCATCAATATTTTTAAAAATTATATAGAGAAGGATTAAAATTACTCTCTTAAACTTCAATTAAAATTCTAAAAAGTAACCGATTAAAAGTGTGCATTCCAACTTTCTTAAGTACATTTTCCCCAAATTCAGTAGTTTCAAGAATTGCTCAAAAGGTTGCCAGCAAACTCCCAGTGAACTTTTGTTTTTTATTATGATGAAAGTTACTTAGGGTGAATTCACAGAAGTGTATGTGTAGAAAATCTTTTTTGCAAAATGCAGTTTTTTACATTTATATATTTTTTAAGCCAACATTAACCGAATCTAGCTACTATAAATCTTGTTATATATATCTATATGTCTATATATATATATATATATATAATATTTGACCTGCATTTTGCATTTTCTGAATATCTGGACAGGAGTTTTATAATAAGCTTGTAGGTAAAATAATATTGAATTTAAGGAGGGTTGCATAAATGAGATGTGATAATGAACATACTAAATATTCTGAATGTTACATCCATATAATTTTTAGAGATTTATGTAAAAGATAATTGTGAATTAACAGTAATTTAATGTTTTGTAAAATTCAACGATGTTAGAATTTATGCCTCAAGGAAAATATATATATATATATATATAATATATATATAGGTACACAAAAATCCTTCAAAGTTTAAGAATGATTTACAATCAGAAGTGATGAGCAATCAATCAGTTGGTATTCAATGGTGGGGAAATTTTCCATTGATCTGGAAAGGCTTTTTTTTTCGTTTCTTAAGCTAAAGTTGTATTTTCGTTATATTTTTGAAAAGAAAAAAAAAATATCCTTTAAAACATCTTTGTAAAATGTTTACATTTTTTGCCCGAAAGTTTATTATACAGGGTGACTGGTATTATACATTTTTTCCGAGTCAAGCAATGAAGGGGGAAAGAGAGAGGAGGGAATTAGCGTACAATTTTCTAATTGGACTATTTGGCTGACCTCCTTTATTTTCTGAGTTATTTTTTGTAATTTTCTTATTTCGTTGCTAGGAGAGCTATAACATAACCCAAATTTAGCATTTTGTAGGTACAAGTTATTTCTTTGTCTATACAAGACGTTGTTTTGAATTTAAAGCGTTTAAAAGGACTTAATTGATTACCCTATGTTTATTCGTATCTTTCTGCTAATTTAAAACTAATCCTTTGGTATAGTTTGAAAACTGTATCAGAATATAACCTTAGTGACCAACATTAAATTTAATAATTTAGCCATTAAATGTCATTTGGTTTAGAATCGAAAATCGTCTTTGAAATTTTGGTATATTTCATACATTTTATTGAAAACATTAACAAAATTCATTCTCGGCTTGATGTATCCATTTGTATAGAGGTTACAATTTTCTATGCTGACCGTTATTATAACTGCACATTTCAATTTAAAATGGAAGCAGTTCAGTTTACAAATCAATTTCTTCTAGAATGTTCTGATAGAAATGATTAGAAATGGTAATATTTGTTTACAACAGGAATATCCTATTTGTATTTAATATAGGAATTCGTAGCAAAAATAATTTTATACAATTTGTATAGCAAGCCCTGACCGAAACCTCCATAAATTAAACTGTTACATTCATTGTATAAATGATTCATTGACTGAATCATCTGTTGCGTTCATTGCTTGGAATGTCTGTAATAGTTTCGAAAACCATAGCTATGCCGCAGGTGCACTTTCTATAAATTTGTTTTAATTTTTTTCTAACTATTTTATTTCATTGTTTTCTAATATTATTTCATTGTTTTCATTTCAAAAAACTATTTGGATACTTTCCGTGTGCTATTTAGCATTGTTTAATCAGCTGTTTGAACACCATTAATTGTTTCGTAATTCGTTATTATTCAAACACGCGTTATTCTAATTCTTTAAAGTCGAATTGATATCGAAAATAGCCGCTTCTTGCTGTGCTATATATCATGTTGAGAATCATATTCCGACTCATACCTCGTAGATGAGACTAAATAGCATAATTTTAAATGTCCCACAGAACTTAAACAACATAAATTTATTCTATGTTTCGATTTTATTTCTCAAAAATAAATTTGAGAAGCGTTGCGAAATAAAAAAAATCACTTAGTGAATACATTATTGATGAATATATGAATATTGTAAGTAAATATATATATTTACTTACAACAAAGATTAATGTGTTTGTAATGGCTCTCTGTAGGTTAGACCGATTGATTTGACCTAGAGCTACCAAACTTGTAAATAGTGTATATATATATAATATTGGCGAAAACGTGCACTTATTTTTGTTGAAATGTTAGCACAAAAAAAAAAAAAAAATCAAGCAGATTTCTGCGTTTTTCCGCAACAACTTTCAAAAATATCACAGTATAAAAACATTTACATCAACTTAAAATTTAAAAAAAAATCAAAAATATCAATTTTTTTGAAAAGAAATATTTGAATCGTATTTCCCATGAGGAATCAAAAGAATTTGTAACGAAAATTAATTGTAACAAAAAGAAGAACCTTACAAAACCTTAAGAATTCGAAATGAACACTAAAGTTAATGATTAAGTTTTAATTTTTTTTATTAACAATCTGAATTACTAACCTGTTTTTAACACAAACAATTGCATTGTTTTAAGTTCGAAATTAGGTTACATTGTTAAAAGATTAGAAATAACGAAGTGTATTTTATTTTTTTATGACTGTTAGGAGAGCTGACAAAGTAATGGAAATGAAGTAAAATAAATAAAATGGCATAAGGTTTCTAAAATAATATAAATCATATATCTATCAAAATTTGAAGGTTGAAAATATTTTTCTGAAGAAGCTATTGATATCTGGCTATCAAGAAATTTTTAATTAAATATTTTTAATTTAATTAAAAATTTTAACAATGGTCGCTTTAGACAGTTAATATGTAATAAATATATGGAAGTGCAATGGCAGTTGATCCCTTCCCGATAAAAATTTGAAGCCACAGTTACTAATAGAGGAATTAATACCGGCCTTATTGTACATTGTCTTTACTTCTAAAATGTTATTGAGAAAAATGTGTATCTTTGTAAGACATAAATTAATTTTTGTCTCCTCAAAGAATAATTCTTTATTTTTTATATTTGTTTACATATGTTTAGATCGAGCTTGTAATTACTCCCACCTATTTGTTGATAGGCGATGCTGTATCAACAAAAACAGACTGAAAATCTTTAATACCCACTTAAATATTTGGAAATAACAACTTTTCGAATATGGTCGGAATGTTGAAAAAGCTAAGCGGAATTATAATTTAAAAGGAAAAATATCGTTTTATTAGATTTCGAACAGTATGCATTGTTTAAAATGTGTTTTTGTCTTCTAGGGATTGCTTTTAGCGTTAACGTTTATTTATAGGTTGTTTACAAATTACGATCTTCGCAAACATCACAATCTGCGGTTATCGTTTCTGCCGTTTGATAAACTCATTCGTAGTTGAAAACGAGAACCAGTTATTTCTGTAACACAAAAAAGATAGGAGAGAATTAAATAAATGCAAAGGTCCCTTGTTTTGTGATCGTTTGATAACAAAAAGATTATGTATTGGGAAAATTATTACTTTTATCGTACAAGTACTAATATTCAAATGTCATGACATTTGACATTTAATCTGCGATTTTCTAGAATTTTATCGTCCAGCGGAAATGTTTTCATGTGTAATATTGTTGAGGTTTGCCTGTTCATGTTCTTTACTAGCCGCTCATGGCCACCAGTAGTTTCGCCGGAAGATATTGGCGGTATTTAATTTCAATTAATTTTTTTAAACATTACTTCATGATTCTATCATCTAATTTTTAAAAGGCGCAAAATTGCGATAAACATTAAAGCCGTGCTGTTTTAATAATTTCACGTATGTTCTGTTCATTGTACACATTAATCTTTTTAATGGAAACCAGTCCCATCCATGATTAGGGCCCTTGCCCTAAACTAACCGTAATTCAATTAATTATGTTTTATCTATCTTCTTTCTCGATCTTGTACATTCATTTTGTTTTATTTGTCATAGTAAACTGCACAGATATTAAACGGAATCCTTTTTCATTAGCATTCAGCAATAAAAGCCACGCGGTTGAATGTTTGACGGAACAATGAGAACGGTTTGAATTTCAAGGCAACAGTGTAATCTTTTGTTGAAAATTAGGTAAAAAAAATATTTTGGAAAAAATTACTCGGAAAATATGCTTGACTAAAAAATTGGTGTGAATGAAATGGTAATTTTTAAAATTTAATGATGATGGAAAAATAATTTTTTTTTACAGTAATATTTTCGGAAACTGTGGTAAAAGAAATATCGGGAAACTGCTTAATTTTTAATTAAATTTATAATCAAAATTTCAAAAAAACATCTCCTTGGTCTAGTGGAATCTATATTTCTACTTTCCAAAATATATCTGTCCAAATTTGGTAGCTTTAAATCTAAGGTGTAGAATACCGGTACAAATAAACGTCAAGCATTCATTCGCCTTGCAGATTATCGTCTGTTTTCTGTGTTAACGATTTTAAATTGCGATCGCTTATTAATTCCAAATTTTGAAAAGCAATTTCGATTTCAGATATAACAAATTTCACTTGCATAAAAATTAAAATTTTTGTGGAACTTCATATGAGGGCATTTGCTAAAAAGCGAGGTGTTGATTATAGTCTTATTGTTTGAGTCTGGATTTTGAAACTGAGCAGTGATTAATGGGATGAATGGCTAGCAGAAGTGGAAATTCAATAATACCGCACTGTTCTCAGATGACGCGAATGACATCTGAACTGACTCTCCGCTGTTATCGGTCTTCACATCTCGTGAGGGTGAAAACTTATGATCTTTCAAAAATTTATCGTATATGCTAGTGGTAATTTTTCGATGGGACCGAGATTCGAACCTCAATTCTTTCTTTCTTGTAGCTTCTGCTGGGCATACGTATAACTACAATATAAACTAGTGTTTTCTTTTTCTTTATATTTAATGGAGTTTTAGGAATTTCACAAAATTTCTTATATTTTTAGTACTATTGAATGGAAAGAATGAAAATTCTGTTAAAATAAACACGTCTTATTTTTTTTTCTGATTCATGTATTGAGAATATATATATATATACTTTGTTCTCCTTTGGTGTTGGATAACGTGTGCTAATTGTATTTCGTAACACTCGTGCAGTGAAAAGTCTTTAGTTCATGCATGCGGATATGAATTCGATGAAAGTAGTCAAGCATGAAAGTTCAACTCTTATTTCATATCTGGTTTCTTTTTTTCTCAACTAAAAGTTATATTTTAATTTTTTGCTTTTTTATGATTATTCTTAATTGATAGGAAATATATTTGCCACTACTTTATCTTTGTAGTATTAAAAGGTAAGGGGAGGGAAGAGGTGGAGGGAATTTGTAGAATACAGTAGAGGTTGTTAAAATAGTAAAATGTTAAAAAATGTTTGGAAAATAAATTTTACATAAAAATATAAATTGCTAAGGCTATTATTGCAGTTCTTATTATCAGTGTTTTTCTTTTTTTACTTCCTATTTTTATTATAAAATTAGGTAGCTTTCAACAATAATGTTTTCTTAATTCTAATTTTTTTTTTTATTGCTGTCAAATAATTGATGGTTAAATATAGGTTAAAGACTATTTCGTTTTTAATGTTTATCAAAGTGAATTTCCAATCTTTTAATTTGTTTGGCTTTTGAATAAAAAAATCTGATGATTCTTTTATGATGAAGTAAATGTAGCTAATAAAGAACAACAAAATCCATAATTATATATGCATTTTTTATTTACATTTGGCTCGTCTTATACAAATTGTTTTTTGTTTTTTTCTTATAGATTTATTCAATTATATTTTTCTGTAAAGTTTATTCATTAATTTAAGTGGCCTCTTATGCTATTTAAATATAGGATTCTATTGAGGGGGAAATACTCTATTATTTCACGATAACGATTTTAAGATATTTTCAAAACTCTTCCATGAACATTTCCTAAGTTTTGTCCCCTCTTACAAGGTAATTTAATATAACAATTTAATATGAATAAAATACTTTCAAGAGTATCTTTCTTGGCTGCATTTTGTTCTGGCACCGACTGAATGAATAGCGCTCCGAGGGAAATCCGTAGTAGTCTTCTCCTAGCGGCAGGAATGAATGAATGAGTGGAATAGCCGGAGGCACCGCGCATTCCTCGCGCATAGTTCATTGGACCTTCCTTCTGCGGCGACTTCCCATTATTTACATTAATTCGAGCCGATAAGATTCGTTCTCCAGCCAGTCAGTGCGATTATTGATATTTTTTTTTTCTGTTCTTGACCGATTTTAGAATTGACTAAAAGTTAATTAATATATGCAATATGATTAATTGGTTGGTTAATCTAAGCGCGGAAAAATACATTTAATTATAAAATAAATTTAATTATTTTTGTGATGCAGTTTACTTTCTGTTATTTCTATAAATATTACCTAATTTTTATGTAAACTGTTTTTTAGTTACAAATTCATAATCTTTTATTTAAAAAGAGGTAAATCCTAATTTTATTATGAAGTTGATACTTTACAGAAAACTAAACGATAAATTATTATTTCCTTATTTTATTCTATTTGTTGCTCAAATAGTAGTCTTCTAATATTTTTAAAGATATTCAAAACCTCATTTAATATTTATTGTAAAAAGAAAAATCAGTAAAATATTTTTACGATTTTTATTAACCCAGAATGATTACAATATTTCTCTGTTATTGCATATCAAGTGTTTTTGATGAAGTTAGGTATTTATTTAATCTTATTTTATTTAACTTCAAGTTAATATGCAAATGTTCTAGCGATAGTGGAGATATTTTGTTTGCAAATGAGTGTTTAATACATTTCTCTTCCCTTATATTTTCTTCAATTGTTTGCATTAATAGTAAAATTTATTTTAAAAAGTGTTGTTAATATCAGCGATAATGATATAAATCATTTTAATAAGATATAATTAGTTCATGTGAATCGTATGGCTAATATATATGACGTCTATTTTTTATTTAAAATGTACATTTGAGTAGCTTTTATGTTCCTAAACAATAAAAGAATTCTCAAACTGTTCATTTGTAAAATAAAAGTAACGGAGATTACAGTGCCAACTGTCATGAAAGGAATTAGTGGCATAATGTTTATTAATCTATTCGCTGAACGTTTAAATATAAAGTAAACATTGTGACGTGGAAAACAGTGCGTTCACGTGATGTTGAGAAAATAAAGGCGCCATGAAAAAGAAATGGAAGGGGAAAAAGTTGTTTGAAATTTCGAGTATTTTTGAATGGATAACTGTTTTTTTTTAAATTTATTTTTTTAAGGTCGCAATTTTTGATGAGCTTGCGATTTCCGTTTTGCTTTAAAGAAAAGGGATCTTAAATTAAATAACAAAGTGCGTCTTTTTATAATTCAATTAGTTTTGAAGAACTATTTGCCTTTTTTTCGTTAAATGTTAATACATTTTTTTATAGATTTTGAACAAATTGTAGAAAATTAACTTTTGTATGATAAGGAGTTAAATAATCTAATGGATAGTGATAGAGTCAAAGAAGAATTTAATTGAACTTTACGCTCTATTGCGAGTAGGTTTGCATCTATTATTCATAGTTCGAAGGGTTTCATTTCTTGTTCCAGACTCTGTGCAGATATTCTTTTGAGATTCTGTTTAAAATTTTTACTTGATTATCATTTCATCCGCTTCACTTCCTTATCATTACATTGTTTAAAATCAAGTAATAACATGCCATTGAAAGAAGATACATTCTTTTGCATTGCTCGAACAATTGAATATCTTCCTTTGCAGAATTTATTTTCATTTGTTATTCGAATAATACATTCTGTTATACATATCAGTTCAGTTACGTTTTAAAGAGATTTATTTATTCAATATACATATACTTTTAAACTTATACTTTTATTCAATCACTTTTCAATGAGGAAAAAAGTTAAAAATTTGAGAAATGTGTTTTCCTTACTGTCAAATTATAAATTCTTAAACCTTTTTTGGCGATTTTGTAAACTTCACTTTTTAGAATAAATATACACAGAAGCAGATTAATTTATTTTAATAATGTTTTAAACTAATATTAGTACTAATTCTAGTACTTCTTAAATTTATTTTTATTGTTTGAGTAGAATACTGCTCTGTACTTTTGTAACCTGGAATTTTCTAAAACTCTCAAGACTTAATTGTGTAATTAAGCAGATAATCAGGTGTAATGTACTTCTTTAAGCAAAAGATCAGATATAAATCAGATAGTTAAATCTTATTACCAGTATATATAATTCCAGCTCTTAAACAGTTTTATTAATTTTAATTTGTTTTTGTAAACTGGATTGAATGATTTCCAAATTCTATAATTTATTGGAAAGAAAATTTTCCATTATTTTTGTATTTTTTGCGTTAAAACACACACACACATCAGTTGTTAACTATTTTTATGCGAATAAAAAAATATGAATATCTGAATTCACATGATTAAAAACTATTTTAATTGTATTAAAGGTGGTCTGACAAACATTTACTTTTTGTAAAAGGGCAGTTTGATAAAATTAATTTATCAAACAGATATTTGGTGGTCTAATATGTATTTCATTTGTCAGTAAAATTTACTTTAAATGAAATTAAGAACTTGATCATGTTTTATCTAAATAATTTGCAAAATTTTCAGAGAAGATGTATTTAAAACTCGTATTCAAGATTGTTTTCCTTCTGTCCATTTTATATATTGAAGATCAAAATCAGTAACAAATTTAAAACTAAAAGTGGGAAACAATGTGTCAAAAACCTTTAAGAATTGTTTTTACATTAAATTGCGAAATGAGCAATTCTTCGTAATATAGTAAATTAAAAAAGTTCTTGGTAGTTTTCTATTAAAAAGCAAACAAACATGCAAAATGTCAGTAGTGTAAATAGTTTTTGCAATTTTTCTTGATAATTTTACTTATGGTTCTTGCTGTGTTTACCATTTACAATTATTAAGATTATTTCTCAACAAAAATTAAAAAGAAAAAAAAACATCCACCAAATACTTTAATCTACTTTAAATTGCATTACTGTAGAAGTGGTTGTGACAGTCTCCAAGAGATGGTGCAGGCGGCACCAGGGAGAATGCTAATTCTAGTGAATATTGAATGAGACTAGAAAGCGGGTGCTGAACTTTTCGGGTTGAATGGTTGTGAACTGTGGTAGCACAATGAAAAGTGCCCACACTGTAATATGTACAATAGAACCTATATTTAACCCTAGACACTGTATTTTAGTGAATTTTTTCAGAGGATGGACACATTCGCTCCCACATTATAAATATTAAATAATTTCTTTTCAAATTTATGTGTATGGAAAAAGAATGTCATAATCTTATGTTTGCTAGAAAAAGTTACATGGTATTCAGAAGACTTGAATTTCATTTGAAAAATATCTCTTTACATTATTTATTCACATTATATGCATGCATGGTAGCTATAATGAGCTTGCTACTTGATTTGGATTACAAATAATTTTGATATTGAATCATTTTGTAATTTTCATGTCCCAAATTTGCTGAAAATTTTGATTTTCAGAAAATTACTGATTTTATAAATATCACTTTGATGGTTTAGTAAAAGATATACAAGCACCTTTTTCTGAAAAGTTTTTTTAAATATACTGCTAAATTTTAACTTGGACCACCTTTATTTGAATTAGCTTTTGTATATTTAAAAACAAAAATTAGTATAAAATATTTTTACAATGCTATTCAACTATAATTTTTTTTCTTCTAATTACAGAATTTGGCTCCCCGTGGAGGCGCCTCTCCTCCCGTCATCCCCACCAGCACTCCCCCTAGTATGGGCTCCGATGCATCTGGCAACCCCTCCGAGCAGCTGAGCAAGACCAACCTTTACATCCGAGGACTCACTCATAATACCACAGACAAAGATCTCTACAACCTCTGTGCTCCGTAAGCATTTTTTTTTTGGCATACAATTTATCTTCAGGGGAAGTTTTCAACTATTTAGTAGCTGCTGCTTAAATGTTTTGTTTTAAAATGTAAAATTAATATTTTTCTGTAATATTTTTCACATTTTTAAATAATTCATAAAAAAGTTTTAGTGTTATCCAATTTAAATAAAACTTTTAAAAATGCAATTATTTTCATCATAATTATTTTTGAATTATAATTTTTGTCCCAGAAATAAGTACTGATTATTTAAATATCTAATTGTGCTGCAAGAATTTTAATATATACTAATTTATATAAATTGGCTACTTAAATTTTACTTTATTAACCATGAGGGGGGGGGGAGTTGTCGATACTGTTAAGTTCAAGATTAAAGGGGGGGGGTTGCAATTCATGGTAGTTATGACTATCTGTATTTTAAGATATTCGAGCGCATTTAAAATTTTTAGAATTATTTATCATTTAAAATTTTACTTAAATTTTCAAAGATAAATTAGTAATAAATATTTCTTTTTAAGATTCGGAAAGAGCATAAGAGTAGCTTTTACAAATTCCTTGTTCATCTTTTAGCCTTTACAGGCCTATTTTTGAATGATTAAAATTTTAAATGTAAATATGGTTCTTTTTACAACATGAAAAAGTAGGATTAATTGGAAATGCAATCTGATCTCTGGGGCATATATGCCCATTAGAGCTGAAAAGATTGAACAGTTGATGTTTAACAAGATAGAATAAAAATATTAAAGAAAAGCATAACTGATAAGTAAGATTTGTTACATTTACATGCAGTATACTTAAAAAGACTGCTAGAAATTCTGTTAAATTTATTCAAATTGTAAATGGTTGTTCTATGTTAAAAAATACAATTTATTATTATAAATTACAATTTGTTACCTGTTTGTAATTGATCTGGTTAAAACTCAATGAAGTCTACACATGTCCTGAATTTTTTAATGTAGTTATAATTAAATATTTTTTTTTCTTTTTCTTAAAAAAGTCCAAGGTAGAATAACCCTAAAATATTTGCTGTCTCTTAGGAAGTGTTTCCAAAGATCATACAATGAGTTTTAAGTTGAATTTTGTAAAATATCTTTGTGTTAAAAATAAAGTGCCTCTAAAAAAATTTTTGTTAGTATCGGGGGTGAGATTCTTTTGCGGATTCACAGTTTTCTGCTTTTTGATTTCTCATGTTTTCCTGCAATAAAATAAAAACAAACAAACTGCAATGTGTTGCAGAGTAGGAATTTTCTAACAGTGAGAGAAAATAGTTCTTCCTTGCTCTTTGCACATCCTACTATACTTTATCTGGCAAAGATGTCAAATTGCAAAGAAATATTCATCAGGGGAAAAAAAAAAAAAGTGGTCCCAGGTTTCAAAAATTTCCCTTCATCTGAATCTTGTACACAAGATGAAACTGCTTAGTGTCCTAATGTGACTGATTCTCAAAAGCAAATAGGATTAAATCATGTCAATGTAAGACCTATATATATATATAATATAACTTGTAATATGTCCGAGTTATGCCACAAAAATCCATTGATCATTAAAAAAAAAAATGTTTACTTAGTATAGTATATTGTAGTGAGATATATTTACAATAAAGTGCTGCCTTTCCCTTCATATTTGCTGTCCTACATATATTTAAATTTGTCTAACCGTTTCTTAAAATGTCTTTAGGACAATCGCGTGCTATTCATTTCTTACTTTTACAAATTTTTTGTAATGTATATAAAAACCAATTGAACTGTATTTTTGATCTTTTGTAAATTGGCTAATTTATAGTATTTTTTCCCCTTAGTGCAAATTCAACTTGTAGTTAGTTGTTTCAAGTTGCATTTAAACAATTTTTCTTTTGGCTTTTTTCAATCACATCCCTATAGTATTATTTTGAAAATATGTATTTAGAAATTTTTTACAAATGTATATAAAATATTTAATGCTGAATAATTTGATATGTTTATCATTTTGAGTTCTTTTGATCATTTCACAGGTATGGAAATATTATATCTACAAAAGCTATCCTTGATAAGCAAACCAACAAGTGCAAAGGTAAATAATTACTTATTGCAAGTGTATATATTTTTTCCTCAAAAATTTGTTTGCTATATGGGGGGGGGTAATTTCATGCTTATCACATTTTTATATACTTTTAGTTTTAAAATCATGCTCAGAATTTTTTCAAGATTACTGAATAACTATAGCCTCTCTTTGCCTTCATATTGCTGAATATTGGACAACTGTAACTTTTATTTCAGTTAGGGTATTGTAGCAAAGAGTATTTCTGCAGTAAGAGTATTGTAAGAGTATCATTTATAGTATTGAAATTTGAGATATATAAGTGTGTTGACATGAATACTAGAAAATATGTGATATCTTTATTCTTATGAATATTGTAGGTAGATATATATGTAATATATATTAACTATTGCTATTAATTACTTTTCTATTTGTACATAGATACAATGTATTGCAGATTATCTTTGTACTGAAAAAAATAGTTCATTTTCAGACGGTAAAATTATATAGATATAATTTGAATTTCTTCATTATTGTGTTAAATACACTTTTCATTCAGAAAATTTTCCAGATATGGAAAATGCTTATAGAAATGTATTAAAGCCTGAGCCTTATTACCAGATACCTAGTTAATATGTCCCAGAATATCTAAAATCAAAGCTCAAAGTAAAATTTATGAAACTACTATATTAAGATAAGAGAACTAAAATAATATTTTTTGCAAAAATATTGCATTTAATTTATTTTATTTGTATTTCTTTATCGTGATATTATTGAATTTGTATATTCTGCTATCATTTTTGTTTTAGGAAAATTTCATGTGTTGTTTGTGTTATAAAAGATATATGAATAAGTGCTCAGTTGATGATATTGATTTTTGTATATTTTTAGGTTATGGATTTGTGGATTTTGAGTCCCCTGTTGCAGCAGAGGCAGCTGTTAAGGCCTTGGCCAATCAAGGGGTACAAGCCCAAATGGCTAAAGTATGTTACACACGGGTAATTCTAATAAGCTCTCTCTTTCTCTATCTTTCCCAATAACTTCTTCTATCTGCAGAATTGTATGCTCTTTCTGAATACCTTTAGTGGGACCATCTGGTGTTTGAAAAATTTCCCCCCCAATTTATGTTATGGAAGAAAGCTTTGCACCGTAAGAGAATCCAAAGAATGTAGGTCGAGAGTTGGAGTGATAAATGGTAAAATGAATTTTCTTTCTTCTAGCTGGGAATTTTCTTTTTATTAGATTTGTTTGCATCCCTTTAATCCCACAAAATAACTACTGTTTTCAGTTTTCTAATTTTTTTTTAGTGTGTAGTCTGCTTTAATTAATATTCTTTACCCAAAATGAATTCATCTTTAGGCATTCGAAAATTAACTTTGTAACAATAATAACTGAATTATCAGAGTGATGAGATTAATTTTTATAAATTCATATCAATTTTTTCCTAATATGTTAGAAAGCATACATTTTTAATAATTGTATATTTAATTTTTTGAATCAAAGTTAAAAAGGGTTTGCAAAATTTGTTTTGAGTAGTGACTTCTCATTTGGAATTATTTTGTGAACAAGCTAAAAGCAGGAAAAATTAATATATAAAATTCTAATGTAACTCATCTTAGTATTTCACAGCTGAAAAATGAAATATTAATTATGAAACTTAATTCCTTTTTTTAACTTTATTTTGTGTTTAATTCCAATAAATAGGTAAAAAGAAATTCAGCTTTTGTTTTCCTTTTCCTACTTATCCTCTTCTAAACTCAACACTATTGGTCTCATTTATCAGTGAATTTTTGTCGTAATTTCTTTTCGATTAACTCTTTAAGTCTCTTCTTCCATTTCCTATTTATGATTATTTCTGTAATTTCTTTTGTAAATTTGTGTTTTTTTGTATAATTTTCCCATTTTCATCTACAGCAACAAGAGCAAGATCCAACCAATCTGTACATTGCCAACTTGCCTCCATATATGACTGAAACTGAGCTGGAAGAGATGCTGACCCCTTATGGTAACGTGATTTCTACACGCATCCTCAGGGATCCAGGAATGAACTCAAGAGGTGTTGGATTTGCAAGGTAATATAGCCTTTTCAATACGGAAGTGCGAAGCAATTTTTTTAAGTAGTAAACTTATAAAGTTTCTTATTGTACTGTCTTGCATACAGTCTATCTTTAAACGTTCAGCATATTTTTTTTTCAGAAATCAATTATTAAGCTATAAGAATTGTAACATATTTCAGCTCATTTTGTATTGTATTATTTAAAGAATACATAAAATTATTATACATGTTTTGCAATTCATAAATTGATTGCTTCTCCCCTTCTCCTTTGTAGAATGGATAATCGTGAGATGTGCGAAATGATTATTTCAAGATTTAATGGAAAAGTCTTAGCTGGTGAGTTGTATACTTCTTTCATTGTAATAACTTTGCATTATATTTTAAATATGTTTTTAAATTAATTTAAAAACATCGGTTGCAATATTTGCTTTTCCGTGTGAAATAAGGGGGAATAAACTGTCAAATCAAGATTATTTAAATCTTATTAGTACAGGTACATCAGTATGCTACATTTCACTTTGTCTCAGTTTGAATTTTTCATTAAATGTTTTGAAATTTTCAATGGGAAATTTTTTTACTATAAATTTAAAATCAAAGATTTCTATATTAATTTTAAGTAGTTCTGTTTGCAACCTAATGAAAAGATGTTTCCACTTCCTAGAGCAAAAAGTTTTAAAATAACCCACTACCAATCTTTTAATACTCTTGAAGTTTATTTAGAATCTATTGACAGTTTCACGTAATTTTAGGTTCTTGATGCAATACTGAAATGATAGAAAAATATTTACTTGTTATGATGTATTCTACTTTTACTGAAGTAAATTAATTGGCACACTATTTGTTTTTTGATCTCGAGATGTGTAATATCTGTGTTCATAATGTACAGTTGTGTGATTGGGGAGGGATGACACCCAGATTTATTTTGCAATCGATCATCTTATGTGAAAAATAAAAATACCATTTTAAAGGTAGCAATAAATACTAAAAAGATGCTGTGCTTAAAATTTTCGTAAGGGACAGTTTGCAGATTTAAGGTTGTAAAAACTTTGAAATTTCTTTTGGCAACACCCTTTTTTAGTGTCATTAATAAATTTGCTATAGAAAAAAAGTACCCAGAGTACAATATTCTGTTAACAAACCTTGATTACATCAGGAGGTATTTGACATTTTCTATTAAGGGGTTATTTCCTTATTTAGATATGTAACATTTTGATTTTCTCTTTTTTGCTAATAGTGTTTTTTATTTTTTTTGCTCTTTAAAAGCATCTGTAAAGCTACAATCTACGTGTCAAAATGAAATCATGTTCTCTCCTTCCTGACAAAATATTCATAGTGAAAATTCATATATTTATTGGAAGAATTGTAATTATTTTCTGCAAATAAATATTCAAGAGCATTGAAATTTTTGATTAAATTGTCCTAGTCTAATTCTCCAATATGATGAAAATACTAAAATAAAAAGTTATTATTTAAATGAAAAGAAATGTCAGTTTTAGTGTTAAAATTAATGTCTTACTTATTCAGAGAGGGGGGGGGAATAACTGTTTTTTGCTTTATTCCTTTATCAGTGCATACTATTCCTATCACCACTTACTACTCATAAATAGACATGAAATTACACACTGCTTTGTTTTACAGACATGCAAAGTGATGTTTTTCATTCACTGATAAATGTAAATAAGTTTTCTTAATTGGCAACTTAATGTTCTATGCAAAGATTTCATTTTATGAAATTTGAAAGGTGGTATATTTATAAGAAATATTATATATAAATATAAGAATAATAATGGCTTTTTTCTTGTTAGAAAACACAAATGTTTTTTCTATGAAGTTATCTATAAATTATTAAGAGAAATAATTCATCCAAATGTTTGTAAAATTAATGGTTAAATCCTACAAAGTATTTACTAAGAAATATTTCCCCTTTTCTATAATTTGTTATATTTTGTAAATGATATTATTTGAGCTGGTGAATAAAAATACTAGCTTATTACTAGGGTTCCACATTTGAACATTTGAAGATAGCAGCTGTTAATAAAGCATTAAGGCAATGTAATTTTTTTTTTTACTTTGATTTCATATTTTTGTCCACTGACTAATTTTTTTTCAATATAATTTTATATTACAACAATGTAGCAAACAATATTTATTTCAAGGGATGCACGATTAGTAGTATTTCAATGCTAAATAAAAAAAACTGTCGACATTTTGAAATTTTTTTTATTGGGACCTTAAATATATCTATTTAGGAGTGATGAAGAAAACTTAATGTGAAGAGAAAACTACTAATAGGAATGAGTTAAAATTTTGCATATCCTTATAAAAAATTGTCTTGCCTTTTGATTTAAGCCAAAATGTAAGGATGTTGCAATTTAAAAATTTTTAGTCTTAATTTTGTAAATTTTTTAACATAATAAAAATTATTTTTTTGTTAATATGTATGCAAAATGTGTAGAATACATTATATTTTCATAACAAAAAAAAAGTTTAGGTCAATAATTTTATAAGATGTAAAAAAAAATTCAAAATTTTATTTTAACATTAGAAAGTCAAAATATTGTTAGCTCATAATTTCGAAACGAAAGGACTTAAATTAATAAAACTTTGTTTCCAGAAATAACTTTTAAAGTAATTTTAAATTTTGATGAGAAAAATGGGTATTGCCATTGGATATTTTGAAGTTTGTTTTTATTTCAATATTTAGATGATTTCTTATGAAATTTTTAGTGAAAAAAAATCTGAGAGTATATTAAACACTTTCAAGTGACATCTTTTTTATGAACGATGGAAAAATGACAATTTTATGATGAACGATGCCAGAATAAGGCTTGGTGGCTGTTCTTTTCTCCCCCTGTCACTGTTTGGAATGTTTGTATGCTTAAAAAAAATAAAAGCTAATATTTTATTATTAATTAATTTGATATTTAATTAATATTGTCTTAATTTTTTTCTAGTGATTTATTATATAAGAGGGGTCAGCATCATATAGAATGATTGAATTTTCAGTATTATGAAAGTTCCTTATAGTATTGTTTTACTATACTGTTGATAACAAATTTGAGCATAGTGACCATTTTAATATTTGTTACCAAAATTGCTCAATGTCTGTACAGCAGAATATATGATTTCGTTTCTTAATTTCATCTTGAATTTATTCGGCTACACTTTGCAAGCTCTGTTCAAACTTTCTTTCTGTTTATTAGCAAAACTGTAATGGCATTGGAGTGGAAGTAGTTATTCAATTTTTGCTATATTTCAATGCTCACAGATGTTCACATCTTTAAATTTATTGGCATAAATTCTGGTATTTTCAATTTTTAAAATCTGGGAATTTCTGCTTCCTCCTGTTTCCCAAAGTTTTTATATACCAAATAACATTTTTAATTGATGATAACCGAATTATATATACAAAAAGGTATTTGATAAATTATTTTTTTATGGAAAATATTTAAAAATGGAGAAAACAGCGATATACATTATGGAGAAGAAAAAAATCAGTTACTATATCATTTATAATTGTATATTATATATAATTTCACAATATTTCTAGCAAAATTCTCTGATAAGATTCTGTATTTATTGTTTAAATCTTGTATATATTTTATCTAAAAGTTATATAAGCATATTGATTTATGATTGTTAAAATGTCCGATTGATTGTATTTCAGGTTGCAAGGAGGCTTTGTTGGTAAAATTTGCAGATGGTGGTAACAAGAGGAGAAATCAGTTCAAGAGCCAGGAACAAAGGCTGTGGCCAGAGAGAGCAGAGGTACCCCCCCCCCCCACCCCTTTCATTTCTTTTTCAAATCTAATGAATTCTTCAGTCCAGCATATGGTACCAGAATAATGATTTAATAAGTTTTGCTATGACTTGCAATATGTTTTCATCTTTATTAGATTTAAACAATAAACTTTTATTTTATAAACTTCACTACTTACCAATATATTTTTTTTTTTTTTGAATTTGAACAAATTTAAATTTTAGAGCTAGCATCAGCCAAATAAATAAAAACAATTCTTTTGTGAAATACTTTGCATTTCTTCTCTTACCATTATTTCACTTGCCTAAATTTACAGTGATTAATTTAGTATCTGATGTAAATTAAATGTTAATAATTTTAATTTTTTTTGTAATTTAACTAATTATTTGTACCTACTCAGAACATTTAATATAATAATATTTGTTAATGTGATTTGTTGTTTTTAAATACTCTAATTTTGTCCTAGCAGTGAAATTTTAGTTAGATCAAGAGGTTTTGTTTGTATGGAGGAGGGCAAGCCTACAATGTTTAAGGCATTCACCAAGAGAATTGGAATAAAGCTTGCATGGATTGCTTGTGTATGACTTGGCTTAAATAGATGAGTAGAATAAACTGAATAATGTGGAGTGCCACAAATCCATTTGCCTTGTAATGGAGTGAACGTGTTTTTCAATTCCCAGAAAATTTGCAAAATTTTTAAATCTCTTTAAAAAAAAGATTAGTGAAATTTTAAGAAAGGGCAGAGAATTCTCATAGGTCAAATTATTTTTCAGATGCTATCAGTTTACTCATGGTTATTGGTTTTGTGTATACTTCTTGGCATGCAATGCAATGCAAATTATGAATTTTTAAATAATTGCATATTTCTCTTTGCTCTCTAGTAGCATTGTGTTAGCCATTCTGTTGACTACTAAAACAATTTAGGAATGGGGTGGGGTTTCTTTTCCACTTTTTACAGAAATTGATGATGTCGGAGGTTGTGATTGTATTTTTTCAGTAGTTCCAGAGAATAGGTAAATGCATGATATTGTATTGATTGACAGACTTTATTAATAAATCCTTTGGCAGTTTTAGCAAAAACACTTTCGCTGTTGATAAACTCATGAATAATATCTTGTCCTTAGCTTCAGATTACATGATTGCCCTAATCAAGTCACTGCTTATTGGAATGCGAGTTCAATATTAATATATATATATATATATATATATATATTTAATAAGTTGGTTAAGAAAATAAGGCATCACAGTGTATCATGTATAAAAATAGAATTGTTATAATTTTTTTAATTACCAATAATTTAAGGACAAGCTACATCTTCAGTATACCAACTTCCATTTGAGTGTAACTTATGTATGGATTGGAGTACATAAGACTTGACTTTTAATGAAATGCTGCAGTGACCAAACTTCCAGGTGGAATTCTGAATAATTGTTGGAATAATAATTACTAAAGTTGAATAATAATAATAATTACAAAGACCATGGTGTAAAAGTCTGTCCAATTTTATTCTGAAAGTCTTTTGGGTCCTTATTAATTATTGGTATTGATTGCCTCTGATTTGTGTGCTTTTTCAAAGTTTAGATATCAGATTTAAATAAAACAATGTTTTTATGTTAGGGTTAAGTTACCTGAGATGATGGTAGTTTTGTTCTTAAGCTGTGAAAATCTTTGAACCTGACAGAATTTAAGTCAAAATCATGCTATGGTTTAGTTGATGGATATGTTCTAAGCATTGAGTATTCCGTCCATAAATGTAACATGACTGACTCAAAACTTTTCAACTGATTTATGAAACACAAATAATTTGATATTATAGTGGTGAGGGTATAAAAAATGTAATGATCACACTAAGAAATCTAAGTGTGATGTTTGGAAAGTAGTTTGTTTTTTATTTTAATTCATTATAAATTTTAAAAAAGAATGGTTTTATCTTGTAAGAAAAAAATAACCCGATTCTGATTTTCTTCTGAGGAAAAAAAAATAAAAACAATTGTAAGTTTAATTTTTCTATGTGTTTATTTTGATTATTTGGCATGCGGATAATTCAAATTACTACAGTGTTAGTTATCAACCATTGTTGAATATTATGATTTTTTATGCATAATTATATCTAGAGGAATATTTTATTAAATTCATTATTTATTTATTGGTGATTATAAAATAAAATGGCTATAACTTAGATGGGGGGGAGGCACAGAAAGATTATTTGTTTCATGCTTATATGATTTGATTATTGCTTTTCAGTATTGAATATAGTCCATGCATATTTTATGATAAAAAAATGATTATCCAGGATAATTTGCAATTTTCTACAAAAATGCATATATTTTTTATTTATTAGAAACAGATTTACTAGATAAAACTTTGATCACAAGAATGCTATTTAATAAATATGAAGGCTACACCCAATCTTTTATTGTGCTGTAATAAGTTATAACTTTCAAATTATTTTGATATGAATTTTAATCTCTCTCTCTCTCTCTCTCTCTCTCTCTCTTTATATATATATATATATATATATATATATATATATATATATATAATGCCATATCTTACAATTAAATTTTATTATAGGGCATTCAGCTGTATGACCAGAGTGGTCTAAACCAGAATGGGTAAGTTGATCATTTTTAATTGATCATTTTTACAACAATTTGGATTAAATAATAAATGCTGATTTAGTTAATAATTGCTAAGAAAAGGAAATATTTTTTAGAAATTCGAGCTATTTAATCTAATACTTTGCAGTGTATGTTTTTGAATAATCATATTGCAAATACTTAACAACTTATCTGTTTTATGACTAGGGATTATATCTTTAAAAAGTATGCAAAGTTGAAATCAATCTACTTTTTTTATATCAATTTTAATTTAATCTGTGCTAGATAGTTATTAATCATGTTGTAGTGAATAAGTTTTTTAGACTGGTGTACTTAAAAGTAATATATTTTCAGACCAGATTTTGTATTGTGTATCTGCAAAATGAAATATTAACTTTTCATATTAAGTTATATTCATGTTTTTCATTCTGCAAATGATGGATTAAAAGTGTTTTTTAAGCCAGAATTATATTTCTAAACACTGATAATTTTGTATACATTTCTACATAATTTTTGTATGCAAAACATTTTCAATCTTTTTTCTCTTATTTCTGTTGTCAGATTCAGTTTACCTACCATTTATAATATATTAAAACTATTTTACTTGGTGACTGGTGATGATATGAATAAAAATCGAATATAAATTTTAAAAACTATTCTTTTATTCTTCAGGCTGGCTTCCCAGGTGCTGAGCCCTCTGGGCGGTGGAGCCGCCTTCCCACGTCCCTATTCAAGTCCTGTCTCTCCTTTCCCGCTACAACCAAATGCTGCTGCAGCTTGGATGCACCACCCTCAACAGTACATTCTGCAGCAATCTATACCTCCTGTAAGCCCTTTATCTATGTGTGTAGTTAAGCACTTTATCTATGTATATGTTTTCAGATTTTAATTTCATAATAATAATTTTAATTCATATTCAATTTAATTTCAGATTTTAATTACTTTTACAGATTGTATTAAATAATAATAAAGTCTTGACCCAAATCAACTGAAAGTTTTTTTTTTTAAAGTGATGCATTTGAGAGCAAAACTTAAAAATTATGTAACTAGTTGTAAAATTTATTCTCATTTTGATAAGAGTAGTAGGCTTTTCACATTTGCTTTTATTGGTATATCTCAAAAGATACAACATTAAAAGCTATTATTTAGTAGAAATGTGAAAATATTTTGTATAAGGTAATGATTAGAAGCAAACTATTTTAGTTCAACATATAGAAATTATGTATATTTGCTGAAATAAATGAGAAAAAAAAATGATTATCTTAAGCATATAAACCAATTTACTAAAATATAGCAAAGAATATATCATAAATAATACCTGTAAGTATATTTGTTCAGTATAGAAAGAGTTTTAAGTGTTTTTTTATATCTTATTGTCAAACATTTGGAAATGGAAAATGATACTGTTTAATTCAGTGGAAAGTACAGAAAGTCATAGAAAACAAAATATTCAGAGAACATTTTCCCATCATAATGTAGTAGTGTGTTGTTTACTATAGAAGTAACAAGAAGTATACTAACCAGCATTCTGATTTTTCTTCCTCCTTCTTATTTCAAGCTTTTATATAAAATATTGAAATTAATAAAAACATCTTTCCTCTCCCTACAGCAGATGATTTCTTCCTCCTTGGATCCTCTGCACTACGGAGCCTTGATGCCTCAGATCACTGCTCATTTATCGCAGCTGCAGCTCTCAGGAACTTCGGTATGATAAAACTCTCTCCACACACATATTTATAATATAAGAAATATGTATTTCTGGTACAATAAGAATTCCGTATATTGCCAAACTCAGTTAAAGTGATATTTTTACATTATTTCAATTGAAATAATTTCTTTTAGAAGATTTTACCATGATTATGACCCTTATTGAAAGCTACTTTTTAACATTTTGAAACTGTATGCATATTATAAAATTAAGAATGTTAGTATATTTTTGACAATGACTAAAATTATATTGAATTTTTATAGTAAAATAACTAATAAAAAATATTGTTTTATTTTTGTTATATTAAAATGTGCTGGGTGATTTAGAAAATTCTAAATATTTTCGTATTTGGAAAGGAATAAAAAATGGCTACATAAATGCATTATCTATATTTTATTAGTATTTAAGGCTAAGCAGTTGGTCATTCCATCTTTTTGGTGCATAAATTGCTTCTTTTGTGCAACTGTTTTCCAGTAGCATTTCATTTTTAGAATTTATCAGTTGATAAAAAAATGGAAAGTAAATTGAGACCCTTTAAAATAAGTAATAATTTTAAACTTCTTTTTTTTAGAAGCTAAACTCTTCATAAACATTATTTTAAAGGAAGAATCAAGTATTGAATATGCATTTAGAATTTGGCTTAAAAACTTCAATAACATAATTAAGTTAAATTTTTTTCTTTTAAAAATTCTTTACATTTTATTTTATTACTTTTTTTTAAATCTAAAAACACCTTACCTTTGTGATAATTGCCAAAATTCTAGTTTTTAATCAGTATTGAAGTTGAGGTCAGTCGAATTATATGATCATCAAATTGATTTTTCCCATTTTCAAAAGATGAAATTGCTTGGACAAATTTATCTTTATAAAATATTGTGCCGATTGCTGTTGTGGAATATATGGAACTAGATTTTGAATGTTTTTCCAATTCAGAACTATTGGAGAAATGCCCTCATGATAATAACCAAAAATCCAATGGAGTGCATAAATAATTTGATAAGATATCATGCTCCAAGGAATAAATTTGTTAAGTCAGATGCCATGGCATATTATATTGTGAAAAGTTTAGAAGGATCATTCCTGTATAATGAGAAAAGTGTACTTTACTACATGAAAATTCACTTAATCTAGATATTAGGATTTTTGTTTCCTTGACATTAGCTTTATGGCTTCAGTATCTTTTTGTTAATCTATTTATATTAACGATTCTCAGTCTTCATTTAAATGTTATTTGTTAAGAAACAGATTGTTCTTATTTTTGATTAGTTATGATAAGTTGAAAGTAGCACATATAAAATGTCTGATTGTTTTATTTCCTGCATTCTAGTATGTGGCTGGTGCTCCCCATGCCTACACTGGCACTCCCCCTGCTCCCCTCTATCCCCAGGCAGCCCACATCCAGGTACAGCCTTTGCCCGCCATTGAAGTAAGTACATAACTAACTAATCAAATAAATTTTCTTAATAAGTTTCATTAACAACTTATTATTGCTAAATATCAAATTTTGACAGCTGCTTTTTAAGGCAAATAAACCTTTGTTCGTTAATTAACTTTAAGTTATATATATATATATTATAATGCCTGTATTATTTAAAAAGTGAGATGGAACATAATGTTCTTCCGTTTCCATTTTGAAGTTTAGTTTGATAAGTGTGCAGTAGTAGCTTTTTGATTTTTTTTTTTAAACCACAATTTTAATTTTGACAGTCACTCCTCAAATATTCCAGAAATCAACTATATCTTTGTAATCCACTTCTAACATTTTGAGACTGAAACACCTGTATGTTTTTATTTTCTCTGGTTATTAAATATTTTCATTTTTCTACCCTTGTCATATTAACACATCACAGAAAATATTCTCTGTTATCTTTCTTTGCAAAGCACTTCCATTTTATGTTTATCATCTATGTGAATCCTTCCAAAATATAATGAAAAAGCAAATCAAATTCCTTTGTTTGAGGATTTCTTTTAAAATAATTTGATTTGGTTAAATATAATTGAAACTTTGGTTAACGAAAAGTACCAAAATATTTTAAAATAATTTTTGTTTTATAAAAAAAAATATATTTTCTAATACAGTGAATAACTTGCTTGTAAATGTTTTTCAAAATCAAAATTCTGTTAAAAATTTTATTATATAGGAAAATTTTGGCTTAATAAAAGTTTATTGAATGGAACATTTCATTAGTATATCCTAAAAATATTTTCAGGGAAAAAATATGCAATGTTCATGATATATCAGACTCTTTGGTTGATTGATATTTTTTATTACTTTGCAATTTTTTTACAAAAAATTTAATAAACATTTTTCAGTTATCAAGATTTGGTTAAAAGTTTACTGTTCTCAAACTTTTAGATTTTTTGGGATAAATTAGAGCATTTTGATTTGCTTAGATTTTTTTTAATAATTTGAGAAGGTAGGTTTGTGTGCATAAACCTACTGAATGAAGTCAAATCTCACGATCTGTCATAAATTAAAATGTGGGTATTTTATAACAGCTTTCGATCTTTTGCAGTAAAATGGTTTTTCCTGTTTGTGGTCCTCATTTATTGTGGATAGACAATCATTCTTCTTTATCTTTCAACAATGAGGGAGGGAATCATATTATTATTTGATGAAACAATACAATCCTTTAAATTTTCTTACAATAATTAAAATTATTATTAAAAATTATGCAGAAGTTCAAAATTGCCAGATTTCAAAGGAAAAGTGCAATTAAATTAGTATGATCATAAAGACACTTTTAAAATTATTATAAAATGATGTAAAAATTGCTTTATTAAATAATTTAAAAAATAATCATGGAAAACTCAAATCTTGCTGAGTTTTTTTTTTTAACTGTTTATCACTTTTTTTTTTAAATTTATATGTTTATATGATTTAAAGAAATTTTCTTCTGTAAATATTATGCATATAAATTTCCTAATTGCTTAGTTAATAAGTATAAATTTTTCTTCAGGATCCAATGAGTGCTGCTGCAGCTGCTGTTCCAAATAATGGAGCTGCTCTGGGCAACGAAGATCCCAACATATATCAGCAACATTACAACCAGTCCAAGTGAAAAGACTCAGGGTAATTAGTGCACACATTGTTTTTTTAAATATCTGAATTAGTTTTTGATTAGCTTGTGTTAATTAATCTTTTTATTTTAATCATATTGGAAGTATATCAGCTAATCCATGTAAGTATTGAGTATACTTTGTTGACATATTTGCTTTTTTATTTATATGCAGTTAAATCTAAAAAGAGCATTTGTAAATTGCATCTTGTTTTATTTTTTTGCATCTGGTTATGGATTGAAATAATGAGAGATGAATACTCAGAATTGTGCTTTCTTTTTCTTGTTAAATTTTATTGTTGGCAGCCATTTATATGAATCACAACTAACTTCGGACACTTCTCCATCTCTTTTGAAAATTTATTTACTTTTTTACTGATAAATGCATTTGTTCAGCACTTTTTTAACATCAGTTTTTTTTGTTTTAGAAAGAGGGGGGGGGGTCCTTCAAATTTTTCTAATGCATTTTATTTTTTAGGTTTCCTGAACTATTTGACAGCAGTTCCATGTGGATGGATCCCTCTATATCAAAGTGTTGATGGACTGACTTCATGCGAAGTTTCTAGAGAATATTTTTATTTTAATATTGATCCAACACGAAAACAAATACAAAAACAAATAAACAAAGATATTTTTTAAGCCCAATGTTATTTCTGGAGATTCTCTACATGACACCCGTTTGTCAGTTGTTGACTAAGTTTCTGCAACCATGGATCTTTTAACTTGAGCCGAAGGACAATTACTACGGCTTTTATAGAATTCCCGTATCCCCCAATTCTTTTTCTTTTTTTTTTTTATTGTGTATATGTGTGCGCATCAAGAGCCTCGTCCTGAGAAGAAGATAAAAGCATTTTGGTGGAAGATTCCAAGATTTTTTTTTCTTCCTCTAATTAAAAAAAAAATCAATGTGAACGTATAGTGTGTTTTGTCCAAAAAAAAAAAAAGTAGTTTTAGATTTTACTCGTAGGATGTAAACTTCGTAGAATATGTCATGCTTTTTGTGCATCGTGAGAAGTGGACCCATCTGTGGATGAAGAGACATCATTTCCCTGCTCAGCAACATCATTCTATGGATGGACATATTTTAAAATGTTGACAGTGCCCAGATTGGGTTGCTTCTCAAGCTGGGCAGATGGAGCCCTTCCACCCCATTTCCTGGACGCTGTAGTGCCACTTCCCAGTTGAAGCGGCATCTCCTGCGATGCAAGGGGGAATGCAAGAAAACGTCAAATCTTGTGGATCTGTGCCTTTTTTATGACCTGCCTCCGTTTCTTGTGTGAGCTATTTTTTCCTTTTGTGCTGTCCCCTATCCCCTCCCCTTTCTCTGAACATCCGATCAACAGCACTTTCATCCGGAACCTTTCTGGGAGGGAGTACTCTGGCGTGTATAGTAAAATATTTTTTAAAAAAGAAATCTATTGAGCTCTGTTTCTCCTAAAGAAAATTCTTGTTTTCTGAGCAGATGATAAATTTATTATTAATTCAATCTGGATGTTGTTTTGTGTATATGTGATTTTTTTCCCCTCTTGATTGTTTTTGATCTATTGTCATATTCCTCATAATCTAATTTATATTCTTTTGTACAGATGTATCTTTTATGGTTTCTTTTTAATTTATTTGAAGGAAAAAAAATTATTTAAGAGTGTTTCTCAAACTCCAAATGATCAGTCTTCCAAACTCAATTTTTTTAAAAGGTTTTTCTATTAAAAATGCCTTTGAGCGAAGTAGATTAATTAAAGTGAAAACAAGCTGTTACCAATAGCATAGTTTTGCCTTAAAAGTACTTGTGCAACCGAGCTTTTCTGCCTTCTTTCGCTTCCCAGCCTTTCAATTCCCATTAAATTATTTTTTTATTGTCTGGTGTCTAACTGCATTTTGAGGAACTTTCTGTGTTGATGCATAATCTTTGTTTTGTATACTAATTTATTATGTATTTGAATGAGGTGCCTTTTATTTTTTTGTTTAAATGTAAAATCATTTACTCTTCCACCCTCAACAGATGAAATCAGTTCCTATTCGGTTGTTCTTCTAGGGGATATGAATAAATTTTAACTCGACTTATTAAACAATGAGCAATAACGAAATGTTAAAAAGTAGATAAATTTTTATTATTGCTAGGGAAAATAAAAACTTGACTTTATATGCTATATAGAAACATGTTAACGATTCGAGCACGTACGTAAGGAAAAAAAACAAACAAACAAACTATTTTTGGGGTTTTATATACAGGGTTTAAAATTTTTTATTTTCGTGCCTGTTGACTATTTTTAATATTCATCAGTTGAAAAGTGATGCAATAAAAATTGTTTTTTATATTTCCACCAACGAGATCCAACTAATACTGTACTTAGAAAATACTACTGTTAAATTTTCTTGTATAATGTCTTTATTTTTTTAAAATGAAGCACTGATTGACATTCCTGAATTTTTGTACGAAAAACAATTCTTAATCCGTAGTTAATTAGATCGTCTGAATAGAGTAGCTGTTTTCAGGCTTTTGTCTTTGGTTTTTATCTCAACATTCCACCGTGTGTTAACGAGACATTCGTAACTCAGTGCAAAATGCTAGATTTGTACTGCCTGTATCAAACGAATCATATCGTTGCCTTATTTATTAAGCTTAGTAAATGAATAACTCAATGGTTGGCGACTGTCCACCTTCATTATTTCCACAATGGAAATTTTTAAAATACTCAATTTATGGGGTTAAAAAAAAAGGGAAAGAAATTTTAGAATTTCTCTTTATGCAGCATTTAAGTAATTTTATATATTTTAACATTGTCCAAATAATTTATATTATTGATACAACAATGAGCTAATATTTACAAGAGAGTGAATATTTTAGTTGACTGAATGTTCTGTTACTGCTTAATTTGGAATTCAAGGTACTTACTGTTAGCTTTGGTAAGTAAGCAGAAACATTCCAAATGTGTTGACGGTTGTCTCGTTAATGCACTGTCAACATATTCCACTGCTTCCGAAGAAATAGATGTGTTGCTACAAAACCAAAGTTTTGCTTTTCCTTCCTTTTGAATGTTCTGTGTGATTTTAAGTTGTGATGCATTCTGAAATAAAATCTAAATTACCTGCACACTTTCTTCTGTGTTCTGTCTTTTTTTATCTTTGTCACATTCAGCAGTTATTTTGATCCAATTGTACATCTGATGTTACTCAATAAAAAGAAAACTGAATGGAATTAAATAGCGGCTCTACTCATATACTTTGAACATGAATAATTAATAATTTATTTTGAAAAGACAAAAGAAATTGCAGACAAAAGAATTGCAGAAAAATTCATATTAAAGAGACAATGCATTTTGTTTTTTATATTATTGTATTGAAATTGATACATTTATACACCATTTAACTTCAAACATTGATGGTTGATAATTTTTGTAAAGAGCCCCATTATTAAAGGAAAATTTTAATTTCAGAGTGTTCTATGAAACACCATGTAAAGCAAATTACAATATTCACTGGTGATGAAGTTACCTGTGATTTTATACATGCTGTTAATTTGATTAAGTTAAACAAGCCACTTCTATATAAAGAAGTTTGTTCTAGAAATTTGTTTGAAAATGTTATTTTATTATTTTTGTAAGTTTAATGTTGCATTTTGAAAATTTATGTAGCCTTAATTTATTGTTGGAGAAATTATGCAGTTCTTTTTTCCCCTTTACTAATAATCTGATATGAATTGATGTGCATACCTTAAAAATTTCGGAGAAAATTTTTTGCCCCTCCCCCATCACATTTCACACTAGTTGAAAATTACATTTTTCTAGGTTTAGTTTGCAGTAAAAGTTAATTTTGTCTTATAAGTTGAGCTATTATCAACATATTGGTAAAAGCCAATTTTTCCCATGGAGCCATAATATACGTACTCAGTTTAAATTTTATTTTTAATTTGTGGGAAATTGTCGGAAAATAAGTGTTAAATTAAGAAAAAATCATTAAAAATAGACATTTTATTGGTATATTTTTTAACCTTAAGGTAGATAACTGTGTTGAATAGGGTTTTTTTAAATGAAATTATGCATTTTATTAAAAAATTCAATATCCTTAATGCTTGAGCATATTTCTTTATAAAATCATTAAAAAATTTTTTAAGTCTATTTTTGGAAAGTTGCACCGATTTTTATATTTGCATTTATCTATGTTTTAATGATATTTTACATCTGATGCTATTTTCTCAAATTCTAATCGTTGATAGAATTTTCTTATGGATTCTAATGCATAATTTTTGTTCAAATTTGATATTATAATTTTTCAATATGTTCTGCAGTTCCTGCACTAGAGAACAAGTAATCTATTCATTTATAGTTTAGTGTTTCACAATGTCAGAAATAATAATAATTGAAAATTTTGTGTTTATAATTTGAACCCCCAATATTTAAAAAATGGATAGAATTATAGCAAATTTTAATTCAGAAACTAGACATATATTTTTTAAGCTAATTGCAAAATTTTAAACTAATCATTTGATTAACTTTTAAACTAGGAAGAATTTTGCTTTATACTTTTCAAAAAAAGCCATTTTTCTATTTTTTAAAAAAGTCATTTAACTGGTAAAATTTGGTTATATATATATTTTTTTTAGTCATATTTGTGCAAATATTCAGAAATATAACTATTTTCGAACGTTTTTCAAAAAATTCATTCCGAATGTAGTCGCATACCTTACGTTAATGTAGAAATCATTTTTATGTTGCGATTTTTTTCTGAAATTAAGTCTACTGCAGTCAACCTTGCAGAATGCCAAAACACATAAACAGACGTTCATCTTTATACGAATGATAACGCTATAATAAAATCGCAGATGGTTAAATATTTTTGTTTTCAGTCAGACGATATTAAAATAAGAGATTTTTTTTCCCCGTTCCGAAAACTTAATTTTTTTTTATCAGACTGGCATTTAGTAATTTTTAATCGAATTAAATTTCTCATTAGAAAAATGAATAATTATGTTGAATTACATTTGATTAGTAGCGTGTAAAATAAAATACGCGAACTCTTCATTTATAGTATGTTTTTAGAGTTTATAGCTGTTGTCTGCAAGCGATAGTATATTATGTAATTATTTTTTCTGAAAACGGGGAAAAATACATATTATAAGAATATCAATATATATAATAATTATTAAATATAATATATAAGAAAATTAAATGTTTTTAATACAGTTTAAATATTTGAGATTTCATTTGTTATAAATATGGTAAATAAAAGCGTTGAACATTGTTCTATTTATAAATGAAAATCGTATTTTACAAATCTGTGTAAAAAAAAGAAGAAATTATTTAAGTTTAAAATACTTAGCCTTATTAGTTCTATTAGAATTATTAGCCTTAATTTTCTTTAAATACTTAATTATACTAAATAGCTTGAAACTAACTTTTTAAAATTGAAGCAGTTTCTTAGCCAATGGAATGAAATAAAAAAAAATGTATTTGATTTCCCGCACAATGAAAATTATGGACTGGTAGGATGATTTATATATTAAATTGATGTAAGGTACCAAAAAGGGTGTTCATCAGAATTGCTACTATAAAAAAAAAGATAAATGTCCCTTTTTCATGTCCCTTTTTAAGACTATTTCAATCATTTATTTCTGTTTTATTCCACATTATACGAGACTAAATAAAAATTATCCTTCATTCGGGTATATTTGAATATTTAAGGTACGTTTAACTGTACCATGGTTAATAGCATCAATAAGAAATAGAAATTTCTATTGAAAATTTTCAGATTTAGGTATTTTAATATAAAACAAAACTTCAGAAGGAAAAAAAAATCTTTTCAGTCCAAGCATAGAACCGTAGCATCTAGATACAGAAATACTATACACTGCGTAAAAAAAGTAGGACAGTGTTTTTTTGCCAATTAATATCTCTTATTTTCTCCTAACTTCCAGATATTTATGCAGATTTAGTTTAATGACCCTTCTTTTCATTTTAGGCAAAAATTAAACATCTACCACTAATATTATTAAGACAATTAGTATATATAATTTCCGATGCGTAAAAAAGAGTAGGGCACTTGCTAATATATTTAATTTAGTGAGTTGTTCTTTATTTAAATAGTGATTTTGTACTTTGTTTATCCTTTTCTGTCAAAAAAATCGAATTTGTTTAAAAGTTACGTTGTTTCTCCGTTCTCAGAAATGCCTAAAGGAATACCTTTGAACGATTTGCAAAAAGGGCAAATTTCCGCATATCAAAATGATGGTAAAGGTGTCAGAGATGCTCGATTGTTGCAAGTGAGCCCCAATACAGTTTCAAACTTTAGCAGAAATCCTTATAAAAATGGAAATAAAAAGAAGACTGGTAGACCGAAGAAGTTAACACCACGTGATGAAAAAAAACCTGCTCGTGTGCTGAAGAAGAACAAAGGAAGTGTTTCAATGGCAAGAAATCAAGCAGGACTTAATCATGTGACGAAACAAACAGTTTGGAACTATATTAAAAAATCTAAAAAATTCATTTTCAAAAAACGGAAACATCATCCTAAGTGGAATCAAGCTCACATTGATAACCGTTTAGCGTGGGCTAAGGAGAACATGTCCTGGACTACAGAATGGACTTCTGTGATATTTTCCGATGAAAAGAAATTTAACTTAGACGGTCCAGATGGATATCAGCACTACTGGCATTGTCTGAGGACTGAAAGCGAATACTATTCAACACGACAAATGGGAGGAGGGAGTTTATTGGTTTGGTTGGCTGTTGGATACGGAGGAAGGACAAGTCTGGTTTTTTTAAATGGTAGGCAAAAACATACAGACTACATTCAAGTGCTGAATTCCGAGCTTCTTCCTTATGCCTCTGACATGGGGGTTGAAGAGTGGAAGTTTCAGCAAGACGGAGCTTCCATTCACACCGCGACTGGAGTCAAAAATTGGTTCCTAACAAATAATGTGGTGGTGGGGTAATGTCAGCCAAAAGTCCTGACCTTAATATGGTGGAAAACATCTGGGCAATGCTAGTTCGTCGAGTTGATGCTTGGAAGGCAATTTGATTCGCAAACTCAGCTTCGAGAAACATTGAACGACTTGTGGGACAATTTTCGTCAAACTGAAATTCAAACTCTATACAATTCACTTCCAAACAGAATATTTGAAGTTATAAAGGCCAATGGGAAGACCATTCCTTATTAAAGTCACTATTTTTTCATTCATTATAATGCTGTCCTTCTACTTTTTTTTACAAAGTTTCAAAAAAGCGAAACTATTTTTGTTGCCATTAATATTTTATGTTTGAACATCATAATTCTGATGTTAAAATTGTATTTTTGAAATATTTGTTAAATTTTTCTAATAAAATTTTTTAGTAAAAATAAAATATTTTTCGGTTAAAGAGAATTATTTTATCTTTCAAATTCTTTGAACTTTCGCTAAATACTATATCAATGTTGAGTTTTACATTTGATTTGTTCTGATTTCTATACATATAATGCATCGCTTTATTTATTAACATAGCAGTTCTGTGAAGAGATTTTATTTTTACTTGTTATATGACAGTAATTTTCAGTTTTTTTATGCTTCTCAAGATTATTTTTTTTTAAGAAATGCTCAATGCCTTTGGAAAATTTAAGAACTAAAGTTAGCATTTTTATTTGATTTTAATATTTTAAAAACAGAATTGGAAATCTTGTAAAAGAATTGTATAATCATCGGTCAGTGGTATTCTAGTTCAAAATAACTAGATTGTCAAGATCATCTAGTTAGCCTGCATAATAATTCATCATATATTATGAAGCATGCTAACTAAAATAATTCAATCGACTCTAATCCACCATGAAACCGGAATCCAAACCTGATCTTTTTTTATAATTTAGGATGAATGGGAAGTGTTAAAAGGCAAACAGATCTTTGTAATTATATAATGGTCTAAATAATATGCTGCTGATCAGATAATGTGATTTTTGTTAAATGAACCTTCATTGATCTGTGGTTTTCATTAATTTGACAACCATATGATATGATATCTGTTCGATTGTACTATATTAAAAAAAAAAGACAAGCTTTTATAATCTTATTAAAAAACCGTTGATGTATTCTTAACAAATTATATTCTAATTGCCAATTGTTAATGAAATATGTAAAAGATCGCTGCAGGTTTAAAAAAATAAAAAAGGTTCTTTATTCCAATAAAATTGAAAAATCAGACGATAGTCTTAGTTTTTATCATAAATCGTTATTCTCTGCTTTTCAATGAATAGAGAATAGCTGCAAACGATAATTATTTTTATCTAATGTATATTTATATAAAGCTCAATGTGTGTGTGTGTTGGCGCTCTACACGCCAGACTGTTCTACCTATAGCTACCAAATTTGGCACATGCTTACCTTGGAGGTCGAAAATGTGCACCTGCGGTCTTTTTTTTTAATGTTTAATTAGAATTTTAATTATTAATTAAAAACTAACTTTCCCGCCAAAAAAATCTTTCCCTTTCCCCACCGCGTTGTTTTTTTCCTACGCTAAAGAGGATAGGCTTAAGAAATTTTCGGCAGATTATTTCAAAGGATTCTATTTATTTTCTTGATGTTTGATGCATTTAAAATTAAACATTGTTAATTAATCGATCTTTCAGATTCATTCTGAAGTACTTTTGAATTAAAACAGAATAAAGGAAATTAAAAATTTCTAATCTGCATAGCGTTACCCCAACTGGAATAGAAAATTCAGGCATTTGTGTTACCATAATTGGCGTTGAAAATTCACGCATGCGCATTGTGTTCTGATTGTTGACAACTATTTTCAACGGACACACAGATTATTTCTAACGATTCTGTTTATTTTTTTAGTGTTTGATGCATTTAAAATTAAACATTGTTACTTAATCAATCTGTTCATGATGAATCTGAGAAAATTTTGTTGAAAACTTCTTAAGATATATAAATTAAGAAAAATATTCTTTACTGCCCATAAGGTTATAATACTCAGCGACTCTCTTTTCAGTACTCATATTTTAAAAAAATGCTTCGTTTCATTAAAAAAAAATATTATTATATTTATTGCAGTTTAATCATTTCCACTTTAATTTAAAGCGTAAATTCTACGGGAGTTAACAGAAAATTAGAGAGATACATATTACGTTATGGCTGAAGGCCTTAATAATATTATGAGTGAATTATATGACTATTAAAATGTGAAGTTTTAAAATACTTTAATGAAGAATCAATTAAAATGGGAGTTCCATAAACTATTTAATTATTAAAATTTTAAAGTGCATTAAGATAGGCGAACCGGCTGGTTGCCAAAGGCGGCTAGTATGTTAAAAAAACGCGATAAATTCTTATTTCTCGTGAGCTCATTAAAACATTCAAAAATTAATGTCAAGTAAGGTAATTTAAAACATAATATCATCCACGTTAATATGGACGAAAAATAGATAATTGTTCTTCACTAGGTAACCAAGAGTAGATTTCTGAGAGATGTCAGAAGAAAATACAGTAATTCTACAAGCATATTGCATTTCATTCAATATAATATTTGACATTCAAGGTAATATTTTTCTATTTTGTTGAAATAAAATTTTTAAATGAATAATATAATATAAAGACTGTATTTAATTTTTATTTTAATTTTTTAAATCCTGACAGCTATTTTCTTCCAACTTTTCTAGCAGTTACAATTCTATCGTTTGCAATTAAATGAAAATAGAATTCTAATGACTTTCTTATCTTTTAAAAAGAGCGAGTAACACTAGAACGGGGAAATTAATTAATATCTATTTTTTATATTTTCCAAGATGCTTAAGGATAATGACTCCTTATTCATAAATCTCTTTGATTATATGGAACACATTTATAGAATACTTTAACGATTTATACACAATTTTAAACTCCTTGTTCCTTTTTTGTAATACTTGCATAAAAATTCGGTTTCAAATCTCTTTCTCGAAGCATTTTAGCAAAATAATGTTTTAAGTCTTGTTTATTTGTTTTGCCTTTGTTTGGTTTGATTACATCAGCCGTTCCATTTTATGAGAAATGATTTTTATATAATTCAATTTACGAAAAAAAAAAAATCCATCACTCCGTCTATCAGTCTTTAGCAACTCTCCATAGTACTATTTTTTTTTTTTTTTTTTTACATTTCTTGCGTGACTTGACACGCTGTTTATAGATAATATGCCATTCACGACTTTTTTGTATAGGAAAGAGGGGAGTAATTTCACTCACCTAAGGAAGTTTTTTAATTATTATATTTTATATTAATTTTTAGCTGAACAATTTTCAGCAACTATTAATTGTGAAGTAAGAGCAGTTTATATTTGCTCACCATTTTACTTTTTCCATAGTAAACAATTTTCTAAAAAATATATTTGCATGGTTTTAGTTTCGCATGTAACTTTGAACTGAAATTTTGTGAATTGGGAGTAAAAGCACTGTTTCTTATGACTATAAATATAAATGTAAGTATTAATCCAGTTTGATCTAAATTCGCATATTTTACTAAATGATGAACAAATTATTAAAATAAAGAGCATTTTTAAACGAATTTAAGATAACACAATTAAAACACTTAATTTTTCCACCTACAACAATCTTTATGATTCTCATCCGAGCAAATTGAATAATTAAAATAATTACCAATTTCAATATCTTCTATTGTAGCAGAATTTATAGCACAAGATTCTGTGACATTATTAATAATTTCTAAGATGCAGAATTGTTTCGTACTTTCTTACACGAAAACATTATTCATTTTTTTTCTAAACTGTAGATTCGTTTATAGATACATTTATATTTTGCATTTTTTTCTAAACTGTAGATTCGTTTATCAATTCATTTATATTTTGCATTTTTTTCTAAATTTTGAAAGTAATTTCCATTGTCCTTCCATTGTTCCTTGTCCTCCATTAGCATCATGATTTATCTATTGTTTTTTTTTAATGATATAGATTCTTTATGGAAAATATCTTTTAAATTTGTCATGCATAATTTCGAGGTGTCTGTAAAATTCAAACACTCTTTAGGTATCATTTTTTGCATGGAATAATATCTCGCTGTGCGGAATAACTACACACAGAATTTATTCATTCATGTCTGATTTTGTACAAAAATAAATAATCTAAAAAATAATGGTCTATTTTAATGAAAAATGACAATTTTAACAAAATTTACAGAAGCAAGTTGTTTTTATTGCTTTAAAAATAGTTTAGAGAGACACGTAATTATAAAAAACGATTTATTTCAATATCCATTAAAGCTGTAATAAAAATAAGAAATTTAAAAGCGAGAAGGCTTATTCCTACATATATTCCTTCCACCATATAGGCAGGTGGTCTAAGATCCTTTCTCGTACTTTTCACAATCAAAAACATGTGTGCGTGGAATTGCCTTTGCCGTTCTCTCCTACTGGCAAAATAAATTTCTGTTAAATCTTTTCGTTTTAGTCATTATCCCTTCGACTGATCGGATTCGAACAGAATGCAGAATTCGATTCAGAAGAACAATTTTGAACTCAGAATTGTACACTGAACATTACATTTGCATTTCTAAGTAATTATATTTGAATACACAGGCTGACAACAAACTCAACTTTTTGATAAGGTTGACTCAAAATTCGACACAAGTTTAGGATTCTGGTGGAAAGGCATTTAGCAAAATCTATCCATCTAGAGTTTATATATATATATATATATATATATAATATCATGTTCGTATGTATGCGGACGGACGGACAGATAGATCTTGACGAATTTCGACGAGAATTTGATTCAAATTTACGATTTTGTTCTGAAGATTATACAGTATATTTCATCCCACTTAGTCTATTCATATTTGAGGTATCGGGATCCAGATAGACGGGCAGAATTTCAAAAGTTTCTTATTAAAAAAAAAAAAAATTGGGACTCGAAATGGTTCTAAATTGAAAATTCAATAAATTACCCTGATCAAATTAATTTGGCGACTACAGCGTTTTATTTTATATACTTCGTATATGTCCGAGTAAAAAATGTTTACTCTAAACATTGTTTCCTTCATTGCAGTTCCTTCAATCAGGTAGTTTGATTTTTTATACAATAATTTACCTTTAATTTAGTAATTTAAAATCTTATTATTGTAATTTTATTATCAAAGTCCTTAAATAGTTAACATTTACTTACAGTATTCATCTATTTAAAATATTTCCCTAATTATTTTAAAAATTAAATATGTAGTAACTTTATGATATTAATAAATATCATATCCGATTAACAATAGTTTCCGTTAGAAAATAAAAATCTTTTCCTTTTGATCAAATCATTAATTTAAAGTGTCCTGGCGTCTCACCAATCTGTGAAGCTCTTTTAAAAATGGAATATACAACATGCTCGTATTTCATTCGCAATAAAAATTGATTGCCATTAATTTCTTTCGGCGGGATTAACTAAAGAGCCTGAATTACATACACATTTGATAAATAATGAAAATGCCGTAATTTTTAAATGAAAATAACCAGCTATTTTAAATTTAAAAAGTCATGGTTATTACTGATTTCAAATCTAAATCTCGCTTGATTATTTTTCCGAAATTTTAGAGAATAATAATAATAATAATAATGTCTGTGAACAAAATTAATAATTCTATGGATAAATTCAGATACCTAATTTCTTCTTTCCACTTTCTCGTATACGTAACATAGAGAAAGTACGGTAATCGTCAAAACATTCCAACTCGAGATTTTGACGAATCTCCACGTTTTAGACCTCCATGAGTTCAAAAAACACGTTTTTGGAATCTTCTATCTGTCTGTGGCAAAGATAATTTTAAAAAAACCCCTTGAGCAAGACGGTTGAAATTTGGTATACGGTCTTTGCATCAAATTCGCAGATTTCTATCAAATTTTGAGCAAAATATGTTCAGAGGAAGTCCGACTATTCGAGTATGTTAACACGTTAACTACGAAACGAAGTGGTCTAAATAGATAAGATTCGGTACTCAGATTTAACATCTACAGTGCAGACACCTATCAATCAAATTGTGAGCCAAATTCAACAAGGCTTTGACCATCTGTCGGTCTGTACTTTCAAAAACATGTAAATGTGAAAACTAAAAAAAAAAAAAAAAAAAAAAAACCAATGACTGAAATATATCAAATTTAGTGCAGAATTTTGTGACAAGGGCAATCTTGTGTAAAGTTTTGGCTTCAATAGGTTGAGAAAAACATATCTAGAACATAAATTCGATTTTTGGATACTATTAACCGCATGCTAGGGATAAATCGGTAAAAAAATCGTCAAGGATGGCATGAAACATCCAGCCGAAATGCTAAATTCACGCCAAAGGTTAATATTTCATAACTATTCTACACCAATTTAAGGTTTCTCAGAGATTATACCTTTATGAGAGAGTCTGCGAGAAAGTTTTGGAGTGACCACTTCCGCTGGTTTAATTACAGTCTTTACCTAGATGTAGATGGACAAGCAGACGTACATGCTGCTAATTGCTTTCTCCCAAACTATGATAAAAATCTATAATCGTGCTATTAAAATAGCATATCAAATTTTACTCGTCCATGTCGTTCTATTTTTATGTGATCGCGTTCTCAAATCGACAGACATAATTCCAAGAATGGTTTTCTCGAACCCACAGATAAACGAAACTTAGAAATTTATCAGAATCTCGAAGTTGATTTTTCTTTTTTTAGTACATTTAAATTATTATAGTTTGTCCATATAAATAAGTAACCAGAGTGTTTATTATCTTTAACATTTGTGTTAAACAAAAGTGTTACCCCTTTCCCTTCTCACTGAAAATTATGGATTTGGGACAAGACAGTGAACGCCATAAGTGTTTAGATTTTTTCTTTTTAGTCTTCAAACATAAGCTTTTTATCTTTTGAAATAAAGTAAAGAAAGCCGTTACTTGCGTATTAACTACACGTCATTGAAGAATAGTAATTACAAAAAACTGATTTTTGGCATCAATCAAAAGTTTTTACTAAATATAGGGTCCAGTATTTGGATATTTATTTGTCAGCGATTAATCACTGAGATGTGGTTAATATGAAAGAAAGAAAATTTACTATGTGGTTAATAGTAAAGTTAATATGAAAATGTGGTTTATATGAAAAATCAAACATGCATTTTTGGACTTTTTTTTCAATTGATAGAACCCAAATTTGGCACTATGGTCACGAAATCACGCACCAAATTTTATAAGTCACTGCGTTTTTGTATTATTGCGTTTACATGACTTGTAAAAGTATAGATTAACAGACGTTCATATTCATAGACGTTTGACATATTTAGTTTCAAAATTGATATATATTTACATTTTAGATGTTAAATCTGTGTACCAAATTTTATGCATCTAGCTCTTTTCGTTTTCTAATTATCGTGTTATATTATATTGGGACAGCTGGATAGACAGAGTCTTTTGAATGGATTACATTCAGAATTTGAAACAAATCCACAAATTCGGTGTAAAAACCATATACCAAATTTCAGGGACTGTCTATTATATTGAAAACTAAAGAAAAAAAATCAATATATTAATACTTAAATCAAATAAGTGGACTTTGTATGTGGAAAGGGAGACATAAAATACTTTAAAAATATAAGTACTATTTTTTTATAGAAAATAAATTGAAATTAGAAGCAATTTTGCAAAACGTATATCTTTGTCAATTAAAAAATATATAAAATGATATTTTTCAGCAGAAACAGTTATATATGAACTGATAAAAAATACATTTATTTGTGTACTATGATAGATTAGAAGACTGCCAATGAAGGAAAGAGAATAACTTATCGACATATAAGCAGTTACAATGTTGAAATCTAAAGTTAACAAAACGCAGCCTTTAAATTTTTAGTTCCAGATTTATATTCAATACTGAAAAGTTGCCAGTAAAACCATTACTATTTTGATGCCATTCGGAGCAACATATTTATGTGAAAAGTCATTTGTTTTCTACACATATGGAAATAACAACAAAATATTGGAATGAGCTCAATGCAAAATACGAAATGCATTTGCAGATAACATTTATTGAGCAGGATTTTGATTGTTTTCTTAAAAAATTGGTACTATATTTCAGTCACCTTATAGTAAGAGTTGGTAATGCCAATAGTATGAATTATGGTATTATTGAGTTGATAAATAGAATAATTTTATTTTACAAATTATTTTGAATATCTTTTCTTTATTTTCCTTACCACCAACACCTACATAATACAACTGTCTAACTTACATATACTTTTGAAGAATAATGTACGGCTCTGCAGGAATATTATATAATTTCAAGAGTGCCATGAGTCTAGAAAACTGGAAGATCATTGTTATGCAGCAGAGAATATTAGAATGTTTGAAATAAGAAACTGAATCATAATTAACTTTAAAACTTTTATTTATAAAACTATTTTTACTTCTTGATTCCTTCAAGTATGAAATGTCCCCTTACATTTCGGAATGAAAAAAGAACATTATTTCAAAGAAATACAAATAATACAATAGGCAATAAAATAATAATCTAATATCATTCTAGTAAATAAAATTGTTCAGGTGGTTGTTCGAACCTATAAACAATAACACTTTTATGATAATAAATACATTTATTTAACTACAGCTGCTTTTCTTAATTGAGAAATTAAGTTCGTTATATTTTGATGGAAAGTTAGATGAGTTGAGGCTCCTTTAGAATGTGGAAGTTTGTAAATTTGCTATTTTTTTTTCGAGGTTTTCTTTTTCCAAGTTCGCACAAATATCACTTTTGTACATGATTTTCACAAATGCATCGTTTTAAATCCGTGTTTATGAAATTATGTACATAATTAATGAAAGAAAAGATGAATCGTACTCTGAGATGCCTTGGAAACAATTGGTAGCTTATTTTAGTTTATAAAATCAATAGCTTTCATCGTTATGCATGGAATAATGATTAATAATGTATTCCATTTATGCTACCATATTGTCCATAAATTTCGTCTTGACATTTTAACATTAAACATTTTGCATTTATTTTTTGTTCCTTACGTTAGGATTTTTAAAAATATTTAAGCTTGTTTATTATTCTATTATTTACTATTTTCTTTAATAATATTATACTAGTTCCTATATTAGAATTTTAATTTAAAAAAAATTAGATTGGAAACCATCTAGTATTTATAAAATCGTTTTTTATCCACACTGAAGCATTCATATGCATCAGGGATTTTAAATTAAAATTAAACTGAGCTACGCTTTTTTGATTTATAATATATTTAGTTAATTCTACTAAGTTGAATTTCTATATTACTTTAAATTTTTTATTAGTTAATAAATATGTTTACGGACGTATTGAAAGAAACATTTACTGCTAAAAGAACACAATCTGATATAGATTTACAAACTTGAGCACCCACAATTATTATGTGACGTCATAATCACATGAATCTACCCCATTGTTAGTTGAAAAGTGGAAGGTCAAGTATTTATTTGTCTAAGCGGATTTAAATTTAAGCTCGAGGAATCTACTTTGACACACCGGACTTTTAAGATAATGATGATGGGATCTTAGCATTGCGCTTTTAAGTTTCGGAGGTCGAATAAAAGAGGATTCACTTTAAGAATGTAATAGATTCTTTCATTCTCCGCAGGGATTTAATGATGTAAAATGCAGTCAGTAAAATTGGTGATGGTTTCAGAAACGTTGGATGTCTCAGTTGTTTGTGAAAGAAAGCTATGTAGATATGCTTTCATGGTTAAATAGAGTTTCACATTTGATTGAATTAAAAAAAAATCCAAAGATTCATCTCAGAATAAAATTTGAAAAATTTTGCTAGAACTGTCTGTGTTGTATCGAACTGTCCCTGAGTGTGAACTTGGGTCCGGAAGAGGCAGAGGTGGTTGGTCTGGAGGATAAATCCTCCTTTCCTGCCCATGGTCGGAATTGTCTCTGTTTGTTGGAAGGCATTTGGAAGGGACTAATTTGCGTGAACATACCACCTGCTGGATTAGGAGCTCCCTTCTTGGTAAATTTCGGTTGACTTTCTGTACTAGAATCTATTTTCCTGTTGTCATCACTTTCCACATGTCTGTTGTAACTTGAAGAGGAAGGTGCATTCGGATACTTCAAGTTTCTGTTATGCTCATCAGTTCCACCATTATAAATCTGAGTCCTACATCCATAGCTCTGGGTAAAAGCCTCAGAAGTATTCAGCTTTTGTCTTTCATTTTGATTAGGTTTTTGGGCATTCCGATAAGGGTCCGCTCGAGTTCTGTTATTGTCCATGTACTCGGCGTCCCTTTGAGTGTAGCTGTCTATTTGTTGTATATCAGGGCTTGATGATGGCTTACTGGAACGGTCGTAGATTCTTTCTACTCTTGTAGTGGTGCTGGATGTCGGATTTTCTATCTGCACTGTGTTGGTCACCGTAATTTGGCCTTTAGGAGTAGCCAAAGGACTCCCCCTGAGTATTTTCTTTTTCTGATAAACTCTCCCAGAGATTTCGAGGGAATCTTTCGAAACGTCCGAATCGTTGTTGTCGTCCTCCAATAAAGATGTTCTGTTTCTGGCAGGGACTGTTTCTTCCCTCTGACTCTGAGAAGATTGTTCTTCTTTCCGGTAATTCTCATCGGTTACTCTTATTCTAAGGCACTCAGAGACATCTTCATCTTCCATACTTCGTGCTTCCAGTTTCTGTCGGGGTTGAGGCCCATCCAAAAACCTATGCAATAAAATAATTTTTTACAAATGGAATAAAAAATTTCAAAAATACTGTTTCATGATAATATCGCCAACTTCTCTTTTACCCATCAGCAAAAAAATACGTATTTCGAGAGTGTCGAACTCTTGTAATAAATATATTTAAAATGAATTTCTTCATTGAATGAAAAAGCAGAAAAAAAATTGAAAATATTTCAGACAAACAATATGTTTAGCTATTCAATCTAATTGTATATGAATATAATATTTAATAAATACGATAATATTTTAATCACTACAATAAATCGTTATATATTAATATCTTTCTCAATGAATTATATCTAATGATATCGTGTATTTGTGCCATATATTTAAGTCCTTTTGACACCTTTAAATTCAAAACGGCGTCTTGTATAGCCAGGGAAGTAATGTTTACTTATAGTAAAATGACTATGTTAAATTTATTGAGACAGATTATAGCCCTCCTAGAGACGAAATAGGAAAATTACAGAAAATAACCCGAAAATAAAGATAATCTAAAACTCCCACTTAGAAAAATGTACACTATATAATAATAAAAACACAGGGAAAAAATTTCATACAGTTATCTAAATATTGGCAACTATGAATATTCTATGACTTGAAAAAGGTTAGTCTTAAAATTGAAAAATACAGTCTTTGGAATCCCCCTCCCAAGTTCGTTTTTGAGATTTATTATTAAAATTATTTTTGTTTACTTTCTTCGTGGCGTAAATTTCATTTTGCCGGTTCTTAAAACAGAAAACTGTCTGATAATACTAGAGAATATATTTTTTAATTTAGAATGAACTCTTCTTTAAATCACGGAAAATTCAATTTTAATTTTAATTACAAATATCTCCGTCAATTTTACAAATAACTTTATGGTTTTTTATTATACATTTTTCTAATTGGACTTTTGGTTGATCTCCTTTATTTTTTTAGTTATTTTTGTAACTTCTTTACTTAACCGCTAGGAGCACTGTAGCATGTCTCAATAAATTCATCATAGTTACTTCCCTGGGTATACGAGATGCCGTTTTGAATTTAAAGGAGTTAGTGTTACTTTAACGATCACCTTGTGTGTGCGTGAGTATAAATTTTCCGTCTTTAAAATTCATTTTTTTTCCTCACCACATAAATTTAACACAAAAAGGCATAGACTTTAAGTGGGCTTTTGATTTGTTTCCCCACTCCTCTTAAATTCTAATTATCGTAAATTTGATTGCCCGACTTGTATTGTGAAACAACCATTTTTAAAATTTAACATTTTTCAATAATTTCTATTAAAAAATGAAAGCAAATTCCTGTCTTGAATGCATAAAACATGACTGACTACGTTGCTACCTTTTTTTCTTCTTTCCTTTTTGGTATCAATATGATTTCTGTAGCATCTCTTTAAGAGCGTCATTAAAATGAAACATTTGACCTAATTGCTAAGATGAACAAATAAATGATGATTTAACTGAAAATTTTTCTCTTCAGTAACAGTTAGTATTACATATATACGTATTTTAATGCCATCCAATTTAATCAATGCATAATCTATTTTGGTAAATTTTTTTATCAGTAATTATAAAAATGTGTCCGCTTAAAAACTATTTGTTTGTTATATATTTTTCATAAAAAAAACCTGATGCACTTAGCATAGATAAAAATATTCTGAGTATTTAATTATAAGGAAAATGAAAAAAAGCTTTTGAATGTATAGCATGGTATAGGTATACATATTCTACTTACTTGATTATAAGGAAAAGATAAAGCTCGATACAGGAGATATTTTAAAATAAAATTTGAATTAAGATGTTAGCAAATACAATGAGTAATAATGTTTTTTTTTTAACTCCACTAAACTGAAAAAGGATGCTGAGTACCAACTTAAAATCGCCACATACCGTTTAGATGGTTCTCTCTCTAATGGTGTTGAAGGGACATCCTCACTCTCGAAACTGTCCTCAAACTTTTTCTTCCAGTGTCCACCGCTACCTTCAGCCATGACATTGGCCAACATCTTCTCATTGAGAGAGCCTGTCGTGCTCAAGATCAAGGACATCTTCTCTCTGTCCTCAGCCTTGGAAGCCATTCTGTGGGCAGCCACGCCAACGCTTTGAGATCGCCGTGGCAGCTCACGGTCTATTTGCGTCAAATCATCGATGCTTTGAGAGCGGTACAGAGGGTGGAAAAGTTTCTGTCCGCCGTCGCTGAAGCTACTAGAGCCCAAACGTTTGGGAGCTGAAGGCTTGCGCTCGAGTTCTAATTTCACATCGTATGGTGAGGCATAGCTCAAAATTGTTAAAGCATCCTCATATACAATATTGCTGAAAGACACGGTGACGCTGATGATCTTGTCGCCTGAAAAACATTGGCTAGAATTACTTATTGCTTCACTTTGCGAGTCAACTATAGAATTGACTCTTAAATCATTAAAGCCAATGAGTATCACATTGCTTGAAAAGGAATGAATATTCTTTGCTTCCTAATAATGAAAATTGGAGAAAAAGAGGAAATGAAATATTATATAATTGAACAAATCCTTTTTCTTTCAAGTATTGATTATGAAATACCGTATGAAGAAATGCCTTTGCTATTTTACAAGTAGGCGCATATGGATGAAACAACATTTACTCTTATTTTGGTTAAAATACAAGATAATGAAATTTTAAGCTAATATTTTTTTATAGAATAGCAATAAGTATTTCCTAGATGCTTGAAATAATTAAATTTTTAAATTGGTAAAATTTTGAATTTATATTTCAAATAAATTATGGTTTTAATAAGCTGTTTCACAAATGGCTTCTCGCCATTAATGTACAAAAGGAAAAATTAAATTCCAAAGTTTACATGAACTAAATAAACAAGAACTAAGTATATGCAGATAAACCTTTTTTTTTTTTGTAATAGAAATGCATATTTGTTTCTAAAAGTACAGCACAAATCAATATATGGCATGATATTTGCTGAATAAAATAAGTCCACCTATTTGCTCACCGAATTATCTATTATTTAAAATTTAATTGTTATAGAAAATTTGGTTGCCAAGCGTATTATTAAACTGTCGAATGATAGAGTACATACCTGCTTTGATGAGCCCCGACTCGGAAGCAGGTCCGCGATGCAAAACGTCTTTCACTAGGATACCATCCCTCATGTTGCCCATTATGTTGAAGCCAAGGCCTGTGAAGTCATGTCCTCGAAGAGAAACAACTGTTCTTTCAGGCTCCTGAGATAAATTTAATGATATAAGCAAACAGCTATAAATCTTACTACAGGACAAAATTTGCGTTCATGTTAAAAGAGATTATTACGCCTGCGTCCTGACATAGGGGTCGCGCATCTTCACCGTGATCTTAGCGTCCCGGATTCGAGTCCCGGTTCGGGAATGGATGTTCTTTTTCTGTGAGGTGTGTGAATGTGCCCCCTCCCCCTCTAAAAAGGGGTTGTGCAAACGAATGTGACATATGAAATAGCTAAGTTGTACTCTTGGCCCTAGTTGGCGCTACTGTTAAAACAAGAGACGTTCACTCGGCTTAAATCGATGACAAATACCTGTCAGCGGGCTTGTAAAGTGCCATAAGTAACAACAACAGATTATTACAGTCTACTCTGTTTAATGTAATCCCGGTTAATGCCATCATTCACTTTATATTATCAAAATCCTCTGTCCCGAGGCGACGCATTCAAATGCATACAAAAATATTTCTTAAATGTGATCACTATATCGTTTAAGGTCATCTTTGAAGTTGTGAAAATGCCCGGTCCTTCATTTTCAATTAGTGTTAATAAATGAAGTTTGTATAATTTTTTGTTTCTTTTGTAAGGAAATATCCGGAAGATATCGTTCTTATGGAATGGAGCTAGCATTATTTTATCTGGATTAGAGCAGTTTAGATAAGCTTAAATGAATGCTTAAGCTGCCAGATCCGGCATGAAATCTGCTGAGTTATCATAAATCATTATCACTTGAAAATGAATTATGATAGTAAAGTGGATAAAAAAAACCCAAACTATTATAAGTTTTAGATTCCTATTTTTAATAGGTCTAAAAAATAACCTAAAATGATTCAACGCAACACTATGTAGCGGCTGAAAATTTCATACCTTATTCCTTGTAAAAGTTTGAAAAAAAAATCGTATACTCTTTGTGGGTAAGATGAAATAACAAACGATAATGATTCTGACAGTTTCGAATGTATTGAAGAACCCCTACAACAAATGCTGCAATCGATAATTTGAAATCCTGCGTGCAGTAAGTATGCAGTAAGCAAACTAGGGGGGGGGGGAGGGAAAGAAAAGAAAAGAAAAGAAAAGAATATAAACATGAACAATGTATGAGTGAAATGTTAAAGAATCATTATTTATAAACATTAATTGATGAATATTTTTAATTGTTACTTTTGAATTAAATTCTAGATAATACTGAAGTAATTTTTTTTTTAATTTTCTTGTTCTTTTTCCTTCATGCAATATTAATATAGCTGATTTTAACAAATTTGTTTATTGTTATAGAAATTTTTTAATTCCCGAAAGTTAATGCTCTAAAACAACCGTTGAGTTAATTCTTTTGGACATTGAATAAATAAAAAATTCGTTAGTTGCAACAACTTTCATGAATTTCATTGATTTTTTTCTGGGTGAAGTGTTTAATTACATATTTAGTTAAAATCCGCCGCTTTTGGATGCACATTTAGCTGCTGAATGAAATATATTTTTTCAACGAAAACCGTAACTTTCTATTTAACAGTTAGATAGCGGGTGCTTACCATGTGCGCGATGCAGGAATCGTCCATAGCTTTCTGCTTCTTTCCTCCGCCGAAACCAAATGGATTTTTCCCTTTCCTAGTTTTTCCTTCCGACTGTTGAAACGAAAAACCAGCATCAGTGATAAGTTCAAAACTTAATTAAAAATAAATAAAAAAAAAATAAGACGAAGAGGATACTACCTTTGAGGAGCGCAGGGAGTTCTTACTGTTGAGAGTGAACTTCGTTTTGCCTGGAAAGGAAGACGATCTCTATTTAGAAAGCAAAGCAAAACCATCAATAACGAGCATTAAGGCATTCAGTTATAAAAATTTATCCACTTCTTTATTTTCTTGTATACGCAGTATAAAGATAGTATAGTAATCGTTACAAAATTCGAATTCGAGATTTTGATGAATTTCCACGTTTTAGATCTCCCTGAGTTCGAAAAACACATCTTTGGAAAATGCCCGCCTGTTTGCCTGTGACAAAAATAACTCAAAAACTATCTGATCTAGACGGTTAAAATTTAAATTCGCTGAATTCTATCAAATTTTGAGTAAAATCCGTTGTGAAAGCCTGTCTCTCTGGCTTTGAATATAACAAGATAACTACAAAATGAAGCGAGCTATATAGATAAAATTCGGTGCATAGATTTAAGATTTATAGTGTAGACATCTGTCAAATTTTGAGCCAAACCAACTTCGAATTGACCGTATTACGGTCTGTACTTTAAGTAAACGCGGTCATTAAAAAACAGAATGATTTAAATATATCCAATTTGGTATGGCAATTTGTAACTACAAATGCAGTTTTGTGTCAAATTTTCATTCTAATCGGTTGAGAAAAACGTGTCTAAAACATTAATTCGATTTCTGGACACTAATAACGCATGACAAGGATTAATCGCCAAATAACACGCCAAGGGTGACATGATGGATTCAGCAAAAATGCTAAATTCACGCCGAAAAATATTTCCTAATTATTGGGTGACAATGCAATAAGGCGTTCTCTGGCACGAAAAGTTTATTAGACGGTATGCAAGAGAGTTTTGGAGTGACCACTTCCACTACCTACCTTTGTCTTTCGTTTTAAAAATGAAAATATTTCCAACCTTAAATATGAGTTTTTAATACTTTAGTTTCATATTTTAGTTTTGGTTCCTTTAGAAAAAGATATTGATGAAATTTCTTTTTCCTAGACAAATTTAGTTAATTCAACATCTCAATGAGAGATAATCTGTCTTTACATCAAACAGATGCCATTCCTTGATTTTTTTTAAATCTCAGAGATCTTCAAAATTAAAGGAATTTTAAATATTTCATTAATGAATTAATTTCTTATACACTTCTCATAATGAATAATGTGATGATTCTTGAAATTGCACTTAATTAAAAATTAAACTAATTTTGGTGTTTCCAACAATAGCTGCCAAAAATTACAATAAAAATTAAATTTCACAGCATTTTAAAAATTTAAACATGTCTTTGTAATGATGTTAATTTATTAGTAGAGCAAATTTTTTTTTGAATTTTGGCAATTTTTTAAAAATATATTTTTTGCCTAGTTTCCAACAAAAGATTGCATTGTTGCCCTGAAATTCAAGCCGCTTTGATTGTTTCATCAAACATGTAATCGTGTGATTTTTTTTCCATTCTTGAAAATTAAAGAAGAATTCTCCTTACTATGTGTGTAGTTTACACACACACACACACACACACACACACACACACACACACACACACAAATGAAGTCACAATTTCGCGAATTTAGAAAATCGCACATAATAGTGCTATGATGTCATAGAACCGATCTCCATTCGAAAAGTTCATGTATTCAATGACCAGAACAATGTAAGACTAGTGAAATAAAATAGTTTTAATGTCAGACAATTTGGTGGACTCACGGACATGAAGTTATATCTAAATTATTTAATTGAAATCAAATATAATCAATATTCCCAGTGAACCAGCTGGTCATCTAAAACAATTAATATTGAATAAAATAAAATTCTTTTTTTTTAAAATCTAAAATAGATTCCAATGTTAAATTGGTAGGCACCTTTAACTTTATTTTTCTATACTTTATTTCATACATGTCGAGATACGAAAATTTCTATCTATTTTATACGAACATTTCTATCTATCTTTTCTTTTTTTTTACCAATTTTATCAATTAGTTGAAGATTTTATGGACATATTTTTTAAAACCCATTACAATATCTTCTGTGAAATCAATAACTGCGGTATTACCTAAAATTTATTAGATAAGCAACTTAGGTTCTTTTTAACCTTACATACCTTGACTAAAGGAAAGGTATAAGTTTATATCAATTGCTAATATCACTCAGTTCAAGAAATACCTTCATTTTCGTCTAATACTTTCTTAACAGAAAGGATATCATCCACATGAAAAAGTTTTCCCAAGGCTATTAAACACAAATTAATTTTTTTGATAATACAAATATCATTCACCAATATTCTTACATTTTTCTACAAAGTGCTCTTATTTTTCCCTTTCAGGTCTTTTGCGTCATTTAATAAAAAGGAGATCCTTTTAATTTCATTTTGAATGTTTACATGAACTTATTACACATAACAATAGTCATACTGATAAACGACTTTTCAGACAGCTTTTTTCAAAAGATCTGTTGTTTAATGTAGTTAGTCAGGTCGGTTAATCTAATAGAAATTTGGTATTTTAAGTGAAATACTTTATTTGCTGTGATTTGATGGGTCTTATAATAAAGATTAGGTCATTTTTGGGATACATCTTGTTATTTTTAACTGTGGTCAGACATTTGACCCATTAGCCTTTTTTTCCAAACTTCGACATCGAATTAATGTGTGAATTTTAAACAAGACAGCAGTTTAATATGCATCAGGTCGACGTATCTAGCGGATCTTAATGCAGTGAAATTGAGTATCGAACTGCAATCCTTCGACAATGAAATCGAAATTATATCAACAGGTCACTACAGTGTTTTTTTAAAGAGAAAAGACAAAATACAATCTTTTAATTCCGGTTTAATATTTAGAATAAGAGATTAAGATTGTTCTATTGATTATATATATACTTGCCTTTATCAGTTTCGTCGACATCTTCTGATTCTTGATTGTTCCGGAAGTACGGATTGTCGAAAGCAAATTCTGTTGCATTTTTATGATTTTGAGAGGGACCAACAGGTGGATCTGTCCTTTGACGACTTCCTGCAAAACAAAAATGGTAAGAAAAGGGTATATTAAAAGAGGAAAATGAAAGTTGGAATTATGAATTACTTTCAAACAGTTGGAATTGTTTAAATTCATCAAATAAAAATTAATTTTTGATAAAAATCAGGAATATTGCAAGAAATAAAATCAGACTAATGTCTAAGGGCAACGCATCGCTAGCCAACATATTTTTTTTTTTCACTTCAGAAATATTTGAAATATTTTGAGACTTCATTCCTGAATTTATTTTAATGACCATAAGAATTCAAACTAGCAAATAGAAAAATGGTTTGATTGATGATAAGTCAAATAGTAGGAAAAGCTATTTAATGAAATCTATTATTTATGTAAAATTTTTATGAGATGTATCAGATCATGTTGACTCTTAAAATTATTTTTATTTACTAAAAATAGATGGATCTAACAGAAGCATTGTTGTTAATTTTCTAAAACCCTACTTGTTGTTGGCTGTATTTATGAATCGAAAATTACTCTGGTTTCCAAATATTTAGGATAAAATAATAAAAAAAATGATTAACCCCCCAAAATTAGCATTTTTTTAAATTATGTAATGTGCCTACAAAGTTATGTGTCAATAGATTCAGTCTAAAAAACACATTTTTAGGATGTCTATCTAACGATCTATGAATACCAAACTGGTTATTAGAAACATTGGAATAAAATCTGATTGACCTGACTGCCGCGACAGCAACTCTGGCGTAAACTATAGATGAATCCTAAGGGCCATCACGGCCACGATACAACCCTTCCCGTGGGAAACACGTTCCATCATCGATAGGAGGTAGCCGACCTCCAACTTTTCTTTACCCACTAGGGTGGCGAGAACCAACCATCATGCCGGAAGCTTCTGATCCTCATTTCTGATCTGCCTTTAAGGTGGAAGGCAGTCAATGAATACGATAACTTTGAAATATATTGAGTTTCGAATATGAAATTTGTTGCACAGTCTTTACGTTTGTCAAATTTGGGCGAAATCTGTAGACGAGAAGTATATTCATCTGTGTGGGTACTAATATAATTTAGAAATAGAATCATATAGATGAATAATATTTGGTCATTGTTTTCAATTCTAGAATGTCTATCTGATTAAATCTGGACATAATTCTTCAACGAACCGACTATTCGTTTGTTTGGTTGTTTATGCATATTTGAACACGATAAATGGAAAGAGCAATATCTAAAACAAATAAAATTTTGTATATTGTCTTATCGCCACCATTACAGATTTACATTAAAGTTTGAGCTCAATCGATGGAAAGAAAGAACCCCCAAATATTCCATCCATATTTAGTTTTTTTCACCTTAATATAAACACACATAACGGACGTAGTGTATTAGTATGTGAGAAATTTAATGGGAAAACCTTCCCTTGGTTTATGTGCAAGAAAAGTCAAGTAATATTATTAAGTCGATAGAATTAACTCCCATTACGTCATTGTTGCCTTACAAACAGAACTGTGCATGTTATTTGACATTCAAATCAACTTCATTCTTCTCCCGACCATATAAGCAATGACTTTCAAAACTGTCACAAATCACATGACAAGTATCAAATACGCTCTTGGTGACTCCATTCTGTGCTTACACGCTTCTCGCTTCCAGCTTGTTAAATTGTTTAATTTGAGTTTCCTAAACTCGTGTTATATTTATCCTCTATTTTATAGTGAATTTCTAACACATGTTAGATGTAGTACAGTCAAATCTAGTGCTTCGTCATGAAACATCCAAACCAGCTAACAGATGCCGATGCGGAACGAAGGGACGACGCCCGTCCGCTGGATCTGCGTGCGACCGAAACAAAGAGGAGCTTCCTTTATCTCTGTTTTGCAAAATATGGAGCAAATATCTGTTCAGGAAACAGTCCCAAACAGTCTGGATCTTTTCATTCAATCCCTCGTAGCGTTCCAGTTAACAAGCCCCATCCTTTCCTTTCCATTAGCAGACGGTGATGAATCAGAAGGATCCTCAAAGTTAATTGGTTAACTGTCGTAGCTTGCGCTATTCATGTTTTCACGGATTTAAATAGTGAATCAGTTTCTAAATGCCTTAATCGGCTAATGACTGTATTCTGCCTTAGACTCGAAACTGACGTGGAGGATCATATATGACTCACTACTATGAGTTGCGTCCATTTTGTTTTTTATTCAAACTTTGCGAATTTAGAATTGGCTTTAACTCTAAAAGAACATGGTTATACAAACAGAAATCAGTTTCAAAATCAAAACAAAATGAAATACAACTTTTTTCTTTAAAACAACAGAAATTTTTTTTATGTTGCATTCCTCTAAAATTAGTTATTGTTATATGAACAAACTGTTACGCAACGAATTAAAGAACCTGCATAGCAAATTACACGCACTTCGGTGCAGCACTTGAACGGTGCAAACTTTATGAAATTAGTTAGTTCCTTTTATATAACTGCATCTCTATAGAAATGATTAAATTTTTACAATGTGTGAGCGCATATTTTCACAGTCAAACTGTATGTTCTGGACTGTAGAGAACTTTATGAAACTTCAAATCATTGCTCTATTAAAGCATTGTAGATATTTTAGCATTTTACATAGTATTTAATGGTTTTATTTTTTTCATTTTTGTATAGTTATATTTACTTTTTTTTTATTTGCTTATAAAATATATGTTCAAATGAAAACAAATCCCACTTGTTTCAAGATTATTAGATTATTTTAATTTCTGTAAATTTTTTGATCCATATGTTATTTTTTAATGTTTTGTGTTATAAGACATATTATTTCTAGTATGTAAAACTCACGGTAAATCAATGAATATACTTACTGCAATTACAGCAGTTAATAAAAATACAATAAAAATTTCGAAGCTTAGTTTTGAAAATAATTATTATTAATAATTAGCCACCTTTGGCGACCAGTTGGTTCGCCGGGATTATGGGTTTCTAAAAATTTCTATTCTTTTCTCAATACAATATTTTTTTAACTTAACATTTATTTAGACATATAATTCACACTATTTCAAAAAGCTTACATCGTTCTGTGCATTTCCCTGATTTTCTGTCTAAAGCTTTATACAAACAATTATATCACAGGAAAGAGCATCAGTGTTTAAAAGTAGACACACTTTAACATTTAATCCAACAATGGTGAAAACTGTTTATCTTAATTTTAAATGCTGTAATCAAAATATTTATTAAAAGCATGTCTTATACTAAAACCTATTCAATGTGGAAAAATAAGTTAAAATTTCGCTCACTTCTTAAATAATTAAGAATTTTTAAAATGCACATTTTTACCCACCAAAATGCATATGTGTGAAGGTTGACTGCTGTAAGAAAAATGATCTAACGTATTGAATGCCAACACACACCAATAACTAATTGTTTAACTTCACATCATTTTTCTCCCTTTCATATACAAATGGTTATAATGTAAATCTAGTTTCATTTTGATCTGATCACCAAATTCAACTAAGTTGGAATTTCTTACTTTCAGAAATACTTGAAAAAACTACTACTATATTATGTCTCAGTTATATTCCTGTAGCTTCATCAATGGGTATAATGTGAATGAAAAATTACATTTAATATTGTATTCATTTTTGGAACCAGATAGAGCAATTATTAACATTTATGAAAAAAAAATGTCAGATTCAAGAATAGTGTTATTCACCATGGTCAATTTTGAACATAATCACTGCAAACAAAATACCGACAGACATTTCAAAAATGGCAGTAAAGAAAGTATATAAATTGCCGTGGAAAAAGCATTAAATTACTGTCACCCCATTCTTTTTACTTTCTTGTATTCGTAGTGCAGAGAAAATAAAGTAATCGTCAAAAAACTCGAGCTTGAGGTTCTGAAGAATCTCCAAGTTTTAGGCTTCCGTAAGTTAAAAAAAAAAAAAAAATGTCAGTTTGTCTGTGACAAAGATAACTCAAAAATGTTTTGAGCTAGACGGTTGAAATTTGGTATACTATCATTATACCGATTTTGCATACTTCTATCAAATTTTGAGAAAATTCTTTTAGAGGAAGTCTGTCTGTTTGGCAGTTCGAATAACGATAATTACAAAATAAAAAGAGCTAGATAGATAAGATTTTGTACACAGATTATAGTGTAGACGCCTGTCAAAGTTTTAGTCAAATACAATAATGAGTTGATTGTTTGTCGGTCTGTGTTTCCAGGAACATGTAAACGCAATCATTTGGTATGGGATTTTGTGACTACAAGTGCAACTTGGTGTCAAATCTTTGTATCAGTCAGTTGAGAAATATGTGTTAAAGTGCAATTTCGATTTTCGGATACTATTAACGGTACGTCAGGGATTAATCGCCAAGGATGAACATTATAGATTCAGTAAAAAAAATCTAATTTCACGAAAAAATTAAAAATTTCGTAACTATTGTAACCCAACGGTATGCAAGATGTTCCCTGCTTTGACAAGTTTAATCGAGAGTGTGCTGGAAAGTTTTTGGAAGACCACCCAAACTGGTTTATGTTGTATTTTCTAAAGTTGAAGAAGTAACCCATTATGTTTTCTAAAATTTCCATATTTAAGCCAGTTTTAGTAATAAAGCTCTCTGTGCTTCTTATTCACAGCTACTGATTTTTATATGAATTCGACTCAAACATGATTTAAAATAAAAAAAATATGAACATAAAAAAAGTAGCATGAGGAGGAATAAAAAAAAAGTAACACTAAGACGTATATGAATTCTGGACTAGTATAGTTACAATTAAAAGTCACTAATGTGGCAGACAACGTTTGCTTCTCCTATTTGGACCTTTGTTCTAGAAAAAAATAAAAAAGCCATTCCTTAAAAAAAACTTAATTTTTTTTTTTATTTAGCCAGTATTAACAGTTGAATATAAGATGGTTGCTCAATTCTATTTATCGATTATAATTTTTAAAAAATAACTCTGTTTGAGCTGTTAAGAAAATATCTGCAGTTCATGGTCTTCATAAGCACTTGATGAAGAATCCAGCTAAGCTTCAGGGTCAAAAAATGTAAACAAAGTTTTTAGCAGGTTTTCATTTTTAGACTACAGATCCAGTCGTACCAGCTTTCAATATTTTTTCAGTTCCATGAGCATGCGCAGTCCAGCAATGAAAGCTATTTCATTACCCTGGATGACGAAATGCTTCATTGTAGATTAAAAAAAAGCAGAAAAAGACGCCGCCAGTGGAAAAAAAAAAAAAAAGCAATGTGTTGCAATAAAACGAAACTTCTCTGCACTTGGCCTATTTAGGAACGAGGTTAACAGGAAATGGGCGCAACTTGTGCTGATTGCAATTAACTGTTTGAGTCAATGATATTTAAGAAAAATATTGCTTTTCTTTTTCAACATTGTTATTTTTAAAGATTAGAAATATAACATTTAGAATCCCCAGTGCATTTAAATTGAAAACTTATCTAGAAAGTATAGAAAATTAATGGCATATAAATTGAAAGGGAACGTGACTGAAGGCTATAATAATTTTTAATTCATCGATAAAATTTATTTCTTAGAGCACAAAGATCGAAAGTTTTTCATGGACAAATAAATTAATTTCGCATAATATTCATCTAAATAAAGATGGATTTTAATAGACAAATCTGAAAAACAGATAAATACGTTTTCTTTTTTATTTCATCTTTTGAGATAATGCTATTATGTTGGAATTCCATTGTTTTCTATTGCCGAAGTTTTTTTTAAATCACAAGGCAAATCAATGTTTATTTCAAATAACATCTTCCGTGAGTATTAAATAAGAATTTCTCAATTTTATTTTGATTCTTATTAAAAAGATTTTCATTTTCCTCGTTATAAGGAAAAATGATAGTGAAGTGTCCTAACATTTTAAACTTCTTAGTAAACTTCGGATGATTCATACATTGAATCAATGGGAGTGGTTTTCCAAAATCTTTCTCGCATGATCTTTAATAAATTTGCCATGCCAGAGAATGCTTTACATGGCACTAGCGAACAATAGTTGTGAAATATTAACCTTTGGCGTGAATTTTTGATTTTTACTGAATCTATCGAGTGATACTTGGCTAGTTATTTGACCATTAATTTCTCGTATGCGTTAATAGTATCCAAAAATCGATTTTGTGTTTTAGACATGTTTTTTTCAACCTATTGAAACAAAAATTTGATCTAAAACTGCATTTGTAGTCACAAATTCTCGTACTAATTTTGATATAATTAAGTCATTGCGTTTTTGAATTATCGCTTTTACTTATTTCTGAAAGTACAAACCGACAGACAGTCAACCTGTTGTTGGATTTGACTGAAAATTTGAGAGGTATAAACAGAATAGACGTTAAATGTATAAATATATGTATCGAATATTATCTGTCTAGCTCTCTTCGTTTTTTAATTACCGTGTTAATTTATATTCGAACATCCGAATCCACGGACTTCTTCGAACAGATTCTTCTCTTAATTTGAAAGAAATCAGCAAATTTGGTATAAAAATTCCATCCGTCTAACTCAGATTGTTTTTGAATTATCTTTGTCACAGACAGACAGATTGACAGTTTTGAAAAGTGTGTTTTTTGAACTCAGGGAGGTCTAAAATGCAGAGATTCGTCAAAATATCGAGTTCGAATTTTTTGACGATTACTATATATATATATATATATTCTAAGTTATTGTGCAATTGCAAGAGTCATTATATAATATCATGACTTAGGGCATGTTTAAGAATAGATTTGTTCTCTTCTCAAATTCATTTGAAGGCTAAATTGTTCTCAGTTTCTCAGTTCGCTTAATCCCTTTTATTTCACAATGTGCAAAATAAACTTTGCAAGTGTCAAAATAAGTTCCTTTTTACATTTAGTCAATAAAAAAAAAATCAATTTATACAATAAGTATTTTGTATAAATAATTTTTTTAATTTTTAATAACTGATAACTTGTATACTATCAAATTATTGAAACAGCCATCCAGTGCAATTGAATGCTAATAACTTTAAGCTTTCGATCAATCAGATTCGATATACGGACTCATATTACTGTTAGTGTCAATGTTAGAGTGATTAAATATGTCTTGGGACTATCCTGCTCTCCCTTCCCTAATATTTAAATACTACTATACTTTTAATATACTTTTATACTTCTCTTATTTAAATACTATACTTTTTACTATTCTATACCGGTAGAAAATATAATAAATAAATATTATACTTCTCTTCCGGTACTGACGTTTAGAAATTCTGATCATTTCGAGCATTCCCTATTGTATATCGTGTTCGTGGGATCCTTTTAAAGATGAGTCGATTTCTACTATTCTGATTTTACAGTTACAAAACCATTCTCTTGGATCATTGTCGATGAAATGCGGGATAAAATAAACGAAGGACAAGGTATTCTTTGTTTAATTCTACACGCTTCAACGGCCACTTCGAACAGTGTAACACTCGTATCGCGTGTGAATTCTTTAAGCTCGTCATGCGCTTTTACACATTCTGCTTGTCCAGCGAAGTTGACAGTACCACCCTCTGATTTGTCTTCCTGGATGCACTGCTGTTTTGAAATTTCCTCTCTTCTTGGTGCATTCTGACAAAAATTTCTGCCCTGACCCGGATTCAAACGGAAAATTTGCAAACAAAACATACCGCGCCATCCTGTCAAATCATCAATGGAGCCATATTTCGAAAATTTGATGAAGAATGCAATGGAGAATCATAGAATGGTTATAAATCATTCAAATATACATATATGCAAAGAATGACGGAACGATAATCCCGTAGGTACATAGTTAAATTTATTTATATTATTTAATCATTAGGTGAATATTATTGCGATTTGATGGAGTCCCAAGTAAATTAAACAGGGATTTTCCGGCCTTCTTTTACAATCATCGTAAATTGAGTAGATTCGAGTTTGCATTTTGGAATATTTGCTCTTCCGAGATTTACATTAATTTACTTCAAAATTTAATGTTAAGTCTAAATATTGAAAATTCTTACGTCCTGCAAGATGCAGTTTTGAACTTTCTTGTTCACATGAATAGAAGCAAATAAAACAGTCTTCTGTTGACGGATTTAGATCAGAACTACAAATATATGATTTATATTTAGATCATACAACAAGCTTCATTTATCTAGCTAGATGTGTTTTTGTGTTACTGTATTCAACTATGCACGAACATATAAAAATAAGTTTCTCGCTGAAGGATTTGGACTAAAATTTAATACAAATCTATAAATACCATCGCCATCAAATAGCATTTTTCCCCTCTTTTTGGTTGAAATTTCTGAGACTAAAAAGCTAAGATACAAGCAAAACTACTAGATCTTGCCGCTCAGATCGGCTATATGACTGTATTTCATAAAATTGTAAATTAATGTAATTGAGTTTAATTAACGCATTTCAAAGCTGAAGTAATATAATCAGCTCCATCAGCTGATTATACTACTTCTCTTTGAATGGTTAAAAAATGTTTCACAGTTTGCTATTGAACTTATTTTGAAGGACAATAGAAGATTTATTATTGTCTAAAGTGGAAAGGATTGATTTCTATAGTTATAGACCTAACTGGGAATACAAAATGAATTCTGTGGAAGGGATTAAAAAATATCAATGAATGAATAAATCAGAAATAAAAAATTCAACTATCTTTAACTTAAAAATAATTTCTCTCTCTCGCTCTCTCTCTCTCTCTCTCTCTCTCTATATATATATATATATATATATATATATTAGTTTTTCCGCTTTAGAAAGGCTTTGTTTTATTTTATACCAATGCTCAGTGCTGGTTCCACAGGGACTGTAGACAAATTAATATGTTTAAAAAAAGTGTTATAGTTAATTAATAATTAATCGAATTTCTGGAAAAACAATATAGAAATATCGATAACAATTAGGAGACTAAAATTTTCCATTTTATCATAATGCAGTCTGTTCATTGTATAATATCTTAAGCAAGATTTTTGATGCTCATTTGTAATAATAAGTGTTCTTATTGTAAATGAAATTCAAAAGCAATCAATTTACAATTGCTCACAATATTTACAATACTCATTTCTATTTATCGAAATAAATTACATGTTTTAGCACACGTTTCCATATATTCATAAAATAATATTTTTTTAATACTCCGAATAATATTTTTAAGAAGCCATAATTTACTGTTTCATTTTCACAACCCACATTTTTATATTGTCCTTCTTTTAATGACGTGCTTGATTTCTCGAAATATTTTATTTTGTTTCGTTTCAGTTTGATTTGACGGTGTGCGGATGGGGAATGGAGTTCTTGACTACAAGATTTCTGATCACAGGGCATTTCATTTGAATTCAGAAATGCCTTGGCAATAATATTACCTAGCAAAATGGTTCTATTCAGTAAATTCGAATGTTCTTGGAAAATATTAAAACTAATTAGTTAAGTGGAAAAAAGAAAGAAAGAAGATAGAAGATTTTACATATTAAATTTATCGACAAAAATCGGTCTAGAGTCAGGGCGATGAGGCAAAGTCGTAGAATCGGGTCTAAGCGAAAATAAATAGGCAAGGTCTTGCTACTAATTTGCCGTACTCTGAAATTTTGAAGTCTTTCCACTGCTCTTTTGTAAGTTTAAATTTGAAATATTGAACATGTTGTCGACCTACTTGGATTCACATGTGAGATGTTAATTATTTGCATGTTTTATGACCATAACGACGCACTGCTTCATTCTAATCAATTTATTTTTAGAGCTGTATTTCCTCTAAACATGAAAACAAAGTTCATCAAAATGAATTAGCATTGTCTAATTACAAAATAGTTGAGTACCAAGAGGAAGAAATCAATTTCGTGTTCCTTATTGTTATTGCTATCCATAAACGGAGTGAGTGGCTCTGTTAATTATGAATTATTTCAAATATGAATTCTATACACCATTCTTTTTATGAAAAAATCTATCGGGAGAGATCTTCCAAAAACCTTTCGCTCTTACTCTATGTTAAGAAGCTGAGTAAAATGGCACTGACAAATAATAAATACGAAATATTAATCTTTGGCATGAATTTAGCATTTTTACTGAGCCTGTCGTGGGATTTTAGGCGATTTTGTTTTCTTTTGGGATTAATTCCTTGTATACGGTAAATAGACACGTTTGTTCCAGCCGATTGAAATCAAAATTTGAACCATATCATATATCATATTTACATTTAAGTTATTGTGTTTTTGAGTTATCGCGTTTGCATGCTTCTGAAAGTACAGTCCGACAAATGGTCAACCAGTTGATGGATTTGTTTCTAAATCTGATGCAGATCTACACTTTAAAATGTTAAATCTGTTAAATTTTATCTAGCTCTTTACGTTTTGTTGCTGTGTTCAAACTCAAACAATCGGACAGATATACTTTTTCAAAATTTCACATTTTAAATACAAATGTGAAGTGATGACTATGCGCCAATTTTCATGAGTTTTTAGTTTTTTAATTATCGAGTTCACAGGTGGATATAATGTATTTGTAGAACTCAGAAAAGTCTGATCCGTGGGGATTTGCCAAAATCTCGAATTAGAATTTTTGGACAATTCAATACCTTTTCTAAAATTCGAATTTTTTTTTTCGATTTAAAATTTAATTTACGGAAATTTGTCTTTTTAAGTCCTTGTTGCTTGTAAAGAAAAAAAGGTATTTTAAAAATGTTAAAAATTAAGTTCAACCGTTTTCAGAACTGGTATAACTGGAAGCATTTATGTATCATTAATATAAATTGTCGTTGATATACGGATTTCATATCATTAAAAAAGAATGCATAAAAATATTAGATGCATTTTCGAAAGATTTTTTGAAATAGGATTGCTGCCTTAGCAGATTGAGTTTTTATTTTGGATTGTAACAAACAGGCTTTTTTTTTTGTGACTTTTGATTTTTAATTATTACGTTCCTCTAAGAAAATGTGATTATTCTCTTTAAAGAGAAAAGCGCTGGCGTCCTGGCATAGGGGTAGAGCGTCTTCCCCGTGATCTGGGCTTCCTGTGTTCGAGACCCGGTTCGGACATGGTTGTTCTTCATCTGTTCTATCTGTGAGATGTATGAATGTGCCCACTTGTAAAAAGGGGTTGTGCAAGCGAATGTGATGCGTGAGTAGCTAAGACTTACTCTTGGTCCCAGTTGGAGCTACTGAAACAAGAGACGCTTCCTTGGTTTAGAGCCGCTGACTTCATCAGCGAGCTTCTCCATGGCAAGTGCCATTAGAAACAACAACAAGGAGAAAAGTCAAAGCAGATAAAAATTAGAGTAAGTACATAATCTATACTAAGCATGCTTTCAAGAATGATGTAGAGAACTGAATTGGGGATGTAGAGAACTGAATCTGATCCTTTCGGTTTTACTTTTCATAGCTCTAGACCAGACGACTGATTGATTTGTTGAAAGCAATAATGAGGTATTTCTCCAAAATCATAAGCATGTTTGCAAAAAGTTTCAACAATTATTAAAAAAATAACTTTTATTTGAAATATTTCATTAAGGGTTTCTGTATAATTAATTAAACAGACTTTTAAATTAGTATCCCTTTAAATAGCATTAAATCAAGTTTTTTAAATTTTTAGATTACTAAAAAAGTTTTCATGTTGCAAAATTTTTTCTATTTGATAAAAGTAAACGAAACGTTAAAAAACTCCGCTCTTCGAGAATTTCGTTTTCGTGGATCTTATTCTTAAATTATTTTTTTAGAGTAATATTTACAAGGCAAGTTAATAACTAAATATTGCAATGTTTAATGGTAATAAGTAACCTTGCGTTAATGTAGTATAATTTTTAAAAATTTCGGAAAATTGGCCAAATATATAATATGCTAAATAAAAAAACGATTCATTAATAAATGATTTTAAACCTATGAAATAATAATCTGAAATTTGTTGTTATTAAAAGGCGTCACACACGATAGTTTTCCATAACTTTTAAATGAAATGCCACCAAAATATTCCTTAATACAAAATAAGCAGAAATTCGAAATCCTACCGTCAATTCAACGATTCATTTCTAAACCATTCAAATTATTTAATCAAATTTTGGGACTTTAAAATCAAGAGACTAACAAATACAACCTGCAAAGCTATCAAAAAATCCTTTATACATCATTTTATTTAACGTTACGATGATTGCGTTTCATGGCAATTTGGCTACTTCAAACATTTTAGGTCCAGACGATTGAACATTGTTTATTTTCTCGCACCTGCCATATATATGACAGTAGACTCGACGTTACTGCTACCTCAAAGCAATTACAGATCAATAGGAATCGTAGAGAAAGATAAATTTTTATGTATCGATTTAAAAAAGTAATTAATGCCATTAAGCATAAAAAAATACTTCATGAAGCATTTGGAAATGAAGATAATAAAATAACAAGGGACTAAAACAAGAAATGAACAAATATAAAATAACATTCAGGGAAGTAATTAGACCTATAATTCGTTTTTACAATTGTACAAGCTAATTTTCTTGAATAATTAATCAAAAACTCTTGCAAATCAGTAGGCATTTTTTTTTTCAGAATGAAAATATTTATAGGCTGGTGCACTATCAGTAAATTATGGCCTGTTTGATGCAATATGCGTGAAGAAAATATCATTTTAAACGCTCTACAGACCATATCAATAAATTTATTGATGAAAATTAAATTTATCAAGTTTAGAAGATAATTAGCTCTTGGATAGTAGATAGAGGTTATTTCTTGATGAGTGGTTTCTTCTTGGAAAGGTAAATAAGAGAAAAGTTTAATCAAAATATGAAATTTTTGACAAAAACTCTAGTTAAAATTTTAATGCTTATTCCACAATAATTTCCGAACATAATACTGAAGGAAATTTTTTTTTATATCATTTGTTTAGTAATAATGCATACATTTTTATTACATTTTTTTTATACTCATGTGTTTTTCGAAGGTATTAAATATGCTCTTTGTATTCATGTTGTCATTGCTATTATTATTATTATTTAAGAATAAATTTTAAGAATAAATTTCCAATTACAAATAAGTACAGTGATACGATGTTTGAGACTAAAAAATGGAATATCCTAAATTTTTTTCTAACTATGGAAATCATGAAAAATCAAAATGCTCCATTTCTAGAATGGTGACAGAAAAGAGCCGCTCAAATGCATAGAGTTAAAATTCAAAGTAAATCAATAACGCATATTTAAACAGATCAAAGTCACATTATAAATTTAAATATAGTATTTAGTTTCTCTGTTTAGAATATCAAAGGAAGACCGTTGCCAAGTTAAATCTGAAATAGACAGAATGGAGTCAATACATGTGATGCATTTACATGCCAAATGCGCTCGCTTGTCATTTACATTTAACTACGCGAAATCATTTTCTCTTTTTCTTGCAAAATGTATTCTGGATCTCGAAATACAGTTGGCGCTGTGTTTTTGACATCTGTGGCATGAACGTGAATTTTCTGCAAGATTCCAGAGAAATACTACTTTGAAAAAGAGATAATGCATCAAAATAAAATTTAAAAATTTCAACGCATAAATCTCAAATACAATCTCATATATTTAACTGTCTATTAACTTTCTCTACAGAACAAACCGTTGGACCTAGAGTTATAAAATTTGGCACAAATAAACTGTAGAACTGAAATTTTCATGCGAGATTTACTATTTTTCTACTTTTAATTTATCAAAAAATTAAACGAAATTTTAGTAACTTTTTCACAGTATCTTCCGAAAAGGTCATTATATAAAAGTGATACATCTTTAAATTCCAAACTTTAATAGTTATCATGCAGTTTTTACTTCATATTTATAATAACCTATCAAAAATTATTAATAAACATGATTTGCGACATTATATATACATAGCTTTAATGAAAATCAAACTGAATTCACTGGTTCATCAATTTTTTAAATTCCAAAAATTTTTCTATGTTAGATAAATGATTTAAAAATTGTTCATTCTTTTTCGATACTGATTTTTAAAAAAGGAATTTATCATTATAATATTTTGTCTAATTTTAATACATGTTTTGTGAATAATTCTTGAAAATAATTTGTAGCATGCTCTTATCTGTAATAAACTGTAAAAATTTCTATGGTTTCATCAATATCAATATTTTTAATTTATTTAATATGTTCCTATTAATTGAAATTTCAATATAAAACTTTTCTATATTTAAATATTAGATATTTTTGATATTTTTATGTATTGAGTCGAATGAAAAAGAGTTCTAACTAGCAGTTTTAGATTTAATTTCGATTGATTAACTTATTAGTTACGACTTTAAACTAGTCTTTTCATCGATTGTAAGACAACTTCATTATAGATTATGTTTAATTAGTTTAAATATGTATTTTATTTAATAATTGTAAATGATGTGCAATTATTATAAATAAAATTAGAATTAAGCATGACCGAAATGAAAATCAATTTTCATTAAAGCTCATTATCTTTAGAGAGCAGTTTTGTTTAATACTTATTAAATAACTGAATGTAAAGACCTAAATTCATTAACCTTATTTGATTTATACCTCTTTAGGTTTTCGTGAGAATTCATGCGGAAAAAATCTTAACTTTAAACACATCTTCATTGTGATTGGGTTATTGCAACTTCAGACCATGTAATGCGCATTTAGTTTATTTGCTTTGATTGTTTAATTTATTTGATTTTATAAAGTAATCTTTGAAACTATGTTAAGGATTTCATAAATAATTCCGAGTGATAAATATATATTTTTTCATTATATGGTAACGCTTAAAAAAATGCCCATCTGGTAAGAGAAATTGCATGTCTTGATTCATCTTTCTTCGAATATAATGAGCAGAATTAATTTTCTTGAGGTTTTTTTTTCTCATTTTAATAATTTTATTGCACATATTACCCTTCTAATACACAATTATAAACTTTTTTGCTATAAATATTGTCATTTATTTCGTTTTTGCATTATACATCCCAATTTCAATAGTAATATCTTCTTAATATTGTTCAAGACACAATTCCCGAGTAATTTATAGAAAAACAATTATTCCGCTTAATCGTAATTTACTACATTTTCTTTTGGAGATCAATAATGAAATAATCTGGGGATAAAATTATAGTTCAGTATAGTTCATTTTGATTATCATCCCATTTAGAAGTTAGAAGAGGGTTATTTTAAAATAGAGTTTCTCTATTTTAAGCCATGGTTAGACGATGAAAATAAAGCTTGTATCCTCTTTTCCAGATTACTATACAATATAAGTGTTTCAATTCGATGGCTTCAATCTACATCAGACTCAAATACATGGCTGATAGAATCATGTTTCCAACCCGTGGCTACAAAAGAGATAGCTGCGGCCCTGATGATCTCAACTATGAGATTGCAGGACCCACGGATATTTAATATATTTGTGGACAGCATTAAACATGTTGTCAAAAGCCAAGAATTTCCAGGCTTTTTGTTTCTAATCAGCTGCCACTATCTAAACGTGATTAAAAATTAAGTGATTATTTCTAGTAAATAACTATTGTGCAGTTTTAAAATACGATTTTAGATTCATAAGATGACTTACATATCATTCATTATCGGACATTCATAAAATCCAACTGAGACCACTTTGTTACTAAATTCTATCTAATTCAGTCAATGTCGATAAGTAAATGGGACCCAAGGAAATATATTTTTAACCTTTTTTTCCCTTTTCGGACAAAGAAACTACCTTATTACATTAGATAGAACATTCATCCTATATGGAAGTCCCGATTTATGTAAAGATTACGTGCATGCCCTCTATTCAATTCTATATTTGAAAAAAATCTATGTAACATCGCAGCTGTTTTATAGTGAATCATCATCTCTAAATTTCCAACACACCGATTATTCTTTTTTTTTTTTAGCTAAAATAATAATAGTTGCATTCTTTTTGTTCCTCACAATAGGGCTAATCAAATTGCATGTTCTCATTTTAGAGGACTGGAGGTATTCCTTAGTGTAGTTAATAGAATTGGAAAAAAAAATATATCACAATAGTAAATTTGGTGCAATTCGGTTTTAATGACGACAAAAAAAGGCAAAAAAATTTCGCCAAATTATAAAAATATACTCAAGTATCCTGTCAGAGCACTATATAGTTGAGCGAATGAAATCGCCAAATTGGCGACATTTTTTCTTGGTGTTTTTTGGATGCCATTCCTGTATTTTCTTAATATTTTTAATATATTAAGAAAATCAGTGGAAAACAAGTGTGTATACGTGATTATTTAAAAAGGGTTATTGCAGTAAAAGTTTCTTAATTATCACTAAATGTTAATATATATATATATATATATATACCTTTTCATTGTTCAGCAAAAATAAGTAAATTATAGCATCTTGTACCAATATTCGATACTGCCCATGACCTCATTTTTAATGACATCCTAAATGTTATCAAAATAGTTTTTCCTAGTGCAAATAAGCAGACATATATTTTTTCCTGCAATCCGTCCGATTGTTAAACAATCCATCCAGTCTCTTAAAAATGTAAGCCAATAAAAACAATGCTAAAATTTTGAAAATGTGAATATTTGAGTTATGAATTTTACATGACAGACTTTGCCATTGATGCTCTGAGAAAGACGCAGTTTCACATTAATGGATAGAAAAAGATTATTTCTATTTTCTGTTATGAAACAAGGCAAAGCAGATTTACTGTCGCAATAATTACGGAAATTGCCGCAACGACAGACGAGTCTCAAAAAGAAGAGAGACCGGAAGTTAGGGGGAGGGGTTTTTGCAAAAACTTTTCAAAGCATTCTCTTTTCTGTCGCATCCGATGGCATTGAAAGAATCCAGATCACAAAAGAGAACGGGATCTGTTGTTCGGTGGAAAAACGTGCATCATGCTCTACTGTGTTTGAAATCAAATATTTTGCCGCACGTGGCCGAAAAGTGATGCTCTATTTATGAAAGAGTAGAGATACGGTTAATATTTTGAAAGTTAGCAAAAGGAACATTTTTGGACCTTTTCTATTTTTCTCCACAGAAATGCAAACAAATAAGAATGGAATTTTGCGCAGTTCTATATTTAAATCAAGCGGATCGGGGTCTCTTTTTAAAAACTACTGTGGAATAAAAATCCAATATAATCTTAATGTAAATAAAAATTATTCTGACTTTGTATGTATGCTCCATAAATCATCTTAAACAATTGACAGGGATTAAATATAACCTTGTACACTTATTATATAAGACATGCTGTCAACTTCAAAACAACAACTCAAATAAATAATACGAATACTTGACTGAGAATATTTTCGACTTTTGAAAAAGCAAAAGTAAATTGGATATTCACTCAATTAGAAATGGAACGAAATATTGCCATTTTTCAGCAGTAACTTCGGAACAAATTATCCCACACGAAATATTTTTATACCGTCTTAAAATTTAAAATTTTAACTTTTCAATGATATCAGTTTCATTTTCCGTGTACATTTTAAAATTTTCCAAAATTTAGTAAATAATTGAGTAAATTCAGACGATTTTCAATAACTTATGGAGAAATCTATAATAAAGTTAAAAAAAAAAAACTGTCCAGCTCAATCGATATTCTAATTTTAATTAAAGAAGTTTACAGACGATGAAAGGACTTTGTATTTTATAATTTTTAATATAAATGTTATTTTTACATTAAATATTAGACATATAATTATATGGGATATACGTACATCCGCCAATATACATGTAATATAGGAACAGAAAGCTTTATTATGTACTAGCCGCCTTTGGCGACCAGCTGGTATTAATGTTCGTTTACATTTTAATAATTAAATATTTTACGCAATTCCTACTATAATAGATCCTTCATCAAAATATTTTAAAATTTCAAATTTTGATAGTCATATAATTCACTCATAATATTATAAAAGCTTTCAGTCATAACGTAATATCTATCTCTCTAATTTTCTGTTAGCTCCTGTAGAATTTATGCTTTAAATTAAAGTGGAAAGATTTAAACTGCAATTAATATAATAATATTTTTTACTGAAACAAAGCATTTTTTTATAATATGATTACTGATAACAGAGTCACTGAGCGTTTAAACTTTATGGGCACTAAAGAAAATCTTTCTTAATTTATGTAATATCTCAAGAATTTCTCAACAAAATTTTCTCAGATTCATCATGAACAGATCAATTTATTAACAATGTTTAATTTTAAATGCATCAAACACTAAGAAAATAAAATGAATCGTTTAAAATAATCGATTGGAAACAGGTTTAAAAAAACTACTTAAAACTATAAACATATACAAAAAATATATAACTAACATAAATACAATTTAATTACAAAAGCATGCAACTAACCTAAAAATAATTTAAATCTGGGATGACAGCCTTTGTAGCTGAAAATCCCTAAATCCCTCTCATTCTAACAAACAATAATTTAAATCAAGAATCATCCGTTGATAATATTGTCAACAATCAGAACACAATGCGCATGCGTGAATTTTCAACGCCAGTTACGGTAACGCAAATTGGTGAATTTTTCTACGCCAGTTGGGGTAACGCTATGCAGATTAGACATTTTTAATTTCCTTTATTCTGTGTTATTTTAATTCAAAAGTACTTCAGAATGAATCTGAAAGATCGATTAATTAACAATATTTAATTTTAAATACATAAAACATTAAGAAAATAAACAGAATCGTTTGAAATAATCGGCCGAAAAATGTTAAACCTAGCCTCATTACAGTTTGGGAAAAAAAAAAAAAAAAAAAAAAAAAAACTTAAGCCTTACTCATTTGGCGGTGGGGAAAGTGGAAGTTTTTTTTGGCGGGAAAGTTAGTTTTTAATTAATAATTAAAATTCTAATTAAAAATTCAAAAAAAGGGACCCCAGGTACACATTCCCGACCGCTAAAGTATACATGTACCAAATTTGATAGCTGTAGGTCAAATGACTTGGCCTGTAGAGCGGCAACACACACACACACATACACACACACATTGAGCTTTATTTATAAGTATAGAAAACATTTTTATTCAGTTTTTAACGGAATCAATCAATTTCTAAAGTTACTTTATTTTGTGCAATCTCAAGATTTAAAAAAAATCTACCTGCAAAGTTTTACTGTTTTTAGGATTTGCATTAAAATTGCTTTTTTATGCTTTTGAAAACTCTATATTGGTATTTTTCTTTTTTAACAATGAAAATTCAGTCTAATTAGCAAGGTGATTTTGAGGCAAATATTGGCTCTTTATATAATTATTCTAAAAATACATTAGAACTTAAAATAAGTATATGAAAATAACGTTGAAGAAACGCAATTCATGATAACGATATTCGGAAATTTTACATTATGATGTATTTATATAAATTATTAGACAAAAATGTAATATATAGTAAACAAATACATAATTTTTATGCATATCAAATACATGATAGCTTGAAATTTATTCAAGTTCCTTTCGAGTCTTTGTTTACACTCTTTTACTTAACTTGACATGTTTCACGAATGTAAGAATGAAACTTCTCTATCAATTTTTCTTTCTTGCCTCATGATGCGTTGCAGCTTTGAAATTTTACACTTTTATGTGTTCATGATGACGATTAGTTGCTTTAATATTTTCAAAGATTTTTGTCAGTAAATCTATTAATTTAATCAAAAATTGATTTCATATGCTTGGCACCATCTGGTAGTAAATTTGAGAAAAATTTAATTGCAAAATTATATTGCATTTATAGTAATACATTATAAATTAAAAGCTAATAAGCAAAAAATAAGTTAAAAATTCAGGTTTTTCTTTTGTTCACTAATTAATGAATTTTTATTTTTTCCTGATAATGATGACGCATTTGTGGTAATGATGACATTCAAAAGTTTTGAAGTCCTTTCTGTATCTATATTATCAAAACACTGTTGTGTGCCACATAAAAATATAGAATCACCTGCTGAATAATGAGTAAAAATGTACTCAGTGACACATAACAGCTTTTGCAATGATGCATGAGTAATTGCCAAGTAACGATTTCATATCAAATGCCATGAAACTTTATAATGGTTGGTGAACCAAGAAAGCAGAATGAGTCACACTTATCCACAGTTATATTTCAGGAGTAATATACGTATTTCATACTATGTTGTTGTAAAGTATATGATAATTATTTTTTTAAACTATTATAAGGAACTCAAAAGTTTGTCTCATCTAAAAAATTCCCTTTTTTTTTTCCCAAGTAAATAAATGTTAGTTAAAAAAAAAAAAGACTAACTGCATTTAAATTTTAAAAAAATTACATTAAAACGATGGTTTCCCATTTTTTATTGTATGTATAAAGGACAAGATGATCCGTATCAAACTAGAAATTCTCTTTATTTTTTCGATTCCTTGTCGTGTATTAAAAAGATGTCTCAATTTTGAATTAAAAGTTATAAAAAGTTTGAATAAAAAGTTCTGAATTAATAGCTGATATTGAAAAATAGATTTAACACTTTATAAAAAGTTAAGATTATGAAAATTTTATTTTTAATGCATAATTTTTTGTCAAATAAATATTTATCTTTTACTCCGAATTGGAATTATGTTCCTGAAAAGAATATCTTCTAATTTAGGAATTACAAATCTGCGACTACCTTATTAAATAAACGAGAGATTAACTGAAAAAACAAAAGCCTCCAGTATTTTGATCACATTTTTGTTTACAATTCTTATAAAACATTAGTAATAAAACTTAAATTCAAAACAGAACTTTTATCCTGAAAATAGCCATAACATTCTTAATCAATCATAACTGGAAAATGTAAAAAGTTCCCTTTATTATTTTTTCGATAACCTAGGTGAAGTAGTTCCCAAATTGTGTCATTCGGCGCTCTGAAAAAATTCGAAAACCTTTCAAAGACGGTCCCAGATAATATGCAATTCTTACAATTACCAAAGTTAAAAAATTTTTCATTCCCTTTACTATTTTTGTTGGTTCAAAGTTGAATTGTTGTCGACAGTTGCTATTGGAAAATGAAAGTTTAGCATGAAAAATCAATGTGGTAAAAGAAATTGGGGTAGCTGTTTCCCGTTTAATTTTATTATTTGAGACAAAGTTCAGTGTTATAATGGCTTATTTTTTCCACTTCTTATTGCTATATTTATTAAAATTTGTTCAATAAGTTTTTATGAAACCTAAAATGTATTTTATTTATTTTTACCAAACCTATACAAAAGTTAGTGATTATTTTGCGAATTTATTAATTATCTCTTCATTATAATCCTTTTTATTTGTTGGAATTTTACATATGACCATGGGAAAGATGACCAAATTCAGCAAGTTCGCCATAGTTGAGGGCATAGTAGAAAATTTATCAATTTACAAAAGAGAAAATTTTTTAAAAATTTAAATCTTTAATTTTGCGGAAAGAAAGGAGGTGAATATATGAGAGAAATCAAAACTCTACTGTTGCGTTTAGCTTAGCTTAATAATTCGTCACATGTATCTGTATAGAACCAAAATTTGGAGAAAAAAATGAACAAAAAAAAAAAATAAATTAGCTACGAATCATTTGAACTGCTAAAATAAATTCACAAGCCGAAATCATATATTTTGCTTACATAAAATATATGATTTGAAAAAAATGATGGAATTTAAAAAAAAGAATTATTCAATGAGAAATCTCAATTATTTGAACCATAGGATCGCTAACAGAGAGAAGAAAAATCCATAAATAAAACTTCTCAAGTAAGAACAAATAAGGATAGCAAAATTGATTGATATATTCAAACAGTGGTTATTTTTGCAGTCGTTGCATTAGCATGTTAAAGCAAATTCTGTCTATTCTTCTTCCATGAAATAATTTTTTCGCCAATTATTTAATAATCCGGATCGGGCCGGGTTCCAATTAATCCAAATAATTAGATTTCTGCTATTTGTGACCAAGCACAATTCCGAAAACAAGAATGAAAAAGAAAGGGTTGAAAAGACATAACACTTATATATTATTATATTTTTTGAACGTTAAATCAATACTAAAGAGATTGTCAAAGAAACGAAGGAAACTCTATGCATAGATAAATGTAGGACATATTCTTTTGAGAAATGAGCAAATATTGTAGCATCTTTGTCAATATTTGAAGTTAAGATCACTAAGAAATGCACAAGCTGCACAAAGATAAACAAATTAACTTTTATCGATTATGAGTCATTTTATGATCATTATAATCGTATTATTTACGTCACTTCTCTGTGGTCTGTATGTGAATTTAGCATTCTTTTTTCGGATTTTTTTATGCTTAACTATCTTTAAGTCTATTTATTTAAAGACAGTTAACGAAATCTGTTTTTTTTTTTCAATCGTTTATCAATGGGTTCTAAACGAAAAATTTATAAATAATTGAACTTTCATAGACGTGAATTTTTAAAATCTGTTTAGATATGTCTAAAATATCTTGAAGTGGCTGAAAGGAGCAACTTTTTAGGTTCTTGCACTTGAAGTAGAAAAGATATTGTAATCGTCAAAAAATTCAAGTTTGAGATTTTGAGGAATCGACATATCCTTGAGTGGGAAAAACAGTTTTTGAGTTATGTCGAATGTGAACAAATAACTCAAAAACGGAATAAGCTAAATGGGTGAAATTTGACACATACGAGTGCCCTCTTTCTCTTTCTCTCTCTCTCTCTCTATATATATGTGTGTGTGTGTGTGCGCGTAACATTATTTTGGTTGAAGCATAGTGTAGGTTTGAAGACATAGACGAGACGTTGTGTTTTTAATTTCGTTTTATTCTTTCTTTAATATCCATCTCCGGAAAGCAATTTATTTACAAGCAGACTCAGAGCGGCACAAAAGCAGAAGTAAGAAAGAAGCTAGTCTTATACAAAATGGGATTTCCGGCCACGTGGCAATTCAATACATGTGGTGACCTTTGACACCTTTTCAAGGGCACCGAAGGAATCCCTTTCATTTGATACGTAGTACTGATGGCGCATTAGTTTTACAGAGGAATTAATTAAACCGAAAGTGGAATTGGATCACGAAATAAGAGAATATTTTAGAATGAAGTTACTATGGGCTAAATTAAGATAAAATCTTGGAAATTAATTAAATTGAAATTAGAATTAAAATATCATTACACACACACACACAGATATTCTTATTTTTATATTAGAACAATTCATAAAAAATAACTTCTGTATAAAGACAATAATATAGATGAATGCATTATTTACGAGAAGACTTATATATACTTATATCTATCAGACAACGAGTAGGCTAGATTGAAAAAAGGATATTGAAAATTAACATATCTGTTACATGAAAACAGATTTGTGCAGTTCTTGCCCTTGAAATCTCAAAGATTGTATGTCAACGTTTACTACTTCAATATCGGAACTATAGGTTTGCATCAATTTTTGGGTGAAATACGAAAGTTGGTTGGTTGGCATTGATCAATTCGCGAGGATACGAAGGCGAGCACTCCAACGTGCAACTAGCAAGATAAATCAAATTTTGTGTGCGGCCTTAGCACCAAAAATTATAGATTTATATATAATATTGAATCCAATCGATGAATGCGCAGAGATCCAAGTTGCACATTCGAGTTTCTTGTACATAAAGTTAGATATAAAATGTACCAATTGTGAAAGTATAAAGAGTGAACATTCCAGTTCATTCGATCCAATCCAGTACTTCCTTTTTTATGCTTTTTTATGCATTTTCATAAAAGTCACAATTTCAGGTGGAGGTTATGAAAAATAATTAGGAAAATAATCTTGCATGTAGTACTTTGTTGGGAACAGCTAGGAAAACCTTTTTAGTTACAGTTTCTTTTATCACTAATTAATGCTCACATTTAAACAATTATTTTATAGTTTTCGGGATTGCGATGACATTTTCAGGGGGAAAAGTAAGCTTGTCGAAATTTTTTCACTCTAAAGAATTAAGAAGAGTGAAAAATTTAAGAAGACCTATTAATATCTATACATAGTGTAAAATGAAGTCTCCTGAAAGTGTATGTTTGAAAAAGAAAAATTTTAGAAATACTTAACTGATATTGAAGATATTTATACCACTTTGTAAGACATTTATTGGGGAAGGTTTTTGAATATTGAAATCATATCAAATAAAAAAAAATTTATAATTGCGATTTTAATTATTTTCCTTCTACGACTCGCGGATGCGTAAAATAGCAGTATCTGTTTTTTGCACTTATATTATGAAGCAAGCTGAATTTTACTTTCATATCAGATTATACAGAGTCGATAAGTAAGTGTGGAGCAGTGGATAAAAGATTTATTTGTATATTTTTAAATTTTAAAGCAGCTTT
>JAPMOR010009906.1:0-18215 GCA_026543865.1 Argiope aurantia | reverse complement strand
ATGTGTGTGTGTGTGTGTGTGTGTGTGTGTGTGTGTGTGTGTGTTTAGTTACCAGCAAATGTAATCGGAAGGCGCAAAATATCTGATAATAAATAGACATAATATAGAAATAAATAGACAGCAGTAGCTCATAGAAATCGCTGAAACGCAAAATTGATTTGAATTCAATACAAATTCTTGATTTAATACTTCTTGATGAATTATAATAAGATAATAAAAATTCTAAAAGATTCATTAAATTCTTCCAGATTGATTAAGATCTTGACTCTGGTATAGAAAAGAGAACTCATAGTGTCTCTATCACCAACTACAATAAAGAACTTACTATCACACGGACAAAACAAAACAAAACAAAAAAACATTGTTTATTGCTACGTTATATCTATGAGTATATAAGTCAGATTAGAACCTTAAACAGCTGAATAAAGTCTGCCTTCTACAGTTCAGCAGGCAATTTTTCAAACCCTGTGAGTCGAACTGAACCTTAGAACTGTGGGAACTTTGACTTTCAACAAGATAAGGCTTTTCATTTTAAGAGATACTGTTTCATGAGCATAAATCTCTTTTGTAACTTTGAAAATGATATACTAAATGCTTGCTTGCATTTTAATAATAATAAAAAAACACATCTTTTTTAGCTTTTGTGTTCATAAAACACTTCTAGATTTTCAAAATGAGTAATTTTAGAATAGGAATTGCATGTCTCCAGTGAAATATTTCAAAATATATTTCTGATCACTTAGATATCGGCGTCTATAATCTGCAGTCATTACGTTATTTCAAAATTAGAAATACTTTTGTTTATAGAGACATAGAAGAGATTTTCTCACTAAAGAGTTAAAAAAAGAAAAAAGAAGAAGAGAATGGACAGACGATTAACAGAGTAGAGGCAAAAATACATGTATGGTATCTCTGGGCGAAGTGACGGTTTTCAAACCCAATTAATAACGATCTAAGTTTTTATGTATTGAGCTCCAGAAGAACAAGTTTCCAATACACAATTAATTAACATTCCTAATGTATTATTCTTAATGTCTTTATTTGGATGAAATTTCCGACCTTATGATTTAGTCCAGAAACTGCAAATGAAAAAATATCATCATTTTTAGCATAAATATACTAAAGTGCGATTAAAGAAAAATTGCTTTTATGCTGAAACTGTAACTGACTTGCATGTGTTTATCGTAGTAAACCAGTGACTGGTCCTGAGGCACGACAACTCTTGGACACGGGAACAGCTTTCCTGCCTTTACTGAATGGGTCAATGAATGACCCCTTGGAGGAAGGAAGGACCCGCTCTCATCAAAACAACTCGTTTACGTTTCGAGGCAATCTTTTTTCGTGATCTCGGTGGATGTGTCTAAATTGCTGTGGGTGTTTAATATAGAAAGACCCAGGGTCACAATAGTGAACATAACTGAGAAAATATTTAATGAACCGGGTAGGGAGTCAAAAGTAAAAATAATCTTGTTGGAGCCTGGATAAATATAGTAATATTTTCATAACAAGAAATATTACTGATTCTTTTGATGAAGTAGAAATTTATTTTGAAATTTTGTTGTTTAACATTCCTTTGAACGACGAGGAAAACTGGCTTATTGTTTATAAGCTTTATCTGGTTAGTTTTTTAATGTTTACAAGCTTGCTTTGAATATGAAGATTGTATTTTCAGATTGAGAATACAGCAGAATTTGCCTAATTCAAAGAGATGGAGGCATTACAAAAATGTGTCCACAATTTTAAATTAAGGAAAAGAGGGCTTAAAAGAGTTTAACGACAATTTTTAAACTAACAATGACAGTAATTTTTTTTAAATGCGTAACAGTTTTATCAAATTATGTGGAATAAATAAATAAGCAGTGATAACAAATGATAATAATTATAATTAAAAATAATTATTTTAAAATTGATATTTTAATAAACTAATAATTATAATAGATAAACATTGTGCAGCACTGCCAATACAACAATTATAATATAATATTTAAAAAAAATTAAAGATTTAATTAAAGAAAAATTCAGAAGGGAAAAGATTTTTAGCAATTTAATTTTTTTTAAATTTATTTTGACTACAAATTAACAAAATAAATTCGGATTATTGACAATATTTTAATATTATTTTTATAAGAAATTCAAAGGATTAGATAAAAACATGAATTATTCATAAATTCAAATTAAAATAGTGCGAATTAACCAAGTTATATTTACTAAATTACTTCTTCATATAAATATCATGATAATTAAAATTCGGTCATTTTTTGTTTAGGTACTTCGAATTGTTTTATCGAATGCTTTTTAATTATATAAAATAAACATCCACAATATCAAATATCCACAATAATAATAATATGAATTTGTTTTCCGGTATTTGTTTGTTATTATTCTTTTATGTATTCTTTAATTTCAAATACTTAAGACAGCGTACAGGAAAATTAAATTATGTTTTAAACTTTCCAATATTACAAAGAAGTATAGAACCAACAAACTAAAATGAAGTTGCAAATTTCATCAGAATACTTCGCTGATTTGATTTTCACTGGGACTTTCAAAATTCAATAATCCTTGTTTAATTATTTTTGTCAATTTATTAACTGCCTGTATGTAATATTTTATTTTCAAGTTAAATATTTCATCTTAAAATCTTTTCTAAACACAGTATGTTTGCCTTAGTTGTTCTAAATATTATCTGAGCTCTTTATGTTAAATTTAGATGAGCCCCAAATTGAGCTTATTGATTCAAATAAATATGACCATAACAAACAAGCAACGCAAATAAACTTAATTTTTTTTTTTTTGATTCCGTGGAATAGAATTTCAAATTATGTTGAGTAATATATTGTCATCTATTTACTCCAAGAGTTCTAATAGACAGAATTAACAGGAGTTTTCCAAATTTTTATGGTGTTTTAAAGTGCATATAATGTACACAATCGTCACTGAACAATATGTAAATATTACTGAAGAAAATAAATTTCAGAGACTCTTGAATTGCATCTCTATAAAACTAATGCCTTTTTAATACGGAATGTCCTTTTCAAAAAAAAAAAAAAAACCATACCTTTTATAAAAGATAAAATATTAGCATGGATTCATAATATTTAGCTTATTATTTCTTAAGCCCTTATAAGGGGAATGCCTTTTTATTCAATACTTGAGTACACATTTTCAAAACAAACACCTGTCGCTTACAAACAATAACATATGCCAAAACAGACTCACCTGTCTTCTGTCGAGGAGCCCACCAGTATCGGTAGAGCAAAGCAGCCCCCAAACCCCCGACGACGAAGGTTACGATGACCGTTGCCACTACAATTCCTGCCACCCCTCCAGGGGGGTAGCAGGTGGTCTCCGCCGCCGCTACCCCCCATGCCAAGCCGGACCAAACGATCCAACCGATGTGCACACGCATCTATCTCGACGGCAGGTTCGATGCACCTGTGGTTGGTTCAGGGCATGCTCTCGTCTGCCGCTCACACAAACGTCAAACGATTTATCCGTTGGAAACGTCGTCCATTTTACGTTCATACCATTTCCATGTGAGATATGAAATCACCGTCGCTGTCGTGTTGTGGTCAGCAACTGCCCGTATGGCCGGACGCTTGTCGGAAGGATGCCGCGCTCCCATTGGTTGAGAGTTCAGGTAGGAGAAGTGCGCCTTTCTCTTCCCACGCGCTTCGGGTTTCCTCAGAGCACGAGGATGGGGCGTCGCTTTTCTTCGCAGAGCAGACAAGCGAGTAGAAGTTTGACTTGTGCGCATGCGTCCAGGGCATCTCGGGTTTCTTCCTTCGAGTCTGTCGGGTTAGCGAGTGAAGAAGGCGGAAATGTGCGCCTCACAGGTTGTTTCTCCGGAAATCTAAAACTCCTCGACGCACGCGATACAAATCCGCTTTTTCTTTCTTGATTATGGAAGCAGACGAATTATGACGAGCGAGTTAAGAGACAAAGAACATTTTACTTTAAAGAAAGTAATCATATTTGTCGAAAGAAAAAGAGGATTTTTTTCAAAACATTTTGCATAAATGGATGTAAAACATTTTGACAAAGCAATTTATAATACATTATAATATGCAATACTTGCAAGGTGGATGCTATATATAAACTGCTGCATCATAATCTTTCAAAACATTTTACAGGGAAAACCAACGAATTCAGAGTTATCAAATTTGTTGGGTTGCTACTTCTTAGATAGTACGTGCTTACAGAGAAAGAGGCTTTCATTGTGTAAATGATTTTCATTAATTAATTAAAATGTTGACTCTTTTTCTCTATTACTTTGTCGAAATTACTATCACTCAATAACCATTTTTACACACTTTAAAATCTAAAAAAAAAAGCCAGCTTTTAAATTACATTAATAATTTTCATATTAATTTTCTCCAATTTTATAAATTGAAAAAATAATTTTAAAGAATATTTCACGAGAACATTTATATTATTTTAATTACTGTGTGTATTTTCACACCCATTGTGATGATATTAAATACAATTTTTTGAGTGCATATTATTGTTTCTATATTTAAGAGACCTTTCTTTTTACTGTAATAAAAACAGAGTTATATTATCATGTTATGCTATAATGTTCTGGCTTAGAAGTTTAGATTTCATTTAAAATAATAAAAAAGTTTTCTTACTGGAAATATTAATCTTTACAACTGTCAAAATACGTTGATGATTATCATTTTTCAAAACTATAAACAATAAAAAAATATATAAATGAATTTTTCTACAAATTAAATTGAGGTTTCCAAACTGAAAATGATATCTACTCTTCTTTACAAATGCAAAATAATAATTATTATTTTAAAAATGTGCGTTTAAATCACTGTGAGATTTATTAAAAATACCTTAAGTTGTATTTTAGCTGAAATTTTATGCAAAAAACATTCAAATAGTAAAAAGAATATTCAATAGTTTTCAAGTATATTGCGTTTTTTTAAAGCATGCCGTAAATGCGACTTGCATTTATAAGAAATTAAAGACATAGTGTATCATTTATGATGTATCATTAAAAAAATATTTTTCGAATTCAATTCATTCAGAGTTTTATCAACATTTTATATAATTTATTATGATTTAAATATGACAGATAAAGTAAACCATTTATTTTACTTTATAAAATTCCTTTCAAAATAAATCCTTCATTAAAGAATTATTCTTTAATCTATATCTATACTTATAATAAAGCTCAATGTGTGTGTGTGTGTGTGTGTGTGTGTGTGTGTGTTGGCGCTCTACAGACCAGACCATTCAACCTACAGCTACCAAATTTGGCACGTGTATACCTTGGAGGCCGGGAATGTGCACCTGGGGGTTATTTTTTCGAATTTTTAACTAGAATTTTATTTATTTAAAAATTAAGCGAAATTTTGACGTGTTTCTGCTATAACTGCCGAAAATATTACCGCACAAAAAAGATTTTTACATGAAGTTAAAGATCAAAAATTTATCTTTTAAATGATACTACTGTTTTAATCTTAAAATTAAATTTCTATTTTTAATGAATTTTTAAATAAATATTTTAACTATGTTTTTCAATAATTTTTTTCGACAAAAATAAAAATGAGGATTAAGCACGTTTCGCATTCATGAGAAAAAAATAGCTTTTTTTAAAGTGTTGCCATCACATTGATTAAAGTTCTAACTGAAAATAAATTAAATCTTTTTGGAAATGAAATCTGCAAAATTATAATTTTTGGCAAGTGTCTGTAAGAAATGAAACAAATATGAAATATTATTTTTTCTAAAAAATAAATTCAAGAAAAATTATTTTATGATCTTTTACTCTCTATACAGGGTGTTTATTCAGTCCCGGACCCATTTTGATATTTAATGACTCATAAAATAATGAAGATGTAAACAAACTTATGGCATTTATTGATGGAATAACTCATATATTTTCCTTTTCAGGTTTGAATATTTTTACTTTTGTAAATATCGTCTGCGCGTGTTTTTAATTTCAGATAATTTCATTTTCCAGTCTAAATATCTGCACTTTTCTAAATATCGTCTGCTTATTAATTGCATTTTTCTCTCTTTTGTTTTTGGCAACTGTTGAAATGTTATGTTTACTTTTGATGTATTTGTTCTATGTAGTACTTTTGTATGTGATGTTTTATTCGATCGGATATTAAGGAGAATGCATACACCACAAGAGAAAGCACAGATTTTATGGTGGTCATAGAGTTAATTTCCAATCAACTAAATCACTGACTTTTAAGAGTTAATTTCAAATCACTTAAACTGACTGATTTATGAAGATTTGAATATCACTATTCAATAAAAAAAGGATAATTTTAGATTTTTCATCGATCGTTTCAAAGAAAATTCGCCAATAAGCGCGCAGGTTTCTCAAGATTAATTGGCCTAAGATTATGAAAATGGTGAGTTTTTCTAAATTTTTAACATTTAAAATTTCATAAATAAGTCTTAGTTGATCGTGGAAAATAGAAACATTCATTCATTTATTTAAAATTTGGTGTGTCCAGAATATTTATCAGAATATGATACCTTACTGCATTAAATTTAGACTTCATAATTTTTGAAATATATTTATATGCCGGAACAAAATATTATTATTTATTTCATTTCAATCCTTTTAAAAGCAAAACTAAAAACTCAATTTTATGCTGAATCTGAGAAATTTTTGTTGAATTATTCATTAAGATATTACATAAATTATGAAAAATATTTTGTAGTTCACATAAGACTTAAATGCCAAGCGATCCTGTTTGCAATACTCATATTCAATATTAATAATAATAAATAAATAACAATAAAGATGATAAATAAAATAAAACGCTTGGTTTTATTAAAAAAATATCTTTATATTAATTGCAATTTCCTCATTTCCACTTTAAATTAAAGGAAGTTTTACCGGAAATGACAACAAATTAGCAAAATATATATAGTAAATTGAACGAAACGATCTAAACAACAGTATAAGTTTGGTATGACTATCAAAATTTGAAGATTAAAAATGTTTTGTTTGAGAATCTATTAAGAGACCAGTTACTTAAACTATTTAATTGAAAATTGTAGCGAGCGGTAATACTGGCGAACCGGCTGGTCGCCAAAGGCGGCTAGTTATTAATAAAAAGAAATATAAACAAGATAAAAAATATTCACTCCTAAAGACAAATAAAATTTTGAATTACTTCTGAACATCATCAAATTTTGTTCCACAAGTTCTTTTCAATCTCCATGTATAAGTGGGCAAAAAGAAAGAATAATTTTTTAGAATCTCTACATCGTAAACATCTTTGAATAAATAAGTAAAATAACAGTAGATAAACAGCAATAATAAGAAGAACTAAGTCTATCAATCTCTGAACATGATAGTTGAGAAATGTTACCACTTACATAAAAGTAATATAGTATGCAGACTTAACAGCAGAGTTTTGTAAAATTTCGGGGAAAATCCATTAGTGAAAAGTTTCTGTGTGCATATGAACATGAGAACTTAAAAGCGGGATGACATAGATTGATAATATTTGGCATTTCTTTTTATTACTTAAATGGTAGATGTGTGTAATTTTTTTTCCAAATCCATCAGCAAATTGATTGTCTTTTGGCCAGTCTATATGTGTCTATGTGAAAGAGGTCACTCGAAAATGTTATGAGCTTTATAAGAAAATTTTAAGTATTTGTTCGTTACATTAAAACTGTAAATCGGTGTTTAATTTTGGACTAAATCCATCGAAAGTAGTTTATTTATCTTCTCGGAAACAAATGAACATGATAAATGAGAAACACTGAAAGCAAGATAAACGGAATTTAGCAAACGGTTTTGGAGTTTAAATTGTTGATCTTGTAGAGGTTTGTGATGCGCGAGGATAGAACCGGGGACCTTGTAGTTCGCATCCGAGTAATAAGATCACAAGACAAAAGCAATTGCCTATGTTTCGTATCTGTTAACTGCATTATAAGCTTTTCACCACAGTACTTTCCCTCCAGTGAGTCGGAGGTGAGACGAACGATATGGCTGTTGAGTTTAATGAGCCTGTACCCATTTGATCATTTGAGAAGCGCCAAGCGTTATAGCGAGCGTGTGTGGGTGGGTGAGTGGTTGCTGTTGCTCCAAATGAGTCTGTCGGCTTTGTGTTGCTGCGTCAAGTGAATCTGAGGACTTTGGTTGCTGTGGGTAGATGGCGCTACAATAGCTGTACGAAGGTTGAAGGTTCATCGTCCGAGGTCACCAATGTAGCGAGGATAGAGCCCGGGACCTTATGGTTCGCAGCCGAGTAACAAGACCACAAGACAAAAGTAATAGGCATGTCTCGTCGCTGTTATCTGGCTTATAAGCTTTTCACCACAATCTATATCAGATTTTGAATCCAGTCGATCTATGAGAAGCGGTCCAAAATGCACACTACGAAGTTAAACACAAAAATATATTTATCGTGTTTATGTAAATACACAAAAAAATCAAGAAAAGAAAAAAAAATTCCAGCTTTTTTTTTATTTCTAGCGCAATAGAAATATTAATCATTCGCAAATGCTAAACTATTAGACATTTTAATACTACTTGAGTTCTTGCATAATGGTCAGTTTTCATCCTTTTAAGTATAACCGATGGAACAGACAGCAATCTAGATGGATGAAATCCATCTCTAGATAATCTAGATCATAGGTTCCCAAAGTGGTCCAGGTGGAACCCCCAGGGGTCCATAGGAGACCACACGGGGTCCACGTAGACGGGAAAAGAAAACAGGGTTTCACAAGTTGTAAGTGGGGGGGTCCACTAAAAATTTTCTGGTTTTCGTAATAAAGAATAAAACTTTTGGCTTGGATTTACCTATCAATGTAGGCAGGTAGCAACATTTACTAGGTAGGTACTCAAAAATATTCGAGACTCAGTTCAAACACAGAATTGAATAGAACAATGGATAATAGTACAAGTGTACACCACATGTCGAGACTTGCAAAGTGCCACCCGTGCGCCCGCTCGTCCGGGATGCTTGTTTAGACCTGCAAAGGGATGAAATGCGACTTGCGTTGTGCTTGCAATCTACATTAGTATAAATACGAATGCCAAGAACAAAACGTTACTCATTTGTTTCTGGGATTTTGAACATAAAAGTGTGACTGTGAGTGAATCAATGTCAGTGCTTGCAGTGCCGGAAAAAGAAAGTATCTGCCTTTTTGTTATACATATTTTTATTGTATATTGGAATTTATCATTCATATTATATTTGTTTTACTATTTGAGTGTAGTAGGTAGTTATGTAGTAAAAATTAAATACTAGAGATTATTCAAAACTTCTATAAAAGAACAAAAAGCGAGGGAAGATTAAACTTTAGGTACCTAGGTACTTTTTTGTTTAAAAATATTTAATCCCCGAAATCCTAGAATAATATCCTGGGCTGTTGGAAATTGCGAGAAAATTTTTGATAGCGTTTCCCTCGTCATATCTTGTCGAAAGAAGTTTTAGTGCCGTTACCAACCTGTTAACAAAAAAAAGGAGCAGATTGAATATCACAGAATGGGGAGATTTGAGATTACTTCTTTCAAAACTGAAGCCAAATATTGATAATTTGCTGTCAATTCATCAAGTACATCCGTCTCATTAAAAGTATGACTATTTTTTATTGTTGATTTACATTTCAGAGCTCATTGTTGATTGTTTGTAATAATAAATGTTTATAATTTTGTATAACCACAAGTATTATTTTAATAAATAGGACACAAGAAAATGTGCTACTTTTTTTTTCTTCTTCTTAACACCCCGAATTTAGGGTGATATTTTTTAGGAGTTTTGGGAATACAGTAGAAATGTCGCAGCAGGGGGTCTACCGAAAATAGTAAAACTTTGAAAGTGGTCCACAAGAAAAAAAAAAGTTTGGGAACCTCTGATCTAGATGGATGACAATATAATGTAACGATGACAATATAATCTCACAATAATCTAGATGGATGAAATCCATCTTGATTATTGTGCTGCGTATGTTATGGGTTCTAGGACTACGTTTAACTCTGCTACTTTAATTCTACGTTTAACAAGACTCTAGAACTACGTTTAACTTTGGATCCGATCCATTAAAGGGTAGACTGCTTGCCTGTCAGTTTATCCATACACATGTGAATCAGATGAATCAGAATCGCAACAGCTGAATGGAGGAAAATTAGAATATCCTTTTTGTGTATTCTAAACAAATTTCGGTTCAAATCCATTTGTTGGATCCATTTGTTCAAACTATCTATTTGTTGTTATGTATGTGAATATAATAAATAAAAAATGCCGTTTCTAAGGTAGATGAAATTCATCACGTTTTTTATTTTGTCAAAATTGGGGACTACATGAAAATTTGGCCTAAATATGTCAATAGGAGGAGGTACTTTTTCAAGATGCATATTCAAGTTTGTTTACTATTCTATGAAGTTACAGGTGATTTTATAGTTTTATAATGTTTATAGTTTGGCATAATATAATAATAATAATTTGGCATAATAATATCATAGGAAAAGTTTGATAAAAAATATATCGTAGAAAACGTTCTATAGAGCAGACTGTTGATCCTAGAGCTACCAAAAATAGTTGCTCATTAACAAAATAACTTTCAAAATTTTAAATAGGTTTTTATTTAAAAATTATTAAACATTTTAAAGCTTTCTTCAGTGATTTTGGAGCATATTATTGTACAATAATAATTTTTCACATTCTTAAAAATTAAAAGAAAGAATAAGAATAATTTTATTAGTTTTATTTCGCTATAATTGAAAATAATTAATACATTTTTAAAAATATTATATATTATATTTACGAAAGTATTAAAATGAAGTTAATAGGAAAATCAAATAAACCAAATAAAAAATTTCTTAGTTATTTTCTTCTGATTTGTTGTTTTGTATTTTCCTTTCTGTTAAAATGGTATATCTCTTGGGCCTAATTTCAGGGGATTTTTGGGTCACGAGGAATCATTATTAGACTTCATTGTCTGCATTTCCTTCACAGAAAAATCCCTTTTTTTTGAATCCCTGCCTGAGGGTGACCCTTGAAAAAGTCTTCAGGCCGGATTCTTTTTTATATTTTTTTATTTGGTTTATTTGATTTTCCTATTAACTTGATTTTAATACTTTTGTATTAATTCATCTGTGTTTTAGAAGTAGCTGCATTTGCGCTCTCTAAATACTATGAAGTTTTTTACTGATCCTTTTTTGGTTTTAGTTTGAATAGGAAATAATTTTTAGTTGCGATTTCGAAACTGTTTTGTTTCGTTTTTATTTTAGTTTCGCTTTCAAACTATTTCTTACTTTAGATTGGTTACTTATATATTATATTTATATATTTTTTGTATCGCTGCTAAATAATTAAGAACTGATATAAAAATAAACTAAAGTTAGTCGAATCAAATCTAAAATATTATCCATAACTCATTCAGACTGGAAGTTCGATTCTTTTTTAATTTCTTTCTCTGTTAAATTTTAGAAGAGGTTTTAAAAAATAGAGGGCAAATAGAAACAATCAACATATTTAATCGTTGCACTTATAACATTTTGTTTTAAGCCAAAGATAAATAAATGTCTTAACAAACATATAGACGCAATTTGATTCTAGAAACGGATTTTACTCCTTTTAGAAGAAGATAAATGTTTAAAGTTGCAAATCTAAAATCACCTGATTCAATTATTATCCTGAGGAATTATGTTGGGTAAAGAATGAGTCATATCACTGACTCTCCGACCCGCCCGAAAGCACACGGATAAAGAAAACTGAATGGCCGGACCGCCGGAATGTGGTTGAGTCCTAAGGGCCATCACCGATCACGGTACAACCTTTCCTGAAGGAAGTACATCCCATCATCGATGGGAGGAGCCAGATCCCCCACTTATTTGTGTACCCATCAAGGTGGCGAGATCCAACTACCATACTGGAAGCATCTCATCCTTTTTTCAAGGTGTCCCCATGGCGATCTTGTGTAAGGAATAAACATGAAAAGCACAAGCAGATAGAAATGTTTTGTATTTTATATTTTATTTAGCAATTCTAATTATCCGCGGATAATCTGCAAATTTGAACCAGCCATATCATTAATAAAGACATAAGATTCAAATTTAAATAAAATAGGACAGTTCGAAATGAACGATTGCAGGGGAAAAAAAGAATCGATAGAAAATGCATCAAATGGGATAAAAGAACAATGCGCTCATTTTATTCACTGCGTATCATTCCTCTGAAGAGTAAAATCATCTAAAAGCGATAATCTCGGGTTTTCGAAACAAACAATTGGCAAAACCTGATATAAGACAGATTTGAGAGAAATGCAGATTGCGCAAGTACTCAGGGTCTCGTGTCATTGTGTAATTTTCAAACTGCTGTTTTTTTCATTTTAATATTATAACCCTATTTATGCACAGTTCAAGTCCTCTTATTCGAAGTGGATGCTTTGAATCTCACTACGCCCTGCAGGGTAGACGTTATAAGTAAACTGTATCAGTCATCATTGAAACTGCCATTATTTTTTAAGGAAGAAAATTCGAAATTCATTACAAACCTGAGAATATTTTTGCATAATTCAAAAAATATTCTCAAACTGATAGAAAGTTACTGCACAAGCATTGCAAAGTCTTAAAGGCGATTTTTAGTTTGATGATACTGATTGCATCCATTCATTTAATGAAATCAAAATTTGTCACCGAAATTTACTTTTCTTGATTCCAGCATTACAATATATATTTAAAAAAAATTTCTTGAATTCCATGTAAATTTTGTAACTGGTCTAAAAATTATTTTGGAGCTTTCCAACCATCGTTGCATCTACAGAAAGATATTTCTTAAAATGGAAAATATTAATAATAGTAATAAAAAACTACTTACGATCTAACAATAGTCAAGAGCTAACTTAAATATTTAATGCATTTTATTTGCTACTCCAAAGCCCCCACCCCCAAACAAAATGCACTATTATCAGCCCTATTGCTATTGAATACTCAAGAAAATAAAACAAAACTCACATATTACAAAATAATTTTAATAATACTTATACCAAATTGTATTAATAAATTTATGAAGCAATATTCTTGCCATTTGATTTTTATCAATGATTTCTGTGACTGAAATGTCTATTTTATAAAAATAATTTAATTCTTCTTTTTCTTATATACCCAAGGTCATAACTAAGCCAATTTGCAAAATGGAATAAATTATAAAAAGCAGAATATATTATTTTATTGAATAAAATTTGTTTTGAGACCCCGCTTTTTCTCGGGTTGGCACTGTTTTAATTCTTGACACGAAGGAAAAATCGTTGTCTCACACATATAATAAATTCTAAGTGATCTCGGATATTTCAGATTGGAAGACAGTTGAATTAAGAAAAGTTCCCGATTAGTTGAGAATACATTTAATAATAGTTATTAACAATAGTTAATAATTATTAGATAATTAATTACACAAAATATTACAAAAATGTGCCAAATCATACAGAAAATTTTACTATCTATTTATGTAGAAATCAGTCATTATCTGTATATCTTTTATATAAATCTTGGTTTTTGTCTGAAGTTGATAAATTGGGGATATTATTGACAACTATTCAAAGACTAAAAAGAGTTAATTAATCAAAGACTAGTCAAAAAGGGTTGTCAAGTATTCAAAGACTAGTTAAAAATTAAGAGTTCGGTGTTTATCAGTTATATTATTTAAAAAAATATTATTTCTTAAAAATGATTTTTTTTTCATTATCTTAAAACTAAAAAAAAAAAAAAATGCCTTTTTAATGAAACCTTCCCATGTAATTTTTTTCTTTATATCATTTTTTTAAAAAAACCTTAATTTGGCATATAATTTTTAGCAGTTTCTTAGATGAAACTCGAACAATTTTCCTTGTTCCACCAAATCATTTTGCCAGCTTAAAAGTTAAGATAAAAAATTACTTTATGAACATTATCTCTAAAGTATGTCTTTCACATTGGTTTTTATTTCGTAATATAGTAGAATTTTCTACTAATTTGCACATTTAATATTTGTATTAGACTCGCTATTAAATATTTATTTTTTAGTCTTATTTAGTCTTTACAAGGCAAAACGTTCTGTAAATATATTTCATATCAATCGTCTATCAGCCAGCAAATCCTTTTTCCAGGCGAACAAACTGGTCTCCAAAGACAGTTAGCATATAATAAATATTACAAAAGATTATTCAAAATTGTATTGTTTATGTCGGCCCAAGGTCATTGAATTAAGCATTCTCTGACTTGTTTTCCCATTAACGCTCCCCATTCGTCTGTCTGGAAACGTCAAATTATAAGAAGAATTTGATGCAGAGTCGAATTATTGATAGCCTTCAGTATTATTACATGATATTTCCAGGATGTTATTCGATATTCTGAATTCCGGCCAGTATCGTGAGGATGTCATTATAATGTTTGAGGGCACTTTGTGTTAATAGTGTACTGTCTTATAATTTTATATTTGAGCTATTTAATATGAACCAGAACAATTTTCCTATTTAATCTTATTTTCACTATTTTGCATTCTGAAATCACTTGGCAGATTAGTTTTTTTTTAATTTTTTAGAAATGTATCAAAAGTAGTTACTTAATTAAAAATATTGAGGTAAAATTTAATTATTAAAACTATAATAATAAACTTAATTTAAAATTTAACTATAAATATAAAAAAGTAAAGTATTAAAACTAATTTACTTTTGCAGGTATATCGAAATCCCAATTGAGTATCGAATGAACTTAAAAATGTTTCTTTTTTCTTTAATAATAGTATGAATTTAAATTTGATGATATTTGATTTTATCCCGTCATCATCATCATGCACTTTTATTTTTATTTCATATTACTTGTCTCATTAGCGTTTTGAGGCAGGTGCTTTTCTAATGAGATCTTTTCCCGATTGTGACGACGTTTTTATGAGTGTCTGTTCTTTTATTATAATGATCAGTTGATTTATTTATATGCTGACATGATATTTTTTTTATAATTTTGTTTCAATATTTTGAAGGATTCTAATGATGTCAGTGATCTTTATAACAGAAGTGGACTATATCGAAAGCTTCATTCCAATGCCCTTTCTATCTTCCTCTATGTGAGGAAGTGACTAAGGTGTTAAGATGAAATTCATAATCGTGACTTTCACTTTCACTAACTGATTCATTCCTTACCCTCTCATTTTTTTACCGGAATTTCCGCTTTCTCGTACATGAAGCACTCAGAGAAAAAGAAATGCAATTAAAAATTTGGCATAAGCATTTTAAACCACCATGTGTCTGCGAAAATAAATAAATAAACAAAAATTGGAATTATATTTTTGTGTATTCGTTTGTCAATGTGATTGCGAATATTATTCGTAGGGCTGTCTTTTTATCATCTTTCCCGTGCAATTCCAAAATATGACACATTTTGGGTACAGCTTCGTTACTTGATGAAGAAAAATGTTTATGTAATTTGAAAAAGTATTTTTTTTTCTTGCGCACGCACACACACACATATAGAACACACACTCTCACAACAGACACACATACGCGCGTACACGCACACGCATACACATACACACACATAGTACACACTCTTACAACATCATACACACAACACACACACAACATACGCACATTCACAACTCACACACATACATACTGTATGTGTTTGTTTATACAAGTATGTACATAAGTGAATGCACAAATATAATGATCTACAATTTAAGATTATACCTAATTATCTAATTAAGACTATTTTGACTACCTGTACCTAATTAAGACTGTTTTGAAAGATGCCTTGTAATTTTTTTAACATTGTAATTTTGAAATTACTTGAGATTTACTTCCATTGACAAAGACGAAATAGCATTTATTCCATGCTTCCACACCATACTAACATTAAAACTATTTAATGCAGTAAGACCATTTGATTAAAGTTGATTTAAGAAAAAGGAACCAATTTAATTTATTAGGAAAGATTTTTTGATATTTAAATAAATTTTACTAGTTAATAACGAAATCAAGATACTAATAATATAGCTGTAGATGAAAAGTTGAAATATAAAATTTAACAAAAGCTTATGCTATTAATTGAAACTACGCATCAATATCATTAATAATAATTTTTCATTGATAGTTAATTTGATTATTAAAATCAGACTTTATTGTCAGATTTATATATCTATATAATGTACTTCCTGAAGTTCATAAGGGCATTTCAGAATTGAAAAATTTGATCATAATTACAATTCCTACTTCCTTAGAGAAGGTTAATGGGTCAATGTACGTCTGTTACACTATATAGTTTCCACACCTTCTCTTATTACAAGACGTGCAACTCGCCAACATATTACCTGCTATTTCGGAATATAGATTTTCCAAAATGATATCTAAAGCAAAACTACAGTAACGAAATAAAGGTAAAAGTTTTTTCTTTCATCTTCTTTAATGGCTTAGCAAGAGTAAATAGCGCCCAGGGCAAGATATTTTCCCGCCTCCATTCATCATCAGTGGCTTTGAAATTGCAAATAACCCTCGGGGTTTGATTTTATTTTGTCGCCTTTCCATCATAGTTTGCTTTAAGCATAAACGCATTAATCTTTTATCTATATGGTTCCCGGAACATCTATACTTCGTTTTCCCTCAGTTACTAACCTACCTTCCGATTCGTCAAATTCGGTTTAAAAATGATATGAAAGTACTGAGATTTTGTATTTGTATCGGTCCTTCAGATTGACTCATTGTAATAGCATATATGTTCCCTTGATTTCATTCTCCTACATTATTACGTTTGCTGATAATACAGCTTATCATGACTTCGGTGACATTATATTAATTTCAAGTTTTAAATATTGAAATAATAGATCTGATCGTGTTTTTTCTCTTTGATATTTCTCTCATTCAATTCGCCAAATCACTCAATGAGCGCCATCTGTTGATCAACTTACAAGTGAAAAGATATCAAATTATAATCTGAAAAAATCATTGCAAAAATATAATTTGCTGAACATTTTTAGTATAAAAAGCGAAATTAATGAACCTTCATGAGGACTGCAATTATAATAAATTAATTATTCATGAAAAATGTGGTATATTTTAATATACTGTTATTAAATATATTTTAATATTCGATTTTATTAAATGTTCATTGCTTTATGATTCTTATATTTGTTAGAAAGCAAAAACAAAAAGTATCTAGTAAGCATGACATTTATTTAATCATTTTGAATTTTTGGATTAATTTTTGTTTCTGTATTAAAGGTTAAATAAAGATTTTCATATTTTTTTAAATGAACTGCAAAAATTCATGCATAGGTACGAATTAAGAATAGTACCTATGGGCTGTAACACATTTGAAGTTTAAAATTATTTATATCAACATTAATTCTAATAAAAACAATTGTTGATTAATCGATAGCAGGATTTATTTTAGTACAATAAGTGATGAGGAAACATCATTTTTTAAAAATTTATCTAATATATAAAGATAAACAATGAGTGTTACCGAATAGGCGATACAATAATGTTAAAAATAAGAACATTTTTAAAATATGCACCTTTGCCTTAATAAAATATATGAAATACTTTTTAGTCAAAAATAAGAATTATGAAACAAAATTTTAAAAGCGTGAAACGCTATTAAAGAGATTCTATAGAAAATTGGAATTTTAATTGTATTTATAATTTATTTTAATTTTTAATGGATGTGTAATAATTTTTTGTCATGTGACATTTCTCTATTATTTATTTTATTGATCGCGGCGACAAACGCCTTTGTGATATTGTCTTGAAGTCCATCTTTTTGATAAAAATGTGATAGAAAGTATTTTTATTTATTTATTTTAATATATCGCATAACTGATGAATATTATGCAATTATTATTTTTATATTCATATTTATTATTATATTAAATATTTATTATTATATTAAATATTTATTATTATATTAAATATTTATTATTATATTAAATATTTATTATTCTATTAAATTTATTATTATTTTATCACTTTTTCATTTATTATTGCATATTATTTTTTCACATTTGCTAGCAAGTGGCGTTTTTCATAGGAATGAAAATTATTTAAAATTAGCAGATCAATGGCACTTTTCCGTTTCCAAAAGCCGTAAAAAATCGCCAAACTGTTTGAAATTTTTTAAAGATTTTTTTTTGTTGGCGAAAATAATTTATTTGTTTAATAATTTCAAAATGTGTCGCCAATAGCCCTCAGAATATAATGACACTTTTCAATTTCCGAAGCCATAAAAAAATTACAAAACTGTTGGCAAT
>JAPMOR010009903.1:0-13453 GCA_026543865.1 Argiope aurantia | reverse complement strand
TATAGCTATACAGAGTAGTCATAGCTACATTCGTATCATTGCTTTAATTTCCTTATGAATTTCAAAATTTAATCCCGACAGATTTTTAATATTATTCTGTTACCATAAAACTCTGAAGGATATTATTTAATGTGAAGAAAGTTATACATTATTATCAATCGAAGAAGACTTTAAAAGTTTACAGAAACAAAGGACAAAAAAAAAAAAAAAAAAAAAAACCAAAAAAAAAAAAACCCCCCCCACCCCCCCACACCCCCACCCACAAAAAAAAACACCGTCAATTTTTGAATACCTGAATACCAAATTCGAAGATTAATCTGAAATTCAAAATAAAGGAAAGAAACATATCTAATGCCAAAGTAAATATTCAAATATTGTTGAATTTTTTTCCTTACAACCAGTGCTATTTAATTGGTGAATATTTTTTTTCTAATAATGAATAGAAATTAGATGAATAATTTAATTTTATTTTTCCAGTAATAGTATTTTTTAAAAGAAATTTTAATTATCTAATAGTTTGCCATTCCCAAAATACTTTGTACCATTCAAAAATCTGGGAAGATACGAAATATTATATTTCATAAAAATTAAATACTATTTCTACTAATTTTACAACGAATCTGATAAATGGCAGTAGTTGTTACCAGAAAGCACAATTATTTCCAACATTAAAATTTCTTCACCATTTTAAAATTCTTATCAACTCTTTTTTTTTTGTGTGTGTTGCATTATGTTGCAGTATGATGAAAAGGAGGGAACTGCTGCTAAATATTCTATTATTGCTTCCTTCAAAAGTTACTAAATAAATGATTCAATGTGTTATAAACTATTAAAATGTTTTGCATACATTTCTCTAATGTATTAAATTTGATGTTTAACAGAATAGGAAGTTTGGCCCCTGTATTTCGTGCTTATCTAAGACCACTCGATGCTTTTATAAAAATGGAATATGGAACGTCTATCAGTTGCGTTTTTGTTCCGTCTCAAAGATACATTAGAACTTTACTAACGGACGGAAAAATCCATAGAAAACAGTATTAATGTTCCCAAAGCACATGAATTTCATCATAATTTTTTCATTTTATTAATTATATAATATTGTTTTTTTAAACATCAAACGATTAAAAGAAGTAATAATAAAAAAGAAAGAAAAAGCAACTCTTTTGTGATTGCTTCATTCCATTTTTACAGGATCTAATCTTTCCGATATTTTATTAAATAAAAGACTAATATTTTCTGAAATTCTTTTTTTTCGCTTGAAAAATAAATTAAAATGATTCGGCACAAAGAATTTAATGAACAGCTTGCAAATTACTACTGTGTCCTTTAAATATATATTAACAAATGATAACATTTATGATAACAGTTAATCCAAGAGGATTGATAAAATTTCTTTTTTTAATTGAATTTGACAACTCATTTTGAATAAATAAAAACTGACAACTAAAAGTCTTTTAAATGTTACTGATTCCACTTGAATTATAGTTAAATTAATACACAGTAAATATTACAGCAAAAATTAAAGAATACTTAAAAGCAATTATAATAATTTTCATTACATTTTTAAAAATCAAACTCACAGGTTGAAAATACATGAAGTAAATGTTTTTGTGAAAAACTGACTAACTTGATAAAGATTAAATAAATGGAATTCCAAATTCGACTTTTGCAGAATTTATTTACATTGTTGTTATTATTTTACTGAAATAAAGATTATAGAATTCGAGAAAACATACCACATAGTTTCATGTGAAATTATAAGAAGCATTGATTTTTTAATTAGAATATTTAATAATTTCTTTTAAGTCAAGAAGTAATAGAAAATATAACAAATAAGACCAAAATTTAAACTGGCGTTTTTACTCATTGCCATTATAATTTTAAAGCGTTTTTTTACTATTTACTTTTCAATTATAAAGGAATGTTATCAAATTTGCTCATAAACTATTTATATAATATCTATGAGATCTATGAGCAAAGTATGAAACAAAAATAACTTGGTATATTTTATAAGCTAAAAGAATTAACATAGAGAAAAAAATTCGGTTGGGCAGAATGAAGTGAAGAATTTAAATATTTACAATAAATGTATGAAGGACAAAGCACATTGTCCAATGAACAGTTTTCAAAGAATCAAAATTTAAAGTTTATGTTATGTAATACACGTTTATTTCCTTCATTAATAAACAAAACAATGACATTAAATTTATGAAATATTATTGCACTTATGTTTTCAATACAACATAAATTAACCGACAGATGATTTCCAAAATACCTAGCGTCAAATATTTGTTATGTAAATAGCAAATTCTTTAAAAATATATAACAAAAGCATCCTTTTCGTTAGCAGCGTACAAACATTTATATTACTTAAAAATATAAGCATCTAAATATCTAAACCACTTTGCTGAAGCGCCTTTCTAGCTTTGCTGAAAATATTTCGCTTTAATAAACTCTTAGAACTAACTGTTTATTTAAAATTGTTATTAGCGAAATGGAATGTTTATTCATTACTTGCTCTTATGTTGAGCTCTACATATCTGGAATGGTTTGTATCAAAGATGCCTATGATCTATTCTAAAGTATAATAAGTGTTAACTTTTTGGGCTTTTTGCGAAAGATTTGTCAAGCCCAATTCTGGCACTTTCAAAATTTCTCAGTAAAAAGGAAGAAATATTCTTTCTTATTTTAAATATTCATTTCTGTACAGTCTTATTTTAATTTTAAAGGAACTTCAACAATACTTAAAATTATTGACAGATTGAAACAGTGAGTGGACTGAAGTAACAACATCCGTATCACTTCAGTTTTTGGTTCTCTTTATAAAAAAAAACCCAGTAGCGGCTTAGAGTATACTAAGAATCGCCACATTTTAATGGTTAATAACTATTCTGAAAAACTCGATGTCAAATAAGGTCAACAAGTAAATTACTAGCGTCATTGTATCTTCAGGATATTAGACTGATTCGAAATATTTTCTATTTTCAGTTCTACTTTCCACAAATTAATTGAAATATTGAAAGAAAATATCATTAGAAAGTATTCTAAAAATCACCATCTATGAGAACGAAGAAATTTAGTAAGAGATTGAAAATGAACATCTGACTCTAATATAGACTATGTTTATCTACACCATATCGTTCTGATAAGTTCAGATTTTAATCACATAAGTTCCAGTTTTCAGAAAATCAAGCAACAGTTCATCTCTCATAATTATTCTAATTCACAAGAAATCAGTCACATTTTAAGCAATTGAATTCATTAATTGCTAAAGTTTTCATAAAACTCATAATCTTTTATTGCCATAGTTTCTTTTCTCAACATGATCCCACTAATTCGTTGAAAGTTAGGAATTCAGCGACACATACAGAAACGGGAGACTTCATATATATCTGGTTAGACTTCATGTTCTAATAAACAATCACTGTTTCTATTTGTTGCAAAAAAGCACACAGGAACTTGGCCTTCTTGGTCTGCAATCAGCACATAATTTCGATTCTTGGAGTACTAAATATGCTAACTAAAATAATCCCGATTAATTGCTGAATGATTCATTATCCAGAGAGGAAGAAGTTGGCAGATTCTATTACGTATCGTCATCGCCCAGTTTTTTAGAAACGATGGCAAGAGGTCCAACTGCTCCTGGCTTGAAACTGTTTTCTTGTGCGGCCAGCCTAGATGGCAGAATGATTGCTTGACCCCTTTGGGCGGATTCATGGAGCTCTTTTTGCATCACAGCCAATGATACTTTGTTCGCTCGCAACAAATCAGCCATGGAAATCATTTCTCCAGAATTCCGGCGTTCACCATCGCTATCGTAGGTAGAATCATTATCGCTGGTGTCAGCGCCCTTACCCATATTACGAGCCTGAAAAAAAGAAACGGCATTAGAAATACTGCAAAATTGTTTTAAATCTACTTCTTTATATAATATTCAAATATTAGATCATGTTTTAAAAATTAATTATTTAACCATGATTACTCATGTTGACAAACGATTTCATTGTTAAAAGGTATTTGAGAATATAGAACAGTTTAGACAAATTAAGATTTTACATATAAAATTAACTTCATTTAAATTCACTCTTTAAGGATGCTAAAGTAAACAATTTCTAGTTTTAAAAATGCAGAACGTATTCAATAATAGGAACTGGAACCAAAGTTTTCCTTATCAAATATCAGAGCTAACTCTGATCTCATTATAGTGATCAAAATTTAGTATAATTGATATATTTTTCACTATTTTTTAAGATAAATTTTACATTGTCTCAATATATTTGGTCAATTTTAAATTAATTATTAAAAATAAAATTCGAAACGCTGAAAAAATTTTTTGCTTTTTTTTTTAGTTACTAGACTCAACTATTTCTTAAAAAAAAAGAAAAGAAAAGAAAAAGAAAGAAAGGAAAGAAAAAGAAACAAGGCAAGCATATGAAAACCAATATTTCAAAAAGAAGGAGCAACATATTAAATATTTGGTTAAAATAAGGAAAAAATATCTCAACTCGATTTCTTATTCTTCTAGAACACATGGGAGAAACACTTTTCTTATTTTCAGATCAAAAATGACTTCAGAAAGAAAAAGCAACACAAAGTGAACAACAGCGACAAAATACGCAATGTTGTAAAATAACTACTTCACTGAACAAAACACGAATGAAAAGAAATAAAAATCAAACAATAGATAAAAACAAATAAAATTCATTGCGTACTAAGCGCTGAGATCAGATCGTGAGGAAAATAAATCCAGACATTGTACCTGGGTTATATTTTTTCTGGCAAAGAAGGGATTTATGCACTTGTATCAGTTTTACTATCGTAGTTTTAATTCACTTATCCTTTTTCATAGCTAGAAGTTATGGGATTTCGGGATAGCGTAGTTGGCAACATGTAAATAACAGCTCTTCTTTCTTCTGAAAGATTCTATTCTATTGTTCTCGTTTTTCATAATTGTTAGAATACAAAATATTTTGCCGCGTTTTTCTGCCCTGCGCCTTAAACACACTTTTCTATTCCCTTTCTCTTTGTGATACTTATATTGAAGCAAATAATATTAATATTTTCAAAAAGAAAAAAAAAAATTGCGGTGATTGACACTGAGATTAAAAGAATTCTGAAACCCACGAGATAGTAAAAATTTGGCGGAATTTGAATTATATCAGAATCTGAATGTAATAAATATGCATATATTTATATTTCAAAATCCTTTGGTAGTGGAAAAAATACATTAAAAAACTTTTTTAAAATTAATTAATGTTTTGTTGCATAATTTCAAATAGATATTTTTCCTTTATCTTTTAAATATTAAAAAAATAATTGCTATGTTTATCAAGACTTTTGGAGAAATAGCGTTTGAAGAATTGTTGCATACATATTTTAGTAGTTAACAACCGAAATTTCAATATGACCAGCAGTACAAGAAGTTATTCTTTAGTTTATACGTGATTTTATCTGAATTGAATAGATGTCGTTAATGAAAATGTATCTACTTAGTAAAAACATATCTGATCCCTGGCGAATTTTTTGGCAATTCATCTCTGGTCTGCAGTTAATAATATCCCAAAATCGAATTTCTGTTTCAGACTCATTTATTCCAAACGATTGAAACCCAAATTTGATATATAACTATAATTGCAGTAAAAAAAATCACATGCCAAATTTGATATTTTTAAATCACTTCCTCTTTGAGCTATCGTATTTATATGTATCTGAAAGTACAGACTGACAGACAATCAACCCCTTGTTGGATTTGGCGCAAAATTGGATAAGTTTATACAAATGCTAAATTTGTGAACCGAATTTTATCCATCTAGATCTCTTCGTTTTGTAATTACCGTGTTAATTTATATTCGAATAACCGGGGAGACAAATGAATTTGGCTTAAAATTTGATAGAAATACACAAATTTGATATGAGGAATGTATACCAATTTTCATCCTTCTAGCTCAAAGCAGTTTTTTTTTTAATCTTTGTCACAGACTGACATTTTCTAAAAATGTGTTTTTTTTTTTTAACTTAGGAAGATCTAGAACGAAAATCTCAAGCTATACAGGATCAATAACATGTCACTGTAGAATCTTCATTATGCCAATGTAATAAAATTTTAATTATTGTTTTGAAAATAAATCGCTTGGCTTGCTATGAGCTCTTCGGTTCATGGCTTTTTAAATTAAAGGCCTATTTCAGTTAAATATTAATTTTTATACTTTATTTTTGAATCATAAGAAAATCGGACAATGAAGACTCTTTTTAATTGTATATTCGTAATCGTTTTAATTAATCGCTCATAAGTAATTCTTAAAATTGAGAACACAAATTCTTGTTGAGTGAAAGGCATAGACGCGTAAAATATATATCTGATAATACTAACCAATAAAATATCGAAAAAGCATTAAAAAACAACCTTGTTTCTGTTTTTTTTTCTCTTACGCCTTTTATCAATGATAGGACTGCCGGTTACCAAGACACATCTAATAATACTGTCACGTAGAACTATGGTATAGAACACAATAACACACACAAGAGGTAGGGCTAAACCAATTTATTAACTGAACTTAGAATTGAGAATACAGTAACTGACAAATCTTCTACTTTTATATAAGCAGAGAAAGTTCCAGAATACTCTTCTGGAGACAGTAAGAAAAGTCCAGAACACTTGTCTGGTAAACTAAAGAAATGTCCAGTATCTTCTGGAACATGAAATAAAGGAAAACATAAAATCAAGGAATTAAGTATTTACATATACCATTAATCTCAGTGTCTCTAGCGGGATTCGAACCCAGGTCTCTCGATCACAAGACCAGTGCCATGACCATTCGGCCATTGTGATTCGACAGTCTGTCTTCAATGCGGCAATGTCTACTGTATTACTTGTATTATATATTATCCTTCCGTTTATTTTGAAAATTATTTCATTATTTTCACTAAGATATCTATGAAAAAGCTCACATAGCCATAATTAGCGGCACTTAGACTACTAATAACCATTTCCAAATTGTACATTTTTGAGGTATAATTTTATTCGCATAATATTATAGAAAAATTTTAATACTGCTAATAGGATGCAATACAATAATAATCTCTGCAAAATTATTGCAACCTTATATACTTAGGCGCAATTTGTAATACTGTTTTCGAAACCCAATAAATTGTTATTGGTTCCAGATTAAACAGCTGCGTTCTTTTTTTTTTTAACACATTTTCATTTTCTTGTCTACCTGTTTGGGACAAATTTTGCAATTGATTTTAAACTAACTTCCCGACTAGCTAAAGACTTGAAATTTTAAATATAGCTTTAAACTAAATGACAATGCAATATGCACTTTCTTGTCTGATTCGATACAAATTTTGAAATCTGGTCTAATAAAGAATTACTTTAAAATCGATTTCAAAATTTCATATGTACAAAATTAAAAAAACAGATTTAAATAGATTTTTTTTCTACTATACCACGTTTTAAAAACGCATTCTTCTGCTTCCATACATTCTGTTTCCATACATACATTTCCAACTCCTAAATTACGATTACGGTTTTTTTTTTTAAATTCACTATCTCAGATTGGTAGGATAATCGGCATGTTATTCGAAGAATTTATTTTATAATTTTTTTATCTGTCTTAAAATTTTGGTGTTTGATTCTCTTTATTAAAATACTTTATTCAAATTGGACTCGTATTTTAGCACACCAAAAATTCGCTGTAGCTGTTAAAGTTATGTGAAGTGCAACAGATCCTTACCTGGGTCCTCAGGTGATATGGGGTAATGGCGTTCCGGCGTCCTCTGGCGAGCAGCTGCGGTCTACTCGGGGGTTTCTTGGACCTGCAGCTACACGAGAAGTCCAGCGTTTTCATAAGCCAGTTGAGGAACTGCTTGATGACAATGGAGGTGACGTTAAAGAGGCTGTAGATGCAACACGATCCGCACACGATGAAGGCGAAATTGGCCACCCGGTAGAGCTCCATGTGCGGGTAATGAGGCTCCTGGGAAGTGACCAGGTCCCCAAAGCCGATGGTCGAGAAGGTGACAAAGCAGAAGTACAGACAGTCCAGGAAGGTCCACCCTTCCATAGGGCTGTAAAGGAAGGAGGCACTCGTGGCGATGATGATGGTGGCCAGAAACAGGTACAACATCACCCAGTAAACCTGTGCAAGACAAAGAAGTAATGACAGTGAGATTAATATACTACTTTTGAAATAGTAAAGTAGTTCGTTCAATTAAAAAAAAAGACTTAATCTTTATCAATTTGCAGAAGAAAAATTATCGTTTGTTAGGATGCCTGTTATATAAACCGAACTAATTAGTGGCGGATTACCAACCAGATAAACAAGGCAATTGCTTAGAATCACTGGCGTGAGAAAGGCAGATAATTTTATAACAAATGTTATTCGATTAATTGCCATGTAAATAAATTTGTAAAAAGATGTAAATTTTATGAATTGTAAAATATTAGGACTACAATATATATGTTTATAGAGAATTATTAAAATCGTTATAAGTAAATTATTTACAATACGATGAATTATTAATATTCATTTTACTCGTTGTGTTATATTCCATTTGATAGATCTTATAACTTAATATTCAAAGTTTAACTCGTTAAATTGAAGTGATGGAAGTAATCTTGAATCGAATTGGTATTTTAATATTGTAGCAAAATAGTTTTTTTAGGCTGTATGTTTTGATTTTATTTAATGTTACGTTTGTTTCGGAACATAATTAAAGCAATTTCTGATATAAGATAACGAAAGGGTTTTCTTATTTGTAAACTAAAGAGGTCTTCACGTAGATGATATTTAATCACCTTTAAGTGAAATTTGAAGTCAAACTAAGGTAAAAAGTATCAGAAGAAAGTTTTTTTAAAAATAATTTTGAGCAAATAAATTTCAGGAAGATTAATCTTGAGTGGTATGATTTCTAATTTTTAAGAAGTAAATATTTTTTTCTTGTAATGTTCTCATCTTCGTGAAGAAAGCAATCAAAGTTTGTTCTTTCTATTATCATTTGCAATAAAATGAAGGAAATCAGCAAAATAATGACTTTCATCTGTTACCCAAATAATTTTGAATAGATGCAAACTACTTCTTATCTATCGTTCTTTACTGGAACTGCATGCTAATTCCAACTCAACAAAGCGTGGTATGAAGAAAAGTATTTTTAACATTTTTTAAACCCATAAATTTGCAAAAGGACTTTTGAAAACTTTTGAACTGAGTGATGATACTACGGCAGTATCATCACTCAGTTCAAAGATGGTGAATAATCTAATGGGGTTTTATAGAAAATGTCTATTAGGAAGCCTAGGGAAATAAGTCTATTTACTATTAGGGAGCGCGATAGCAATATTCCCCCATCCAGGATTGCTTGATTGTAATTATTAATTAAAACCAACATTTAATTGTTTATCACCTTATATGATTTAGTAGATAAGTATATTTGAAAAGGTAGGTAAATATCATTTGAACAACAAAGATAAATTATATCTCACCAACAGCTCAAAAATTACTCTTATCAGGAAGTTATACCGTCCTATGAAATTATACATGTACCGTTTGTCTAATCAATGTTTTTCATAAGACCACTATTCTTCATTATATGCATCCATGTCAACAATAGAGAAAAACTTCCAGTGAAATGAAAATAAATAAATAAAAGACGATTTAGATAAAGATAATTTGGACAGTATTAAACTTTCTACGTTTATTTGAATGACAACAGAATCAGAAGTTAAGAAAAATAATTTTTTAATCAGAAGTTTAAACTTAAAGTGATGTTATTTTAGTGCTGAGAAATTACAATCCTTAACGCGTTTTATTCAGCAAGATACCACTCGATAGCTACTACAGACGCTATACACAGTGACGGGGTGTACAAACAGTTACATATGGGTGACAAACTAAGACGAACACCCACGAAAAAGGTATGGCTCATTTCAAAGAAGCAGAACAAGCATGTCACTTTTCACTCAAGTCTATCACCTGGTGGTTATGAAAGGTAAGATATCAGTCGTTCAATAACAGTCATAGGTATTGCATGCGTCTGTCTTACTCTCTGAAAAATTCAATAAAGACCGAACTGTCAAAGTTAGGGAGTGGAAACAACCAATTACTTGGGGCATCAAGATGTACTGTATTAGCCGCTATGACATCATACAGTTGGCATCTGTGAAACATAATTGTGGAAAAAAAAAGCTTACTGTGAGGGATAAAAGAGTTTTTGATTTGCATAGTGGGCCGAAAGCTCAAGCAATCGTTATCCCAGGTAGCGTCAAATCAGTCATATCCGAAACCCATTTCAGTAAAAATTATTCAAAGGGAACTTCATGCTTCTAACGTATATGGAAGAGTTGCAATTCGCAAACCATTGGCACCATCAGGTCATGCTTTTCAACGACTCCAATGTTAATGGCTCGTTCTGAAATTTTTACATTTTTTTTATCTGAAAGACTTACCGAGGGCTTCCATTCGTCTAAGTTGTAATCGAAGGACTGCTGTGAGTCTCGACGTCCTTCGAAGAATCCCTTCTTTCTGAGATCTCTCTCGTGCAGCATCCTCAGAATGTAGGCGAGGAATGTGATGATTCGCTCCAGGAACAGGTTGAAGAACAGGATGGCCCCCGAGCAGCCGAAGAACCCATAGAAGATGACAACGATCCGTCCTGCCAGCGTCTTTGGGGTTGTCATCCCAAAACCTGAAAAGAAGAGAAGACGAGTTTGTTCATACGAGTTTTTGAATTATTTATCCATGAAAGTAATTGGTATACTCTTCCATAAGACAGTTGTGGGTTCATTATTTTTTTCAGTGAAGATTACAGGAAGGAAAAAGAGTCAATTAAAAAGGGCAAAAAATTTATTCTGATTTCTCTTTAATCACCCTAATCTTTCACATCAACTAATATTTTCGAAAATGATATGATTTTCCGATAAGATCCTGATTTACTGACATTTGTCTTTAAAAAATTGAGTAAAAAAATTCCTGTGACAGGAATGACGGTAGATGATATTATATACCAGGGTAAGAAACATCATTTCTTTAAAAATGGTGTCATTAATTGTTTTCCTTGTGTATATGAATTGCATAGAGTGGCTCTGATGAATTAGAGGATGACCTTCAACTTTAGAAGAGAGAATCTGCGGAATGGTGAAAATATGAAACGGATAGCAAGTCGCAGATAAATAACTGGATCTATATAAATGTCACTTGTGTTTATGTCTCCCAACTTATTGAAATGGACCCCTTTAAGTTTAGGTACCCTTATTCAAAACCACCAACTAAAACAAAGTGAAGTTTTACAGACATTATATGCTAAATAATGCGGATTTCAATTTCCTCACGTAATTATTTATTTATCCTTAAATAATCCTGCAGAGAATTTTATTCCTTTGTTCAATTGCATCACCTCATATCTGATGGTTGAATTAATTTCTATTGAAGAAAGACAAAATCCAGTCGATTCCTATGCGATGGAAAGGAGCAGCAGCTGGTGGAATAGGTACGAGACGACCTGGTGGCTTCTGAGGAATAGATTTTCTGCTTTGACATTCTCGGCAGTGCATCACATATCTTCGAACATTTCTGTACAAACCTGGCCAATGAAATCGCTTTCTTATTCTGGTGAATCCTAGATGTCCAGCGGTAGGGTCGTCATGGAGAGATTCTAGAATACTGAGCCGTAAATGCTTCGGGATCACTGGTAGGAATTTCCTTCCGGACGGATCAAAATTCTTCCTGTAGAGGACTCCTTCGACTAATTCAAAGTTTCCCAGCCTACTTGTTTTGGTACTTGGTTGGTCTCTTATTATTTTTGCCAATACCGGATCTTTCATCTGTTCTTCTGAGAGATTAGTGAATAAAGTGGAACCTATGGAATCCCCATACCATGAAGCATTGACTTTTAATGGATTTCTGGACAAACTATCAGCATCTTTGTGTTTCCTTCCACTTTTGTACACCACTGATACGTCGTATTCTTGGAGTCGCAGCGCCCATCTAGCGAGTCTTCCAGAGGGATCCTTTAGTCCTGTCAGCCAACACAGGGAATGATGGTTAGTGACGATCTTGAAAGCCTTTCCAAAGAGATATGGCCGAAACTTAGTTATAGCCCATATTTCCGCAAGACATTCTCTTTCAGTTGTGGAATAGTTTTTCTCAGGCTTCGTCAGAGTCCGTGAGGCATAAGCTATCACTTTTTCCTTCCCATCTTGGATTTGGGCTAATACTGCGCCGATTCCGTATTCACTCGCGTCGGTGTGAAGTTCCGTTGGTGCAGTTTCGTCATAAAGGCCTAAGACAGGATCGAAGGTAAGATATTTCTTCAAGGTATTAAAAGCTTCCACTTGTTGAGGCTTTGCGATCTCGGCAGTATCGAACTACATGGACAGGGCGGCCACAATGGAAACAGACGGGTTTTCTATCAGGAGTGCGCCAGACATCTGTCTTCCTCTGTGGTTGCTGTGTTACGGGCGTAGGTCGTCTGGCAACGTCAGTATAGGAAGGTCGGCATCTTGGTTTGACCTTTGTCCACTCTGGTGCTGTCTGTGACAAAGGAACCAAAGCATTTTCTACTTCCTCTCGAACAATGGCTTCAATGCCTTGGTCTTGGTGTTCGGGATCAACTACTGGAGATATGAGGTGCTGGACCTCCTCTCGCACTATTTGACGTATTTGTGATACCAGATCCAGTTTTTCGTCAATTGCAGCCATTGGTACGACATTTGGAAGCCTTTCAAATATCCTACTCCGGATTCTGTTTTGCTGCATCTCCGATCTTTCTACGCCATTTAATAAAGTCCTCTGTAGTGGTTATTTCTTTCGTCAGTAGTGCCTGGTAAACATCTTCGGCGACTCCTTTCATAAGATGAGACACTTTCTCTTCTTCTGACATATCTGGTTTGACTCGATGGCTTAACCCTAACACGCTTTGGATGTACAACTACGTGCTTTCGCCAGATTTTTGAGCTCTACTCTTTAGCTACTCTTCTGCCTTCTTTACATAGTGCTGTGTTTCTCCAAATGCCTCTTTTAGCATTGATTTCAAAATATCCCAGGAAGTCTATTTATCTTTATTATTTTCGAACCATTCTTTGCTGTGCCATCCAGGAAAAAGAATACATTTGATAGACAAGTCATGTCATCCCATCTGTTGAATTTTGATACTCTGTCATATACCTTCAGCCATTTGCTTGGGTCTTGTCCCACGTCTCCTTTAAATGCAGATGGATTTCTGTATTGTGGCTGTGCAGATGTCAAGATGACAGGTTTAGTTTCCTGTTCTGCAGCCATTTTCCTTGTCTTTCTGGGTGGTGGGAAATAAAGCCCAAATTCTGGTTCAAGGCCTTTAAGGCGATTGCTTCTTCGTAAATTCGTTTCCACGCTGACTGGAATCGTACCCGGCACCTCCAACAAAGAATGTCACGTAGACACGTCACGTTTAGTATAGAAAACGACACACACAAGAG
>JAPMOR010009901.1:0-21907 GCA_026543865.1 Argiope aurantia | reverse complement strand
CATATTTTCCCTCCTGATTGATTGGTCACACGGAATTCCGTTGCCTAGCAACTGCCCATGCGTTATGCAGGAACTCAATCAGTATCTATTTCCTTTTCATCAGACCACAATTCGTGTTTCATTTCCTCCTCTAGTGTGGGTGGATTCTCTTCTTAATGCTGGGCTTGCTTTACGAAATACGAACCGAATATTAGTTTTTTTTTTTTTTTTTTTTTTTTCCATCCTTTGTATGCATTGGTTAGTTTTCCTGAATTATCTATTTGCTATCTATTAACGTAAAAATAAAAATTCATGAATCAGAACAGTATTTTGTTGCTTTTTTAGTTACTTTTAGACCCAAATATCGATTTCGAATTGTGGCCTAATAATTGGCATTGAATCTTGCTTAACTGGTTGGACGGGATTAATCATTAGAAATTATTCACAATAAAATTTTTTTGTACTTCTTAAATATATCATTTTGTTTGTTTTTAAAGCGTCATTTTTTTGTAATAAAGTGTCATTTTGTTTCATTTCATTTATTATCTTTCCGATTTTTTTCCCCCAGCATACACGCATCAATGCACGCCACCTCATGCGTGGTGTCGCTGCACAGGTCCAGAAACGCTGCATTAAAGTATCAAGTGATGCTTCAAATTTTGTGAACAAATATTGGCCGAGTCATTGCTATTTTCGCCATCAGGAGTTCACATCTTTTCCAATTAAGCAAAACGAAAAACTGTAAATCATGGAAATTAATTATTTTTCCTATTAAACTGTCTGTTATTTGACTCTTAAACTCCAACATCATAAAACGCCAACATTCAGTCATTTTCATATTAAATTGCATGAATCGAACATTTTTTTTTCATTCAATTCAATCATGCAATGTTTCCTTCAGTTAAAGGGAAATAAATTTCTAAATATGGTATAGCTAAATAAATTGAAGTTTATTAGATGTTGCCACCACTGATTAAGAAAAAAGTACGCCATTTTTATGGAAGAAACCTCCCCCCCCTTCTATTTTTGGAAGTAAAATAAAGGTATTTTTAAGATTCTTTAAATATTAAATTAACTTTCTTAATGATTATTCCTGCCATCTTATTCTTTTAATTTTTATTTTTTAAATATTATCGACAAAAAAGGCTGACAATTTCATGGCTCGTGCAGATTTTTTTTTTTTTTTACTGGAATTGAGTTGTTAAAAATTATTCAAAATTTTAACTAGATGTTGTTAAATTATATCAGTGACTATACGTTGTTTATTTGGATTTATTTGCAGTTACTACTGTTCGAGTTTTATTTTAATATCAGTTTACTAAAATGGTTGTTAATATGGGTGATCGAACCAAAGAATTTCAGCAAATAATCTTAATTGTGAATCCGTCATTCAATCAATCGTCTGGACTTGCTTATAAAACAAGTGCATTGGATGACTTTTCTATTACTGTTAAAGGAATTCAGGAAAACTGTGAAAAGATATCTCAAAATTTTAAAGAACTTCAACTGATACCAAGCGAAAAACTTTTTGTGAATAATTTCAATAAGTGTAATAGTTTAATTTCAGTCATTAAGGAAAGGCTGAGAATTGTGGATTGCAATTTAACAAATCTAGACCCGCATCAGTACTCCTTTATTAATAAGCAGCATAAACAACACTGCGAAACAATAACATTAATTCTCAAGCAGAAACACGTAATGCTATCAAATGAGTTGAAACAATATCTTGAAAGATTTTGTGGCGTTTTAAAATCACGTCATCAACGACTAAAATTGTTCCATGATGAAAGCATTCCAATTTCTTTGTTTCCTGAAACCATGACTTCTACCAGCATTCTTTTAGAAGACGAAACGAAGAATAGTTTGCAAACCGCCAATCAGCAATTACATTTTAACTTAATCGAAAATATTTCGCCAACTAATCAACTAACTAAAATTGAATCAACAGTCATCGATATTGGGGAAATGCTTAAAACTGTAGCATTAGTTGTTGAAGAACAAGGAGACGCATTAAACAGAATTGATTCGAACCTTGACACTACTTCATTAAATGTGGATTCGGCACATTCAGAATTGATGAGACATCTACAATCGGCAACTAAAAATCAAAATCTAATGTTGAAAGTTTTTGGTGTTCTAATAGTAACTGTTTTTCTCGTAGTTGTTATTGTGTAATTATAGGGCTCTCATTAGGTTTGCATGTTTTAAACAAAAAGATGAAATATTTTTATTATTATATTCATTAATTAATGTATTTCTCCATGAAAAACAATACTCTTCGACCTTTGGTTAACTTACAAAATAAAGAACTAATAATTCGGTAATATGCTTCGAAAAATTCTTGTGCTGAAAATTTCAAACGTAGGAACAATATCTTCTTCGTGGTCATATACGCTAAGAAGTGTGGGAATTGCAAGGGATTCCGATTTGATTTATCAAATATTTTTCTAAAAATTTAAAATTCAAATAATAGGATGTGATACATAATTTATTGAAACACTTCAAACTCATATTCTCGTTCATAATGTACACGTGTTTATTTATTTTCCTTTTACACTTATAATCTGTTATTACCCTTAAAAATACAAGAAATTATTATTTTCATGATTAAATATATTTTTTCCCCATATAAAACAAAATTTGGCTCCAATTTATCTACTATCTTACTGGATGTTGTTTATTTTTATGTGGAAATTAATGATAATTAGCAGATTCTGATAACTGTGAAGAACTGAATCCATTTATTTGCATCTTGTATTTATTTTAACTATTTTGAGTTTCTGCATACATTTGAGAAACAGATTTCATAATGTAACTCAGATTAATCTTATTAGTTACTAATCAAGTTTTATTATTTTAAAATCTTTATAACTATTATTTGAAAGAAATATATGATTATTGATTAAAAAATATTATTGAAATTCAAATATTTATAATGCATAAACATATATATTTGTATGCATGTTTTAATTTTTTTCCCTTTGTAAAAACATGGAATAATTTTTATCTAATTTAAGCTAGATATTCTTGTTTTAAAACACAAAGTGAATTCTTCTCAGTAATTTTATCTATTTTGAGTCATTATTTTTTTACATAAAAGTAAGCAGAAAAAAATTCTCATCTGCACTTTGAAATTAAACTGTTTCTCTCTATTGTTATTATTTACATAAATTTATTATTTTTGAAAAGCGAATATATTATCTTTCGAATAATATATTCGCTTTTAAGCGAATCTTTTTAGCTCATGTTGTAATTTTTTTTCATGTTTATCTTTGCAGATATTCGGCAACAGTTAAATGAACAATTGAAATGCCTGGATACACGGGTGGAGACTCAGGCAAGCCTTGTTGCAGAAATCCAAGACTACTTCCGGCGGAGAGCAGAAGTAGAGTTGGAGTACTCCAAGAATTTAGAGAAGTTGGCTAAAGGTTTACTTCTCAGGCACAAAGCGGAAAAACAAAAGTATATACGTTCCTTTTTTTTCTTCTTCTTCTTTTATTTATTCATAAAAGACAATTATAGAGAAGTATTTAAAATTGTGATAATTTATTTGAATTAGTTTTGTTAAAATTATAAAACTTTTTTTAGTTGGTATATGTATTTAAATAAGTATGGGGCTTTAACAAAAATAGATGTTTTACAATTTCAATAATAATAATAATAAAGAGACAAACATTGAGAGAATTATTACAAAATGGAGTCAGTCTTGAATTTCTTTCACCTTCACTTTATTCACTTTTGTAGAGGCACCGTAGTTAGATGAAATGCATCAAAGCAATACCAAATTTTTATCATTATGAGTGATAAACGAAATAAAATCTCTTAATAATCTTTTCAAATTATTTTTTTCTTTCTTTTAGTTAATAATATCCTGTATTTTTGTCTGATAAGTCTTTAATGTACATACATATAAAAAGAAAGATGGATAAACATACTATATTTTGTGTTTTTCTTCAAGGAGTAACATTTGTTCGTACTTTTTTCCCTCTCTGACAGATTATTGTTGTCAACGGGATATCTGAAAAACCATATAATGAGATCATTAAATTTGACAATGAATGAATGAATATGTATGACCTGTTAATATATTCTATTCTTTCCTTCTTACTTTCTTAATAATTTTTTTCAAATTGTAAACAGACTTTGTAGCACCTTATATAAATTTTATACAGTATTTATTAAATGAAAGAAATATAATCAGGAAACTAATACTTTAATTTCCAAAGTGGAAATCTACTAACATAAAAAAATGCTTGATACTTTGATACTATACCATCTTCATTGGTAAAGGTTGTTAAACTATTTTTTAAATCTATTGTAACCTGTGAAAATAATATTATTGATCTTCATGTAAAATTGCTCAAAATTTTATTAAAACAAAAACAGAATCTTCTTTTCTTAAAAGTTAATTTCATTAACTGTAAGAAACATTCTCCCAGAATTGCATTCTATCAATAAATGAATCAAAAGTTACAAAAGTAAATCTTTCCATATTAGTTTCTAGCTTTAACTCTAACAAAGTAATAATGTGCAATAAATTTTACAAAGGATGGATTAGATTATGGAAATATATTCTGTTCTACTTTTTCAATGAATAAACCTTGTTACAAATTTTTTTAAAAAATGGAGTTTATAAACTATCAAGTTTGTATTATTAACTTAATTAGTTAACACTGGTTAGATCCTTTCTACTCATTTCTCCTCTGTCAAACTGTGTAGATATATATTTTTAGCATAATTATAATATAAGAGTTAAATTATAATTGCATATTAAATTTTTGGGGATATGTATTTAAATCTGCTTGAAATTGAAAAATCGAATTATTACTTTTAATAATAATTTTATTTAAACTTTTAAGGATATCTTTTTAAAAAAATGTTTTTATGTGCAATTTTCAAAATTATTTTTCATTGTTGCTGTGAAAGTTAAACCATTTTCAATTTTTCTTCTAATATCTAAATATATTTCTGTTTGTTTTTCTTTCATTGTGGAATGCTAAAGATTGAAAGTTCTGCTAATTTTTTTTAATTGAATGTATTAGTAAATCCTTTAAAATATTCCTTAAGATTAAGTTATTAAATAATATAGCTTATATGTTGAAATATCATTTTTTTAATGCTTTGATTTACATATAGGCATTTTTCAAACTAGTTATGCTTTTGGACTTGCTTATATAATGAGGTAAAATATGGTGTACATAACACCTCTCCATGCCTCTGCGACTGTAAATATGGTGTACAGCTGTTAATAAAAACAAACAAAAAAATAACAAAAAGATATTAATAGCACAGCATCATTAGCATGCAGTTAAATTCTAGAAGATGCTGACAGTTACATTTTTCATGCAATTGTGTCAACATCTACTAAGACTCTATAACTGGGTTCGTGTACACAAGGACTTGATCATTTCTAGTAATAATAAAATAATATGGCTTAAAGAATCTATCACAATTTGATATTTGAAAATATTTTATTGAAATAGTTGTGGATATTAAATTGTGACAAAGAAATTTACTTGAAATGAAACATAACTAATATTCTTTCAAAACCAGATATTCTGTATCCTAACCAAACTCTCAAAAGACAAGTAGTGTAAATCTTATGCTTTTAATATTAATTTAATATCATATATTTTTGCAGGCGGGAACAATGGCATTTATTTTCTTCCTATAACTGTTGGCAACACTTGATTAATACTACTCGAAGGCAAAGCAGAGATCATGCTGCCATCAGTGAAATCTATGCCAATCACATAATCAGTCGAATGACCTGCATCATAGAAGATGTCCAGAGGATATACAGAAGAGTAAGATTTTTATTATTTTCATAAATAGCAAATATATTCTTAATTTTATTGCAAATGGTGGCCATAATCATCTTACATACTTTCAAACAAGAAATTTTTTAAATTTTTTTTAAAGTATTTCAATTTTACAAATTTTTAATCGTAAAACATTATTTAAACTAAAAGTTATTATCCCATTTGATATTTATCTGAACTCCATTAATGATTATTAATTCAATTTGGATTTTTTTCAGAATTAAAAATTAATAATGTGTTGATTTTCATAGGCTGGTTAATTAGATATTAATTACATTTTGCTTTCTGAATTTTTAAATTATATATATTGTGAAATATATATGCATTTTAAGATTTAGTACTAAGAAAACATTAATCTCTTTGATCTAAAGATTTTATATTTGTTTTAGTCATGAATACTTTTCTTATTTCTATAGTGCAGAGAAGTTGGCATAGAAATTCATGATGAACTTTTGAAAGTGTTACATGAATTACACACAGTAAGTTTTGCATTTTATATTCTATGTGATATAAAATTATTATTAAAGCACTTATTTTCTATGTGGCATATTAAAATTCTAAAGAGCTTACTTTGTTTCTGTAAAATATGTAATGATTTTAATTGGGGAACTACTTTTTTCAGACAATGAAAACATATTACACTTATCATAATGAAGAAAAACAAGCTGAAGGTAAGCTAAGTTATGTAGAAGCTCAGAAAAGTAAATTAGAACAAACAATTCCTAAGGAAAAACTGCAAAGATCCAAAAAATTTCGCCTCATTGAAAAGGAAATCCAGAAAGTAAGTTTTCCAACATTTTTTTTAAACTTCTGTATAAATATAAAGAGAGTACATTTTATTATTATTATAATTATTTGATTTGTGCTTTTTAAAACTATATACAGTTTTATTGAATGTATTCAAGTGCAACTTATCATTATTTAAGAAATGATTTTATGCCTGTAAATCTGTGTTATGCAAAATTTTGCAAAAAAGTGAAGATGGAACTTCAAATATAGGAGGAAGAAACCCTATTATATTTTTATAATTAAATGTGATGTCTATGAGATCAATATTCTCTAAGCATTTGGCATATTAATTTGCAATAATTTTTAATATTTTCTCCATTTCCAACACTAGTATGCATCATAAACTGATGGTATTTTCATGTTGACAACTTAATTCTCTAAACTTTTTTATAGAATTTTTTTATTTTCCTTTTTTTTTTATCTGTGTTGTTTTGAATGTCTTACTTTAAACTATGAAATCCATAAATTTCAATATGATGTGTACGTAGGTTTGTGAAGTCCCTCGCCATTATACTTCTTTCAGTGACAGAGCCTTTGTGTAAATAAATACAGCTCTAACTGTTCAATGAATGTTTTTTGCAACAAAAGAGAATGTTTGACTTTTATTTTTTAATTAGTACTGTTATCTACAACGGTATAATAAGCAACTGCTTAGGACTACTGCGAATCAATTTTTTTAAAATTTTGAACTTATTTGCCATATAAATAAATTCTGAGATATACAAGTTCTATGAATTAGAAATTATTGTCTGTAATGTATATTTGCATTGAATTATTAAATAAATGGAGGTATAAGTTAATGTTTTTAAAAACATATATGAATATCAATTATCTGTTTATTGATATAGTCATATTTCAATTGACAGATTCTGTAAAATAATGTTATATTAAAGTGAAATTTATTATTCATGTGTTATCTTTCATAATAATTAAATGCTTATATTTGTAAGTTAGGAAATCATTAACTAATAAATATGGTTGATTTTTGGAGAATTTTATTTTTAAATAAATAAATAAAGACATATTTTTACAAAGTCACTCAAATAAATTAATGACATATTAAGTTAAAAACATGTAAATGTGGAATTAAATTTACTTATTATTAAATTAGGAGTTTAATACTGTGCATTGCCTAGGGCCACAAATTGTCTTAATCTATCATTGATTATTTATGGAAGTCCTCTAAAATTGTGTCTTAAATTTCTTTATGTTTATTTTTAAAATTTTCTTTTCTTTATTGCTCTTCCAAGCTGTTACATAATAAGCTCTCTAGGTTATATGAAGATTTCTGTGATTTTTGAATTGTGATAGAATAAGGCCAAATATACTTTACTGAGTATAAATTTTCTTCACTTTCTTAAACAAAGATATAAGTGTACTATGTTTTTCAGTTATTCCATCTATTATCCTAATAATTTTTATATGTAATCATAGTCTTTTTATGTTATCATACCTTGTATTTTTTTTATATATTTCTTCCAATTTTATTGTAAATCAATTATCAATTATATAAATATACTAATTTATGATCTCAAATTTTCAGCGTCGATTGAAGTACAATGATGCAAAACTGAAAGCTTTAAAAGCTAGGAATGATTATTTGCTTTGTATGGATGCAAGCAATGCTGCAATTCACAAATACTTTGTTGATGACTTATCAGATATCATTGATGTAAGTTATTTAGCATTTAAATTATATTTGCTTTAAAAATTATATAATTAAATATTTGTCTTTGCTTTTCAAGAAAATTTAGAAGTGTTTTATATTAAATAAAGATTTTTTTATTTTTTATTCATATAATATGTAATTTTTGTTTTGTAAAATAATTATGAATGATCTTTATAAAGTACTTTTTATTTGTTAAAATAGCTTAAGCATATTTATTTAAAGGACAATTTTTTTTTCATTAAAATATATAAAAAAATTTTTGGTTTATATTAAAATTGAGTTAAATGTTCTGAATTGTTTTGTGCATTTCATTTAATATTAAGCATTTTAATGTTATAAACAATCCTTTATACAATTTTTTTCACACAAGATACAGGTATATCAGCTATAATGATCTTATAAATGGTTTTTCAGTATTCTTATTTCTGTTTTTTTAAAAAATTGTTTAACTTTTCTTGCTCTTTAAAAAGTTCAGTATACCCAAAAATTAAACTACAGTTTGAAAAAAAAAATGAACAAATTTTAAGTCATTAATATAATTTATTAAAAGTTGCATTCTTTTTACAGTGCATGGATTTTGGCTTTCATACATCTATTGCTCATACTCTCATGGTTTCTATTAATGCTGAAGAGTGCCTTAAAAAGTCCCAGCAGGCCAGCATTGATGGGATGAATAAGTGCATTACTAATTTAGACTCTCGTGTTGATAAACAGCGTTTCTTGGAGTACAATAACTCTGCTTTCATGGTGCCAAAGAAGTTTGAATTCCAGCCACATAAAGGAGATGAAGTAAGATTTTCTAAATTGCAAGAGAATCATAAATTAAGAGAAGCGCATATTTCGGTTCTTTTTTATATTGTCTAATGACATTTATTTTAAAGTATTATACTCAGTAATGAAATTTAAAATGTTAGTAATAATAATAATAATAAAGTTATAATTTTTTTTTTAATTCCATCAGGAAATTGAATGTTATAATTATTCTACAAATATTCTTATCCAGTTTCTTGAATTCATGGAATGCATTGATTTTTATTTACAGATTTTAGACTTAAATGCAAGCAAAATAAATTAAAATTTTTGGGAAGGAATACTTTTATTTTGAGAATAATGGCTTTTTGGAATTTCAATCTAATTGCTCATGATTGTCTCTTATGTATTTGAAGATTGCTAAGAAGGAACCATTGTCAATTATAACAAAATCAAATAAGTATATTTATTCAAGTTGTGTTTAATATTGTGTATATTAGGATAATGAGATTCATTGTTACTGTTATTATTATTATTATTAATAGTAGTGCAGTTAGTGTTAATAATAATTGACTAATCACATTGATTGACATATATTTAAACTTCTGTATGTTATAAATTTTAAATGTATTTATGTTACTTTTCTAGCACAATTAAAAGGTGATTAGTTTTATACATAATCTGAAATAATGTACAAATACTCCTGTTTTCCTAAATTGATTTTATATCCTTGCCTCATGTTTTTTAAAGATTCTTTTTTATTATACCATTATCAGGTATTATAAATGACATTTATCACTATGGTCTAATTTTCTTTAGACAGAAGTTTGTTTTTGTTTCATTCATTAAAACTTCTTTGTCTATGCACAATTTTACTAATTATTTCAATTGCTTAAACTAAAGGTCACCCAGATAAGTGTGGAAAAGCCTATACAAGAAGAGTTGGAACAAAGATTCAAGCATGTTAATAATAGGCTTACAACCTTAAAAACAGAAAGTGAAGAGGTATTTCAGTTTGTTTTCTTGCTTTTTCTTTCATACTTATTCTCTTTGTGAAATTCTTGAAGAATAGTTTTGCATTAACTTGTGAATTAAAATTTTATAATTGCAAGTTCAGACAAAACATAATTACCTAAATACCTATTAAAATTTTTTTTACTGTATTTTAAAATTAAAGTTATTATTATTTTAAATAAATTTAGTTAGTTATTACAATTAGATGTTCTATTTTCATTTGGACTATTGTTGAATCAGTCAGATGTTTCAGACTATTTAAAATCAACTTTTGATTTTTAAAGCCTTTTTTGTTTGTTTCCACCATAGATCTGGAAAACATTGGAGACAGCTGAGAAGACATTGTTAGAAATGCTGAGTGCAAAAGACTTCGATTGTGCTGTTCTGTTTGAAGAAGATGGGGCCAATAGGAACGGTCTGAAACAACCTGAAACACTTGCCTTAAAACGTAGAGCTGATAAACAGGAAACTGAAGATTTTTATTTAAACGTATGGATACATTGATATCTTCTTCATTATATTTTAAAAATATTTGGCTTTTATAATCTAGAACTATTTTTAAATCTTAAATTTATTCATTTTTTAACAGAAATTTTCAGAATACATAATGACGAACAATTTGATTGCCCGCCTTCAAGCCAAATCTGACCAGATTGCTCGAGGTCTAGGTATAGAAGGTGAGCAATCTGCTATATTACCTGGAGGAGCTTCCCCACACATTGCTGCTCGACCGCACAATTTACCTCAAAGGCTTCGAAAGAAGCGTATTGGACGCACACCTATGGTTGGACAGCCAAAACTCTTTGGCGGAAGCTTAGAAGAGTATTTAGAAGTAAGTTATCAGAAAATGCAGCTATTATACTCTGTTTAGAGATTTGGTAGATAAATTGTATTATTAATGATGGGATTTTGTGTGATTCTTATCTCAAATTATAAGAAAGTTTTTGAAAACTATCTTGAATAACTTATTAAACCATCTTTTGTAGGACATACATTTTATATAAATATATTAGTCAACTTATATTAATATATATTTATTCTGTGAAAATAATATTGGTATATCTGCATTTTGGATAAAATTTAATTGTTTTAAATGTTTAAAATTTAAACATGTTTTTTATATACAAATCACTGAAAGAATTATTTTAAAAAGAAGTGAATTTAACAATCACTTTTTCATAAGCTCTAAATTTTGTGCATGTTTGTGAATTTCATGAAAAGTTTGATTTAAAAAATCTGTATTAATCTTTCAGAAAAATACAAAATCAATATTTTTAAAACATTTATATAGTTCTTGTGTTTTAACTGCATGCCATTGGGAAAAATACAATCAAATTTTCTTATGGAAGAAGCTATCAGTGAGTAATCGTTAGCGATTAATCACTGGCCTACAGTTAGTATAAATGTATCTAAAATTCAGTCTTTATAAACAAATTTCATTGTAATATAATATTAATTCATTTATAGAAACAATATTTGATGCTTTTTTTCTATATCAAAGCTATAAAAAATTTCTCATATTACTGTTTTTAAATTAAATAAAAATATCTCTTGTATAGGGTTTACTCTTTTGTAATTATTTTTAATTGGCTTTTGCATAGTTAAAAACTTAAAATAGATTTACTCTAAATCATTTTATTTACATTTAACTTTAGAGTACTTAACTAATTATAAAAAATATTTTACATCTTTAAAAAATATTTAAAATTTTAATATTTTTTTTAGTAACAATGGTGATTACAGTTAAATGAAATTTTAATAGCTGAATTTCTTCGCTTCACTTGGAGCAATTGTATTTTTATATTTTAATAAGTTTTTTATTCTCATATGTTTGATTTTTTTTATAGGCAACAAACCAAGAGATACCTTTGATAATAAGAAGTTGTATAAGAGTGATCAATTTATATGGTAAGTTTTACCTTTGCTGAAAGTATTGCAATATAATATTATAACAGTTATTCATTACTCTATAACTATCTCTTTTTAGCCAGATGCCATAGTATCATTTTTAAAAAATATTTTTTCTTGAAGTAAAATATTTTCTTTTTATCTGAATTGTCAATGATAACAATAAAGAGAATAATATTTGCACTTAGGTTTTAAAGTAAAAGAATGACTAATTGTTAGAAATGTTTTAGCTAAATATTACTAATGAATTTTTTGTTGCACTATAACTAATAAAAAATGTATTTAAAAATAGTAGGTAATTTTATTTTTTTATTTTTTAAAATCATCTATACGAATTTTAATCATAACTTTGAATTGAAAGTTGTTATATAATATGCATGTGAACAGATATATGTTTAGGTAAGGATTTTATTTGTATTGTTATATATATTTTTTACTAAGCATAGTTAACCTGTTTCAAAATTAGATGAATATTTAAGAAACCTGATAATTAATTATCTTATTCAACTTTGTTTAGGATTGCACCATCAAGGTATATTTAGAGTATCTGGTTCACAAGTTGAAATAAATAACTTTAAAGAAACATTTGAACGTGGTAAGAAATTTTTGTATCATTTGTCAATTTTCTTATCAATTTACTGCATGTATTGATGTTTTAATAAATGAAAATATACTACAATGTTAAAATAGAAATATAATTAAAATAATTTTGAATTACTAAAAGTATCATTTAATTTTATTAAAATAATTTGATTGTAGTTGTATTTATTATTATTATTTTTTTGTTTTCATGCATACTGAGTCATTTCAAATGTGCATATACATTTGCTTTATATATTCATTATTTGCATATAAAGTAATGTTCTAGCATTTAGAGAACTAACAGAACTATTATCAAAAATTAATTCTTGGAATTTTGATGAATATTGATATTTTAAATTGAAACTTTAAAAATTGAAGTTTCTTAGCTGAAAGTTTTGATCAATATCTGTATGCATATATTGCTAAATATAAATATTAATTATTTCATTTATTATGCTTATTATTCTAGTTGCTTTATTGAAATATTTAGAAAAATTTATATCTTAACTTTGAGTATTTTTATATTGACTTGAATGAAGTAATCAAAATAAATCTCACAATTTCATCAGTTGGTTTTTTTGCTATATTTTTACTTCTTATATACAGCCAATTTGAATTTATATTTTAATAAATTCAAATAGTATTTATATGTATTATATTAATACTATGTATCTGAATAATCATAAGTTAAAATAAAGATAATTATTACCAATTTTACAAGCATAGTTTAGTTATCATGATAATGTCATAAAATATTTAGATTCTTTCTTAAATCTCCAATAAAATAAAAATTAAATCTTTGTAGGAGAAGATCCATTGGCTGATGTATCCGATGCTAGTGATATTAACTCAGTTGGTGGTGTGCTAAAGCTTTATTTGAGAGAACTACGTGAACCACTCTTTCCAATATTTTATTTTGATCAGCTTGTTGATATTTCTCGTAAGTAGTACCATAATTTATATTTATATTCTTTTTAATTATATTTAAAGTATTATAATTAAAGATTTAGAGAAAATTGGTGTTAAATAATGTGTAGATGCAGATAAATATCTTTCTTTCCAAGATTATTTGTGCCTATTTGTTCCAAAGTGATGGTTAATTTTCTTTTTTGTATGTTTTAAGAAACAAATAGACTCATATGTATATCTGATTAATTTTCTTATACTTTGTTCATTTCAGAAGTTGATTCTAAAAAGGAATTTATCTATAGAGTAAGAGAAGTCATCAACAACTTACCTAGAACTGTTGTTGTTGTATTGAGATATCTGTTTGCATTCCTGAACCAGTAAGTTTTTCTACAGAATTTATAATTTAATGCTGTATGAAAATATTTTAATGTCTCAAATATTATTCCCACTGCCAGTATTCTAAATCAAAGGATACTGATGTTTTCTGTTTTTGCTTCTTGTATTACTAATACTTTATATATATAATTATAAAAACAATATAAAATGTAATCTTATTGAAAGTTTTATTTTTTATTGTTTTAAAAATATGGAGAAATATCTTTAATAATGTGTCATGAGATGAGAAGATATGAATTTAAATTAGGGGATATTAAATAATCTAGAAGTACTGATAAAATTAGAAAAATGTAACACTTTAATTTTATGATTTAATATTATGGCAATATTTTTTTTTTTTAAATGAAAGTACAGGTATTGCACATTATTTAGAAGCTTCTAATTTTAGATTTCTTTGTGCATATGTAATTTGTTTAGTATTCATATATTTGATTAATTCATTCTATTGTGAATACGATAGAAATGTAAATAATTTATGACAGAAGCTTTGTAATTATGATTTTAAATCTCTTAAGTACTTTCAATACATTTGTGTTGAAAATGTTGTATCTCAGACTTAATGACTTGTTAATTTTATATGTGTATATTTCACTTTTTCAATGGCCATAATGTATTAATTTAGGATTGATTTATTTATACTTTTTTTTTTCAGCTTGTCTGAATTCAGTGATGAAAATATGATGGACCCATACAATCTAGCCATCTGCTTTGGTCCAACTCTTCTTCCAATTCCTGAAGATAAAGACCAAGTTCAGTATCAGAATTTAGTAAATGAACTCATTAAGAACATCATCATTTACCAAGAGGAAATATTTCCTGATGATGGTGGAATGGTTTATGAAAAATACATCAGCACTCATGTTCCTGATGAAAAGTAAGAATGCTGTTTTTATAAACTCTTTTATTGTGATAAAAAAAATGTCTCATTTTCTTTTACCATATCTCAATATTATTCAGTGTTTAAGCACAAAACTTTTCAACAATGGCTATAATTGTGGAAACCTTTTAGAAAAAAAGTGCAATTTTGAGATTTCATGAATTAATTAAATTTAGTAATTTTATTAAACGAAATATCATAAAGTAATATATCATTTTCAAGATAAATTTACCAAGAATTTATAAAATAACTTTTATAATAAATATTTGCATTGTAACAGTAATTATTAAAAAGAAAAAGGAAACATAGAAATAATGATCGAGACAATTTTTTTTTTCTTATAGTAGTTAGTACTTAATTGGGTCAACTTTAATATAAATTGTTTCCATGAAATTCACTAATACTTTACCTCCTCAGCTGTTATAATACCATATATTATAATTGAGTTATTGTGCTGTTTAATTGAGTTTTATTGTTTGGTGTAAGTTTCTTTAATTTGCTCTATAAATTTTCAATTGAGTTTCAATTGATCAGGGCCATTTCAATAGAGAAATGTGATTGTCTTGAAATGAGTTTTTACATACAGTGGCAATATGACATGAAGCTGAATTTTGTTGAAATATTAATTAGTCATTCTCTGGGAAAATCTCCACATTCCATCAAGAAAAGATCAAAAGGCCTCAGTTTAAGAATGGTTATTTCCTTTATGTATTTTGAGCATTTATATTCCCTATTTATCACTCTCATTGATTTTGCTGTCATACTACTAAAGATTATAACACTAACTGGGTAAGAAATGTCATCTGAAATGAAAATGAAATGAATTTCATGAAATTTCAGTTGCATCACTCCAAATTACACTGCCCATTGTTCTACTATCCAGTTAACATGATTTTTTGTTCAATTTAACCTTTGCTTTGGAATTTAAAATGGTCTTTTTTTCTCTTGAAATCCAGTATTTCGATCAGATTGAGTTAAATGGTCCTTACACTCAGCATTGCTTTATTGTTGTACCATTTCACTTTGTATATTGCCAAATAATTTTTTGCACAGTCTTTTAATCGTTCTGACATCATTTTCTTTTAACACCACTGTGAAATTATAATATTTTTACTTGAAATGTGATTTATCATCCTTTTAATAAAGAGAGGCAGACACTTTTTGTACCATAATTTGCATTTCCTTGAATTGATTAACACTTTGCATTATTGAATGCCTGTAAATTTTTCTTCACTTCCAGTGAAGTCTAGATTAAAATCCATTGCACTTTTGTTATGTATGTATGGATTTAAGTTGATCAACATAATTTAATCTGCAAAGGAAATTTCTTATAAATTCAACCAGGAAACATAATCAGTTTAGTTTTAATATCTTGATAGTTTTAGTATGAAAGGAAGCTGAATAATTATTTTACTTTTGACTTCTAATAACAGATGGCAGTTGTCAATTTTCAACTTTATTTCTTGTTAGAATCGTTAGATAATGATGCAGTTTCTCAAGTTTTCAGAATTATTCTGAAAAGATTATTTTTTAAAAATCATTCTTATCTGGATATGCATTATCCCCCCTCCCCCTGTAGAATCAAATTATTCTATTTTATTAATAGAAGATGTAAATATATGTGATTTTATTTACATTTTACAAAGTTTTAAATAAATTTCAATTAATTTTTCAGTGATGTTGGTGATTCTCCACCTGATCCAGTTTCAGATCTAGCAGATGATTCAGAAGTGGATACAGTGCAAAGTGAAGATGGTAAATTTTGCATTTTTTCCTGTAAGAGCTATTAGTAAATTTAAAATAAATGGAATATTTTTCATAATTTTAATGAAATAGAGATTTTTAATTATTTGTTTTTTATTTTATTCTTCTTATACTTGAATAATTATATAGTCTAATATAAATAATTACATAAGAAAGCATATTTTTTATAGTTTTCTAAGTTAAAAAATTACTTTTATAAGGTTTTAAAAACAAAAGAAAAAGAAAATTATTGACACTTTCAAGATACACTTAGTAAAATTGTTTTGATGGATTTTTTTTTTCAAATAAATTAAATTATATTTTTAAAAAATTCCTTTTCTTAATATTATAATGGGAATTGCATATCATATTTGCTGTGGAAGCTATGTTAATATTGTTAGGCTTAAAGTTATTCAACTTTAAGTTGTTATATTTTACTACTAACAGTTTCAGTAATGACAACAAAAGTATGAATGCATGTGCTAGAATGTTTGAGCTTCTATTTTATGTTTCAGCACTAAGCATGTTTTTCACTTTTTAGTTTCAAATATTTTTTTCCCCTGCACATTTTCTTTAACAACTAATTAATTTTATTTGTAATAATTTGCAGATGCAGTATTTCCTGAACAGGAGATAGCCATCAATTTATTTGGCAGTATGTTTCTAATTTCAGTTTTATAATTTTTTATTTTTTTTTATTCCTTTAATGCAACTGAGTTTTGGTTGCTTCTCTCTGTATGTGTGGTGTGTGCGTAATTTTCAGTACAACAAATTATTCTTTTCTCTCATCAAACCCTCATCTTTATTTCATTTATTTTTAAAAAATATTTAAATGCTTGTTGATTATCAACATGTATTTTTAAATTCTTGATGCTTTAACTTCAAAATGGGAATAATTAATGTATAAATAGGAAGTAACAAGCTTGTAAAATTTTTTAGTGACTTAAACCGTTTATGCCTTTGCATGTGGATTGATTATAGTCTAATATTCTCTTAATGTAATTTGCTCACTTTAAATACTTTTATCTATTGATATTCAGCTAAAAATGCATCAGTTGATTTTTTTTTTGTTTTGATTCTTGCATTACGAACAAATTAAAAAAAAAAGAAACTATTAAATTAAAAGTATTTGTAGTGATTTTTTATGAAGAGCGTTTTCTTGAATTTTTGTCATTAGTTTTACCTTGCATATTCTTAAAGGTTTTTACTGATACAGTAATTTAAGAAAGCTTTTAATTTAATTGTTTTTTATTATGTGATATGATATTAGAATTTATACATAATACGAAATAATGAAATAAGTTGAAAGAAAATAAAATTCGGACCTTTTACAGCTTTCTTTTTTGTTTCACTCATCTGTTGCTGAATAGTTTTCGATAAGATTAAATTGCATTCTTCTCTTAAGTTCTGAAAAGAATATATGCAGGCCTACCTGTATTCCATATTATAGAAAATACTGCTAAAAAATAGAATGTTTGCAGATAAAATAATTTTAATATGCAGTTAAGAGACTATTTTCCCAATATAACATCTTCAGATCTCAGAAAATCTAACTTAAATCGAAGTGTAACAGAAGAACTCTAATTATTCCTTTGCTGTGAAGTGTTGTCTAAGAGTCATACTTATTAGTTGCTTTAAAAAAAGCCTTTCAATAGAATCAGGATTTAACTAAAATTTTTGGGGCTATTTTTTGTTGTTGTTGTTGTTGTTTTTATTTAAGGATTTTCTATTTAAAAAATGGATTAAATACATAAAAATAATAGTTTTTGCAGCATATTTTAAATCAGTAATTAATAAAAGGAATTTAAGTGTATTTCTTTTTTTTTTAAAATAGTATTGTATAATATAAATAATTAAGTGATCGTTTTTCTCTTCTTTAGAAACAGAAGTGCTTGAAGCTGTTGCCCAGTTTGATTTTAATGCCAGGTCACAAAGAGAGCTTTCCTTTAAAAAAGGAGATACTCTGCTTCTCCAAAACCAAGTATCCAATGACTGGTGGCGAGGAAGCTTCCTTGGAAAGGAAGGTCTCATTCCAGACAAATATATCCTCTTGAAAATTAGGTAAGTTCATCCACAACTGGATTTTAAAAAAAAATTATATTTTCTTTCATTATTCGAAAATAATAATACTGTAACAAACTATAATTATTGAGTAATATTTAAAAAAGCTAAATTATTTCTACTATTGCATGTTTCTAATCTTTTTTGATTCCATTTTATAAAAGTTGGAAAATGTTTCTTGTTATCCTGAAGATAGAAAAACTTGAATTCAAAAAATAGCTTTTTCATACCAAATGTTAATTGCTATGTGTTAAATTTCTTAAATTTTTTGAAATAAATAAAATATAATATTAGTATCAAATATAAGACATACATTTCCAATGAATGTTAACTTTCATTTGAACATTTTTTTAAAAGAGTAGATCAATTCTAAGTATGAGAATAAGCATTTCTAATCATTGATTTTATTTTCAGAGATGAGGATAAAGACAAGAGTAGTATGGATGGTAGTGAGAAGAGACGTACCAGTAGCAGCAGTGATTCATTATCTGGCATCAGTCATAGCCCTAAGTCTTTGTCTACTTCAGGTGTCCCTGAAGACTGTAGTTCTACATCTTCTTTGGATAGACGAAGTCTTAATAGTCTTCATCCCCAAACTCCTGAATGGGAAGGCAGTCAGCCTCCATTTCCAACTAAAAGTGAACCTTTTGTTGAGTCTGAACCCATTGAACTGGAAACTACCCAAGTTCTAGATCTTGGAACCACTAATGACAACCCTGAACCTGAAAAGGCTATTGTCAGTACACAGACAGCACAATTCTACGATGAAAGCAACCGTAGACCAAAGAAATCCTGCAAGGATGCTCCAGATCTTGTGTTAGATCTTCCTATTAACTTACCTAGTCCAGTTTCTGGTTTAAAAAATGGCAAGAGTCCGGCAGACGATAGTTCTCTGACAAGCCCATCAAGCAGCACGGACAGTCCAGAGTTGACTGCAGCCGAAAGGTTTGCCAAATCCAACCAGTGCACCATGAAAAAGGGAACGATGTCCCGTAGCGCAAGCCACGTCACGGGACCTCCTTCTCTTGATGCACAAACACAAACTTTTTATGCTGTGAGACGTAGTGCTAGCACTGGGGACAACTTAGGACCTTCATCTCCAGATCTGACTGTTGATTCCAAAGATAAAATTGTGTTGGGAGACTCCCAATCTGAAACAGTATCTTTTCCTCAGTCAAATGGTAAGGCGAGTGTGAAAGTCGAAACAGTTGAACTCAACTGGAGTAAAACAGATAAGACAAATAATGAAACTAAAAGCAAACCAGAAGCTGTTGAAGCAGAGAAAGGGGAAGTTGTTGGAGGTGGAGTGTCCTCTTTCAAACCACCTATTAAAAGCAAGCCACCTCCAGTCATGAAGAAACCAAATCGAGCTGAAATTAAAGCACAAGAAGTCTACCAACAGACTGCATGCTGAATATACTTAAAAGTCATATGTTGGATTACGTGGTTACTTTTTATAAAAATGCTGATAGAAACTTTTATTTGTATGGAGTTGTTATTTCTAATAGAGTGGAGGAAAGCCAAAGGAAAACGATTCGTATAGTTTTTTAAATTGTATAGGACTTTTAAGAAATTTAATATTTTCCGCTTTTAGAAAGGTTTACTCGCTGACTGTTGGAGGCAAGATGTGTTTTTGTAATGCTTGCTGTAAAATATTCAGGGAGGATTTCTTTTTAGTATGTCTTTATTGATAATCATGTGTGGGTGCACAGCTCATTTTTATTGTTGAATGTTTACTTTTATTGGAATCCAATTTAACTCCAAGTGAGATCTTAAAGAGTCATAAAATTTGCTTCTTTTTGAAAAGAATTGTTCAAAATGTATTGTTAAAACTTCTCATATTTATGAATTTGTAATGCAAAAGGTTCCTATTTGTGTGCTTTCCAATTTTTTGTGGATACATTTTCAAAGTTGCCGAATCAGACATTTGTGTTTTTTCTGCTGTAATTTGGTGAGTAGTGGACAGTTTTTTTGAAAGAATGTATTTATTTACAATCTGTGAATCTTTCAAAGTCAAGAAGCTTTTTCAATTATGAGGTTTTCTTTTCCTCAATATAAATGTTAAGCTGCAGACCTAAGCATTGTGACTTAGACTTTTCTAGACTGAAATGCTGTGGTTTAAATGTATATTTTGTAATGCTAGCTTTCAGGCATTATTCTGGAAAACCTGTCATGCTACGAATATATTATTTCCAAGAATGTACTGTATGTTTAAGACAAAACTACCATTTTGAAACTTTTGAAAAGTGTTTGTGCTGAATGAATTAATATTTATATATATAAGGTAAATGTGAAGTGTATTTGTATGCTGTTTTTTTTTAACGAGAAATGTTTTTATAAGAAAGTAGTTATTACAAATCATGTCATCCATTTAATTATATGTGCTGTGAAGGAAATTACAAGCTTACATGCTGAATGCTAAATTTGGCAACTGCTCTGAATATGATTGGGAGTATTTTGTGATTTAAATAAATTTTTGTTTATGAAGTTTCAATTTCAGATTGAAATTAATACTTGTTTATGCAAAAAATGCACTTTAAAATAATTTTCTGTTAGATGATTTTTTATTACATCAAATATTGAACTTCACACAAAGTAGTTGGAAACAGAGTTTTATAAATCGTTAACTAATAAAACACTCTAGTTTCTTTCCTACTAAAGCACATAATTCGATAGCATTGCTAAATTTTCTTTTATCTGTACTTTTTTATCACTTTTCAACTCCATGTATGTCACAGCTTTCCATGACTCTTGTGTTTTATTTGTAAAAAAGTTTTCTAGCTCATGTATAGTGCATCGAATTTTGTTTGCATATGGGTATATATTTAAGTATACATTCATATACAAGCATTCATCAATGCATACTCCAAATGTCTGCCTTGTGTTTGACGAAATAAAGAGAACAAAAACCGTCACATTGTGACTTGTTTTACTGAATATATATTATAATTACTCATATTTTCAGTGCTGTTTTATCAATACTAATTAATCTCTCACTTTTGAGTCACTTAAGGAAAAAACATATTTTCTTGCAAAATACCCATTTTGGAAATTTATCTAGTTTTAATCTAACAATTAAAACCTGCGGTTACCTAAGAATTTTTATCAGAAAAATCCTTTTATCCATTACAATATGTATTAATATCTATTTTTTTTTTCTTTGGGAATGATACCAAATAGTAATTGAAGGAGGAGAGACAGATGCACCTTCACAAAAAGGGCTCCTTGAACAATTATCAAAATAGTACCCTCTCACCTCACCTTTTTTTCCCCCTCAAGTTTTAATCCCAATATAAATTTTTAGAGTGATAAGGAAAAGGATTGAAATTATAAATAATTTTTATCTTTTAGCTATCTTCAACCAACTTAAACTTAATTTTTGGTATACTTAACCAAGAAATAAATTGG
>JAPMOR010009891.1:20391-38629 GCA_026543865.1 Argiope aurantia | reverse complement strand
GATATCATAAAGCCTTTTCCAATTTTAATATAAAAAATTACGAAATGTTGCTTGTAAAATTAATATTTGATAAACTGATTTGATGTTTTTAGAATAAATCATAAACATAAGGGTTATTTTAAGTAAATATATTCATTTAAATCAAGATATTCGTCAAAATTATTTTTTTAAATACACTGAGTATTCTAATAATTTTCAATTACCTTATGACTGGTTGGTTGTAATTAATAATATTTTATCCATGCACTTATTTTATTAAGAAGCATTAAACACTTGAATAACCATAATGAATTTTGAGGTTGTTTCTTAATAATACTCTGTTCTTACATCTGCTATATGATAATTTAAATATCTCTCTGTTCTTCCACCCGCTATATAATAATACTCTGTTCTTCCATCTGCTATATAATAATACTTTGTTCTTCCATCTTCTATATAATAATTCAAATTTCTTTCTGTTCTTTCATCTACTATATAATAATATCCGTTTCTTCCATCTGCCAGATATTAATTTAAATTTCTCCTTGTTCTTCCATCTGCCGTATAATAATTTAAATTTCTCCCTGATCTTCCATCTGCTATATAATAATATATGTTTCTTCTGATCGGTTTAGCAATTGTGAGACTATAAAAATATTATCCTTTTCACATAGCTAATCTGTGGGAGATCTAAAAGTACTCGAAGTAATATTTTAGTCATGCATTCCTTTGAAGCGCTAAAAGTTTAACATTTCTTGTTCTTAACGTATATATGATTAAAAATAATGAAGAAACATATATAACATTGTAAAATAGAAAATGCTCAAAAACTTTAGATTTGAAAGATATAACAGAGGAAAAACGATTCCTTGATTTTTCAATTAAATTGGACATTTGGTAATAAGAGAGTTTCATAATCTAAATGTTGAAATGAACAACCTTTGGAATCTGACTTGAACTTAATCACAATTCCAAACAAAAGCAAAATATGCATATTAAATTATCTTAACTGGAATGTTCAGCAATTGTTACAGCTGAATTCCAAATTAATATACCAAATCTTCGAAGTCACGCAATGCATGTGCATTCTTGTGGGAAATCGACGTGATCTTGCCTAAAACTCAAGGCTTAATTCGCAATTGGACAGAAATTACTAAACCGGAATGCCTTCGTCAGTGAGCCGTGAATGAAGGAATTTGGAGCATTGTATTAGGTGGATCTCTGATGTACGCCCAATCAAATTTGTGCTTCATTAGTCCAGCAATGACGTCAGTGCCCTCGTGACATGTCCTTACAGTATTTAAGTGAATGCAAAAGACAAAGGTAATTCTCCTATACAAAACAATATTTGAAAAGGGTGCAATGATGTTCGGATTTCATCACTACTCCAATATTACAATATTTGTTTTTTATATCTTGTTCTGATCATTTGGTGTTTTTAGTGATATATTTGGAGCAAACTGTTCACGGTCGGTAAAAGTGAAAACCACACGATACGGTTTCAGGGATAAATCAGTAAATCCAGATGGTTGTATTTGACAAGAATCTTAAAAAAAGGACAATTTATTTATTTGTTGTTATGCTAAAAAATGCGTTATTTCCTAGAAGTATAAATCTTTTAGTAGACTCAAACAAGATATTAGAACAAATGAATAAAAACTAAACTATTGATATTTTTTTTCTAAACACATTTTTCTGAAAAAGCATTAGGTGTATCAATAAGCATTTTATTTTTCATAACATTTTATTGAAAGTGGAAATAAAATTCGAGCTACAGTCATTCTTAATTTAAACTGAGTTTGTGATGATTATATGAATTGCGAAAATAAAAATTACCAAGTTAATTAGTACTCTCTGTCTTCTTTTACTTTCTGAAATAATTGTATTTCCCTTTTTAAATTTCAAAAACAAATCTTAAATTTTCCATTAAACTGTCGTTAAAATAAGATGACCAATACAGGTGATATGAATATTTTTTATGCTTCTCATCCAATCCATTTTTATTACAAATTATTTCAATTGTGCACGAGACAAAATTATTTAATGCTGAACATCACTTTGCATTATGTTAATCTTCGTTTCTTAATATGAACTAATTCAAATTTAAAATTAACACTTCTCGAATGCAGAGGACATTTCCTTAACGAAGTATTTCTGCACTGTTTGTGAGCACATATCCTTTGCTGCTGCTTTCAAAATAGAAGATTCTATGCAAGAAAAATCTGGAAACAGTGTTGATTAGTCATCCCTTTATTCACATTACGCCGCCTTATTTTTATACAATTTCTGGTAAGCAGTTCCATATCACGGTTATGAATATTTCTTAAAGATAATAAAAAAATATGTTCTTCGTAAACAATTAATTTCACAAGAAACTAGCTGGATTCCCTCGTGATCGTTAAAAGAAATTTGCTTTTCCTAGTGAGGTACTGATCGCTCACACTCTAAGTGAACGTCTACTTTTCTTGACTGCCAAGCAGACAAGAAATTTTCATGCATGACTTTAAAGACAATGGGAGTGTGAAGCCATCTAGGGTTAGGAAGGGGAACTAATCCCGACATCATTAAATCAAAAAAAATTCAAAACTTAAAGCTTTTAAATGATGCGAATGACCTAAAACGCATTTATTGTAAAAAATAAATTTTAATGAATTTCGAAAAAAAAATTATAATGAAGATAAGAGGTGAACAGTGCTTTTCTTCCTCTGTAACAAGGCTTAAGATATCTCATGTGATTCATAAAAAAAAATCTTATGTATGGTTTTAGACAAGTCATAATATATTTCTGAATACAATTAAAATTTATATTAAGCTTAGGAGATAAATATTAATATCTGCATGAATGGAATGCCGTGATATGGAATTAAATATCTGCATGAAAAAAGCTTAAATTTGTTTCAAAATAAGAAGCACTGGCTTCACAAAAAAGCTAACTCAATATTTTTCAAAATTGTTAGGTTATTCAGAAAAATTCAGTTCAGCATCTGTAGCATTTTCTTAACATTCTGTTCAATAAAGAAGAACCTTTCTAGAGCAAAAGTTTAAATTAATGCTAAAATTGCTAACTGCCAGTGTTATTAACACAAGTCGTATTTCCCCAAAATATTTTACATTTGAAAAATACTTATAATATTTTTAAATATATGAATCAAGTTAACTTTAAATTTAAATACTGAGATACATTACACAAATAATGTAACGCCATGAAATAAAAACGTGTTTACAATCATCAGGTAAACGGAAGAAATTTTTTTTTCGAATTTTATAATAATCGAATTCAATTGAAGATAATTTTTACGAATACGATAATTCTCGACCTTCCCCAAAGCATATCTGTGCTTGTCGAAATAGACTGATGATGGACTGAATGGACAAGATTATAATCAAATATTCTATCTTTCACTGACGCATTTAGTATGTACTGTCATTTACCGGTGAAAGTCGACTTCTCCAATTTCGGTATTTCACTGTAATATATGCATAAAAGTTAAATATAATAAATAAATTAACAAAAAAAGATTGCATAATACATACAGCAAATTTTGTCCATTACCTCTTTTTTTTAAGTTCTTTTTACAATTTTCGAGATAAAAAAAAATTGTGGAGAATTACATTGTGACTAAAAATTTTTTCCAGTATGTTATAGAACCAGTTACTACCACGTCTTTTATCCTTAAATTTTTATCCATCCTTTTTATTACTAGCCTTTAGCATTGATAAGAATAACTATAGAAATAAATCCAGAATAAGCTTGTAATATTCATTCTACAACGTATAATATCGTTACATCGCTCTTATTTATTGATAGAAGAGCTCTCTTTTATTTATGGCGATAATAAATTATTGAGATTTATTGAGATGGGTTAATCGTACTTTTATAATTTATGCCATGAAACTATCAACAGAGACACACCAGTAGAAAGCTAACTCTCTACTTTCTGCACTTCAGTTAAAGTTCATAAATTTTGGAGTAGGAATTAATTAGCTTGCCTTTTACACACTAACTTCACCAAGTTTTGTCGGAATGCTGCAAATTAATTATAAATATTTACTGTTAGATACTTCTATAATTCATTATGGTAAAAGTATATCTTGAGGCATGTGGGTCTCACAAGTGTTATCAAGAAGTCTTATAACGGTAGATTTAAAGTATAAACTCTTGAGTAAACAAGTGTTACACACGGATAAAGGGGACTAGGGGAAGTATTTTTGAATACTAATTAATTGTGATGTAAATTTAATGTGGCCTAAATAAGCAATGAGATATTCTTAGCATAGATTATGAATGAAAGATTAGAGTATAGTTCATATATGAGAACATATAATTATTCTTGAATAAATAACAAATAGATGAATACATGCATTGTGTAATTAGAAACGAATGTAATCATTGCTTTGAAGCATGAATTAATGAGAAAATTAAAAATATTTTATATTTAGACTATTTTCACTGAGTATAATAGAAACTATTTTAACGGCTACAAATCAAATTAATTATTATGGAATAAAAATATGTATTAATATGAAGAATAAAAATGTATATTTTACAGATAACAATATTTTCAATTTATGAAACAAAAAGATCTATTTCCAGATCATTTTTCTACTTTTGAAATATTGGATAATGTCCTTATTTCAGTAAACTTGACTTGATTTATTCGTTAAAACTAAAGTTCCATGATTTATCTTGGCGAAAAAATTAAACGATAGTTAATAAATACGAGCCAAAGTTTTCAGTGGGCCATTTTTTAGAAAAAATTAGTATGCATGTAAAGAATAAAAAATTGTCCTTGGTAATATAGATAACAATCACATATCAGAGAATGCAACGGAATGAGCTCAATTATATAGCGAAGTACGTCCATTTTTTAAATCAATCAAAGTTGTATTTAAATTGAAATTTGATTTCAGATTAATTCCAAGTAAAAACATTATATTCATATAGAGAAATAAATATTTATATCTAATGTGTTTTAACTCAATCAATACTGAAAGGCCCCAAACGCCAGTTCAATGAATATCAACGACGTTTGAATATTACTGAAAAATTTCCATCTCCTTTCGTTAAGTGCTATTGAATGAATACCTCGGTTGATCAGTTTCTGAAAATACGTGAATTTGAGTAAATATAGAATTAAATAAAATCAGTTAAAATTATGAAAATATCTTAATACTAAATAAAGAAAATATGTTTTTAAAACTTCTGATACATTTTACTTTGTCTTTAAATTTTACCAAAAATTTTGATAGGATTAAAAAAGAAATTTTAATTTAATATATAATTATAGAAACAATAAGTAACATAAGCGTAGTTAATTATTTATATTTACATAAATAAATTACTTATATGTTAGTAACTATATTTCCACATCTGGTTTCTTTACTTAGATGAACAGAAATTGATAAAACTGATACATATATATAAAATATATTTATGTAAGGATTATAAACTTTTTCCCATAATACTATTATTCGTAAATAGTTGAATAAATTAACATACATACTGGTTTTTGTTTCTCTCAAGCTGTAGAAGAGCTTCAGAGCTTCAATTAGATTTCTGTTAAAATCTGTGTGATGAAAATATTTCTTAATATAAGTTGCATTTTCAAATTCAAGGGTTTTGATGGCTATTGAAACTGAGGATTAAAAAAATAACTAAGAACATTATTAAAATTATTTAGATTGCCAAGAAAATAAGCATTTTTAATCTTTCTATTACTGAAGGATAAATTAGAAAAACAATTTTTAAATCAATATTTTGAAGGAAATTATTTTAAAACAATATAAATTTACTTTTTTATTATTTATTATTGAAAATATCTGTATTAATGATTTATTTTGTTGATAATAAATTGCGTAATAATAGTTTAAACCAGAAATGTATACTAAATCATCAGAGCACATACAAAAAAGTTGATGAAGGGTATAAAATATTTTGGTTTTGTAGCACTACTCTGAAATAATTCGTTAGCATATTCGAAAAAATTCCTGCATATGTTATAATTAAAAAATTTCATTAACATGTCCTTGAGTTATTAAAATTAAAATCTTTTGTAAGTTGTAGAATACACACTGAAGGAATTATATTAATTTATCGAAAGAGCATTGGAAAAACAACATGAATGGTTTCCCTAAAACTTTCTCGCATGAACTTAAATAAAGTATTAGCTCCCCTACCACATACAATAGTCTATAAATAAGTTCACAAATATCTTGCATGGATTTGGTGAGCAATATTTACGAAGCATGAATTCAACAGCTTTAATGAATCAACCATGTGATCTTTGGTAATTAGATAATGTCATATATTTAATGCACAAGTACCTGAAAATCAAGTTTGTATTTAAGATGCTTTTTTTTCAATGAATTAAAATTTGACATAGCCATATAATTATAGTAATAAGGTAGTGTAAGAAGTTTCATTCATTTAAGTTATTGCGTTCTCAAATTTTGCGTTTACATACACGCGAATGTACTTCTTCTTCTTGCATACAGCCGATCACCCCGCAACCACTGAACGTAGCAGTGTCGACAAGATTTGTTGCGGCCGACTGCCACGCTCGAATATACTGGCTGACAGACCCGTTTATAGATTTGGAGCCAAATTTGATAAAGCTGGCAAATAGACGGTCAACACATTACAGATTTTATTCAAAAGATACAAATGTATATTCTATGCGCTAACTAGGTGTGTGAAATTTTATTTACGTAACTTTTAACATTTTTTAGTAATCTTGTTCACTTGCGCACGATCAAAAAGACAGACAAACTTCCACTGAATGGATCTTGTTCATAATTTGATAAAAATTCACAAATAAGGTATCAACACTACACAGCAATCAGATCCATTTAGCTAAAAGCTAATTTATGTTATCGTGTTCATAAGCAGACCATGATTTAAAACGCTAAGATTTGTCAAAATTTCAAAGTCGATTTTTTTCTAGAATTACAATAGTTTCTTTTTGTATGCTTAGTCTATATCTATACTTATAATAAAGCTCAATGTGTGTGTATGAGTGTGTGTGTGTTGGCGCTCTACAGACCAGACCATTCAACCTACAACTACCAAATTTAGCACGTGTATACCTTGGAGGCCGGGAATGTGCACCTGGGGGTTATTTTTTTGAATTTTTAACTAGAGTTTTATTTATTTAAAAATTAAGCGAAATTTTGACATGTTTCTGCTATAACTGCCGAAAATATTACCGCACGAAAAAAGATTTTTACATGAAGTTAAAGATAAAAATTTATCTTATAAATGATACTAATGTTTTAATCTTAAAATTAAATTTCTATTTTTAATGAATTTTTAAATAAATATTTTAACTATGTTTTTCAATAATTTTTTTCGTCAAAAATAAAAATGAGGATTAAGCACGTTTCGCATTCATGGGAAAAAATAGCTTTTTTCAAAGTGTTGCCATCACATTGATTAAAGCTCTAACTGAAAATAAATTAAATCTTTTTAGAAATGAAATCTGCAAAATTATAATTTTCGGCAAGTGTCTGTAAGATATGAAACAAATATGAAATATTATTTTTTCTAAAAAATAAATTCAAGAAAAATTATTTTATGATCGTCTACACTCTCTATATAGGGTGTTTATTCAGTCCCCGATCCATTTTGATATTTAATGACTCATATAATAATGAAAATGTAAACAAACTTATGGCATTTATTGATGGAATAACTCATATATTTTCCTTTTCAGGTTTGAATATTTTTACTTTTGTAAATATCGTCTGCGCGTGTTTTTAATTTCAGATAATTTTATTTTCCATTCTAAATATCTGTACTTTTCTAAATATCGTCTACTTATTAATTGCATTTTTCTCTCTTTTGTTTTTGGCAACTATTGAAATGTTATGTTTACTTTTGATGTATTTCTTCTATGTAGTACTTTTGTATGTGATGTTTTATTCGATCGGAAATTAAGCAGAATGCATACACCACAAGAGAAAGCACAGATTTTATGGTGGTCATAGAGTTAATTTCCAATCAACTAAATCACTGACTTTTAAGAGTTAATTTCAAATCACTTACTCTGACTGATTTATGAAGATTTGAATATCACTATTCAATAAAAAAAGGATAATTTTAGATTTTTCATCGATCGTTTCAAAGAAAATACGCCAATAAGCGCACAGGTTTCTGAAGATTAATTGGCCTAAGATTATGAAAATGGTGAGTTTTTCTAAATTTTTAACATTTAAAACTTCATAAATAAGTCTTAGTTGATCGTGGAAAATAGAAACATTCATTCATTTATTTAAAATTTGGTGTGTGCAGAATATTTATCAGAATATGATACCTTACTGCATTAAATTTAGACTTCATAATTTTTGAAATATATTTATAAGCAGGAACAAAATATTATTATTTATTTCATTTCAATCCTTTTGAAAGCAAAACTAAAAACTGAATTTTATACTGAATCTCAGAAATTTTTGTTCAATTATTGTTTGAGATATTACATAAACTATGAAAAATATTTTGTAGTTAACATAAGACTTAAATACCGAGCGATTCTGTTTGCAATACTCATATTCAATAATAATAATAATTAATAAATAACAATAAAGATGATTAATAAAATAAAACGCTTTTTTTATTAAAAAATATCTTAATATTAATTGCAATTTCGTCATTTACATTTTTAATTAAAGTTGAAGTTTTACCGGAAATAGCAACAAATTAGCAAAATATATATAGTAAATTGAACGAAACGATCTAAACAGTATAAGTTTGGTATGACTATCAAAATTTGAAGATTAAAAATGTTTTGTTTGAGAATCCTTTAAGAGACCAGTTACTTAAAATATTTAATTGAAAATTGTAGCGAGCGGTAATACTGGCGAACCGGCTGGTCGCCAAAGGCGGCTAGTATATAATAAAGTGGAAAAAAAGGAATTGTATTATTCTTTATATATTCGTATATCGGAACACTCACTCCAGGATTGCTTAGTGAATGTGTAGGAAATCCAAAAGAATAAAAGAAATAATGTATGGCTAGAAGCAAAGAAGATACCGAAAATGACGTAAGAGAAAGTAACCCTTTGAGATTAATTATACGGCACATCACTAGAATGGAAGTGGAAAATAGCCATTAAATTGTGTTAGTGAGAGAAAAATGGAAAGTTCTAGAATATATTAGAGGAAATGCGTAAAGGATTTTCCATTAGCGAAAAAGTGAAGCTTCGGTATTTATTCTGCATTCTATTAAACTGAATGCAAATGAAAGTAGTGATTGTTACGAAGAGAAATGGAAATTCGATGGTTTTATTAAATTATTGGGTAGTGGAGTCAAAGATTATACATTAGATTCCTTATTCTGCAAAAAGTTATTAAATGTTTGTTTTTCAAATATAAATTTAATTATTTGTAATTACATATTAATGTGTAATGTTTTTTTTTCATTTATATTTAATTTATTTCTTTATAAGAGGAGTATTTCATTTTGTTTTTTACGCCGTAAGAATCGCAGTAGTAAAGTTCTACTGCTAGCAGAATAATCTTTTAACACCACACAGTAATCTGTAATTAACGAACTTCTATTTCGAAGAGAATCTGTATATTAAATATATTCTAAGAGAATCTTTCTTATAAGAAATAAATGGAATTAAGCTTAAAACTTATTACCATGAATTTCGGTTTTTATTACTTTGCTTATACTTGCAATTTTCTGTGTCGCTGTTGTATTTCTTGAAGATTTTGATACAAATATAAATAGGATTAAAGATATATTGTCACGTAGAACTATAGTATAGAACTCAATGACAAGCACAAGAGGTAGAGCTAAACCAATTTATTAACTGAACTCAGAACAGAGAGAATACAGTAACTGAAATATCTTCTGCTTTTATTCAAGCAGCGAAAGTTCCAGAATACTCTTCTGGAGACAGTAAGAAAAGTCCAGAACACTTGTCTGATAAACTAAAGAAATGTCTTCTGGAACAGGAAATAAAGGAAAACGTAAAATCAAGTATTTACATATACTATTAATCGCATTGTCTCTAGCGGGATTCGAACCCAGGTCTCTTGATCACGAGACCAGTGCCATGACCATTCGGCCATGGAGATCCGTCTGTCTTTCTTCAATGCGGCAATATGAATGCGATTTCAGACATTTTTTTTCAAATGGTGATTCTATTTTAAATTGACAAATGTGCAAGAGGTTATAAATCATACAAAAGTGTTTTATAATTTAATTATTATCCAAATTCAACAACTGGAATGGTATATGTTCTGGTTTATATAATCTGATATATTGTTTAGAGACTAAAGCGGAAATTTAGGAAATAACTGAAAAAATTTGGCTAATTACAGCAATTTTAATAAAAAAAATTAAATTTGCATGGTATTTTGATTTATTTTCAAAGGTCCATAACTTTGAGACATATACAGTGTTTTTCCTTCAATTTATATTTCAGTTCATTCCCTAGACAGTATTATAAATTAAACGAGACAAATTTAATATTTTTAATAATATTTTAGTAAATCCATTTGAAATATGAAACTGCTTGGAAAAATCAACTAAAATTGAAACCAATAGATTTAAAGACAATGTTCTTAATTTCAATAAAATGAAAAAAAAAAAAAAGGACTTTCCTTCAAGTCTTCATTTTTAACATTTTGATTTTTTTTTTTTTTTTTTTTTTGCATTTTAAGGATCATGGATTGTGATCTCACATATAAAGTCAGCAGATTTCGATGTTTTTAAATTTTTTTAAAGCTTTAAAATATAAATTATTACAATTTAAATTAACAAATTAATATTACAAATTAATGAGTCATAAGTATAAATTTAATATTGTACTTTTCATGAATTTACTGTTAAAAATTAGAGCATCAGTGTAAATTAAAGATACATAATGAATCTGAATTTTTTGCAATTGCAACAATGCCATAGAGAATGAAGAGAATTCGTCTGAAAATATTCCAAAACTATAAACATAAAATGATAAAAGACATGAAGCAGGAGTGCATATTAATTTTTAAATAAACAAAAGAAACATAATGGCATATTTTTATTTATAGTATAATAAATAGTTCTATTTTCAGCTATAAATGAATATATCTTTTGTGTTCAAATAAAACTTACGAAAATTGTAATTTTCGATCTTAATTTTTACTTAAAAGAAAAATAAGCAATAGATTGGGTTAGATAAGTAAGAATTAATTTAGGGTAATCAGAAGGTTTAACCTTTTTTAAAGTTTAAATACAAGAATGTACCTATATTTTATACACTGGTGTGCCAAACTTAAGCAACAATTCACATTTTAAGCAGATAGCCATGAAATTGCAGAAAAGGGGATCTTGCGATCAGTACAATGAACACGTAATTCAAGAGAAAGGTCATGCGTATGCAAATATCAGGAACAAAACGTCACAGGCGACGTGAGCGTACGCAAAACACGTACGGAAGGCGCACGCAGCTCAACACTACAATAAAAGGAAGGACGGATACGCAATTAAGAACATTAGCTGCAAGTGCACGTGAGTTAATTCGTGAAATATGGATAGCAGAAATCACCTGGACGATTTCACACATGTAAGAATGATCGGAAAGCTGGAGGAGAGGCGTAGTGTGACCAGTGTAGCTGAAGAGTTCGGAATCAACAAAAGTGTCGTTTCGCGCGCTTGGAAAGCCTTCCAAACCACAGGTACAGCTGTGATAAAGGTTGGTGGTGGCCGCCCCAGGAAAAAAACTGCAGTGGATGACCGACATATCGTTCTGCAGGTGAAAAGAAACCGAAACCAGTCAGCAAGCGCCATTTCTCAGCAACTGTGTGCAGCAACGGGGCGACAAGTGTCGCGGTTTACTGTGCCCAGACGCCTTCACAAAGTTGGCCTATTCGCCCGCCGTCCTGAACGCTGCATCCCTTTGACAGTTTCCCACCGGCGGCACCGTTTAGAGTGGTGCAGGGAGCACAAAAACTGGGTATCTCATCAATGAAGCCGTGTCCTCTTTACAGATGAGAGTCGTTTTAGTGCCACAAGTGATTCCCAACGCCAGTTGATTTGGAGAGAGGTCGGGACACGGTTTCAACCTAGTAACATCACGGAAAGAGACCGTTTCGGTGGTCCTGTAGTTGTCGTCTGGGGAGGCATTATGATGAATGGGCGGACTGAGCTCCACGTTTTCGACAGAGGTTCTGTAACTGAAGATCGCTATTGTCAGGAGGTGATTCTTCCCCATGTGCGTCTGTTCCGAGGTGCCATTGGATCAGACTTCGTTTTTATGGAGGACAATGCACGGCCACACAGAACTCATGCTGTTGAGGAGCTCCTGGAAAGTGAAGATATCACTGGAATGGATTGGCCGGCGTGCTCCCCTGATTTAAATCCTATAGAACCTGTGTGGGATGCTTTGGGGAGACGCCTTGCGGCACGATTACATCCTCCTTGGAACACCCGACAACTTAAACAGATGCTGATTGAGGAATGGGCACTCTTACCATAAGAACTGTTGGACAATCTGGTGCTGAGTATGGGGAGACGGTGCGAAGCAACCATTGCAGTAAGGGGAGGGCATATCCCATACTAAGGAACATCTGCTTGCTGTTCTTCCTCTTGGACAGACAATCATGTGTAACGATACTATGAGTTCACTAAAGCCTTTTTTCGTTTGATTCCATACTGTATGCATTGTATGTATTTCTGCGCAAATATGCTTTCGTCATTCTTTCAGAACAAAATGCTGTGTCTCATTTCTGAATTTCATGTCTCTCAGATGATTTCTCGTGAAGTTATGGCAAAAAACATACATGTTGCTTAAGGTTAGCACACCAGTGTACAATTCCCATATTTTATACAAAAAGGATGACATAACAGTATTCTAATTTGTCTTAAACATATACGGCATCAGTAGGGTCTGAACAAGTGAGCAGCTTAATCATGAAATAGAATTGCACTTTTATATTCCTTACGTATAGACCCATACTTTTACTTTCAATAATTTCTTCTGTGAAATTAGTTAAGTAAATATACTGTCTAAAATGAGGATTGGATTAGCTTAAAACTTTTCGAATTTAGTAAAAAAAACCTTTGGTACAAGGAACATCAAAGGTTACGAAATTTTCTGATACATAAATCAATAAAACATTTTCATATTTTTATTAATTTTCTTACATACTCATTTTTATGCCCTGAAAGCCAAAAGTGAGCATAAGAATATCCGCTTACATATATTTAATACATTAGCTGCTCAGGTTGACTTTGCAAATTTATCTTTTAAATTCAAAGACAAGTCACAGAGCTCGAAACAATTGAGAAATCTCAGAAATATTAATTTACTCAACTAATTAAATATTACCTTACTCTCGTTGGAACTGTGAAACATGTTTCAATCTCCTTGCAAAACGTGACAAAGTAATTTTTTTAGATAATTCTAAAAATGTAATGTTACAGTCGGTTTGTGTCAGTTTTCAACATTCATGCCAATTTTCTTTGAAGTTTAATTTGGTGAGGAGCTTACTAAACATGAAAAATTAGTGGGTAAATTTATAAGTTGTTTCTATTGTAATAAAAATTCAGAACAAAAGATCCTTCATAAATCATTTTAATTAGTTTCGAAAACCATTAGTTTATGGTTTTCTTTAAAAATACTGTCCAACCGTAGCAAAGTTAATAGACCATTTCTTAATGGTCTTCAGAATGAGATTTTCAGCTCTAATTGCTTTCCTGTGTTCGAAGAATTTCTATTAATTTACCTTCATTTCATTCATTACTAATTTTACAAAAGTAGCAGTAATCAAGAAAATGCTTGCAAATTTTAATTTCAAAAAATATTTTTAAATTGCTCGTCACTTTCAGCTACTAAAACTAGTTAGTAACTAGGCATTTTGGAAAATTTTCTCGGCATTTCGAAATAATAAAACATTTGTAGAAAACTGAACTCATTAACAAGAGTAATTGTCTGGGAATTTTCTTACATTATTTTAAATATTGATAAACGAAATTTACTTCATGTAGATAGGAAGATCAATAATTTGAATAGCTTTAGTATTTTGCTTTCGGTATAGAATTTAATGGAAATTCACCATCAATTTGTAGCATTATTATTTAGGCATAGATGTTGTAAAGAAATAATGCAATGGTATAACAATTTATTACAGAACATTTAATTTTGATAGCGAAAATTATTAGTTTTTAAGTGAAATACAAAGTTAGATTTTAAGTAAAATACAAAAAAAAATCTTAAATAAAAGCCAAAAATAAGATGTTCTCTGTAATCACTCTAATAAGAAAATAAAGGTGATGCACTCCATTCTTCTTGTAAAATTAGATTAAACGATAAGTATTAAACTAATAATTTTTGAATTATTCTAGAGACACCAAATACAGAATGTAAAAGAATGATGCCAAATTATATTTTAAAAACTTCTTAGCATTTATTTAATTATAATTTTCAACATTTATTTAAATGATTTTTGAAGGAAAAAAACACTTACACTTTTTAATAATTGATGTATTTTCCGTTATTCATATATTGTTTCCATGAGCAAAAGGTATTCGTCAGTATTCATTTCTGTAAAATATTTTCCTCCAACAGAAATGTGGGACTACCACCAATTTTTCTATTTAAAAAAAAAAATAGATTGACTTCTCAGTCCACCTTCAGAAAATTTTGTGATTTTTTTTAATGAATTAGTGAACCAGCGACTGGGATGTAAAGCGCTAACAGATATACACAGACATGCACATACTCCCTTATTATTAGTTGAGTTGATTGGAACCTGTCCCCAAGCTCCAATTTATGTTGCCACTTCAACAAAACATTTCTAAGAGTCTTAAAATATGTTCTCTCTATTTATTGATGCTTTCATAAAGGCTGTACTTTGTATTAAATTTAAAATGACAACAAATTTCCTTGTTAAAGTGTAAACATCTCTAAAAATTTGTGAGCTAATCATTTCGGGAAATTTTATTAGTGGTGCTTCGTATTTCTGGCAATCTTGAAAATCATGATTATCATTACAAGTTAGAAACATTAAAAACAACACTTTTTTTTCTCTTATGATTGCTATAATAAGAAGTTAGATTTAATTAGCGCTTATATTGAGTTCCAAAATTAATAAATAGGTATGAACAAAATACTTACTTAATAATATCTTTGCTCAATTTTATTGATTAATTCCATTCAATGACGAATTTTGCACTTATAGTTACTACTAACATGCGCTTTATATGTTATGGGTGAGAAACACAAACCAAATATCTTTCTTGCACCAGTTACCGTCACTAGCTTAATTGCCATTGATTATTTAGTGTAGACTAAATGCATCAGGAACTATTGCAATTTCGTTAACCGTACAAATCAGGTGGAATGAGAATTAGTTGAGATTCAAGGCAAAATAAATTTTAGCATTTCTATTAGAAGGAATCATTGAACTTGTTATATTAGGAACTATGAAAAGAGAAATAAAACTTAGCAAATTTAACTGAAAATTATCATGATAGTGTTAAGTTCTTTCGATGAGTGTTGCTATACATCTAAGAATCCCGATTAATTAGTAATATATTTAACCAGTAAACATGATGCAAACGTTGCAAAATACAGCCGAAGCATGCCAAAAATAATTTAAATAAATCAATAAAAATATGAAAAGAATAAATAATTCATTATATAATGGATATAGTGGCGATAGTGCTCGACTTCAGCAAATAGAGAATTCATTCTTCAATCATGAGAGAATCTTCTTAATAGATATTATTCTTTTATAAATCGTTTTGGATGAAGTATTAAATTTTCAAGAAAAATTTACGAATTTTGGTTCCTACAAAAATAACCAAAATTCTTTTGTTTCCCAGAAACTTAACTTTTATAATCTAATGCCAAATTCGCCATCAAATGGTTGCCAGGTTTCTCTTAGAGGGCGATGATTACTGAACTGACATTAATTTGGCATACATTAAAATATCTATAATTCTAACACTTTTATTATGAGAATAATTGCACAAAAAACAATACAGGATAGTAATAATTTATGAAGTACGGTTTTCTTTCAATAGATGAATTTGCCGTCCAGACGGTACACCTATAAGCTATATGATGTGTCAGACAAAGGGAATATTTATAAAATATTTAGTCAATCTCACATGGTTGAGTTATGGTTTTTGGTCCTAATCTTAAAATGTCTGAAAATGAAAATTGAAAAGGACAGAATTCGTGTTAATATATTTTGTTAAGTTAAAAAGTTATTAAATAATAAAATTAATATAAAAAATGAAAAAAAAAATATAATACATTTAATTTAAAAGGCAGTATGGAATTAGTATGCAGCATAAAAAATGAAAATATTATGAATCTAATTCTACTCCGTATTCCTAAATTTAATAGAAAATTATAATATTTATTAAAAAATAATATAGAAAAATTATGATAGTTTAGAGCGGAAAAAAATCTGTTTAATAAATATTATTTTTGAAGTCTGAAATGAATAATTAAAATAAAAGAAACCAAAATATAGAACATAAAATATAATAATAAAATTTTAATTCATAAATTTTCTATACTGATATTTAATAGAAATAAGTTTCACTAAGTAATTATATCAGATACCGTATACAGTATATTTAAATGCCATTCCATGTGCCGAAATTCATATTTATCTTTAGACTATTTTGTATTTTATATCTTTATATCAAAAGGCAATGAAGGCAAATCTATGCTTCTATTAATCTTTGCTATAAAAATCTCCCAGATCTGTAACTATCGGTAAAATATGAATTAATAATACTTTCTCCTCCTCTTTGAACAAAAACAAGAAGAAATTCGATAAGTAGTAATAGTTAGCTCGGTTCATGCATGAGAATGTGTCATTCCATAGTTCTCGTTTTCCCAAAATATCATTTGAAGTCGGGGAAAATGCTCACTCAATAGCTAGATTTGCTTGTAGTATTCAATCTGCTTAGAGAAATGATGGAAGTAAGTAGTAGCACGCATTTCACATTAGCACACAATTTAGCACGCATTTCGATGACTTTATTATCTTGACTCTATAATCAATGAGAGTTTTTAATGGTCAGCGTCGAGCCATACTGAGGTGATGAATGCGACTGTTGGTGCTGCTTGATGGTATGTTATGCTTGCTTAGAGGAACAGATTTATTAAAACTAGGAGAAATTTATCAGGAAATTGATGGCATTGATTTCCTCTGTAACAATTCCACGTGAGGAAAATGCTTTTCGGTACCATTAAAAAGCATTTTGTTCGGAGTATCAGCTATGTTATTTTCCATAAACGATTTAAAGATTTTATAAAATTGGTGAAAGCCGAAAATAAAGTTATATTCCCAAAAAATAACATCACATTATTGCAGCTAAAGATTAAAAAAAACTGTTTTCATTAGAAATGACATTTATGGGCCAAACCTCCTTATACTATCAAAATAATGTTCAAACAGAGACAGAAATGTATTGAAAACGCAATAATAATAATAATAATAATAAACTCAGAACAGTAACTAAACTGCAAAGTGAGCAAATAAAAAAAATGAAATATTAGATTGATATAATGCATTATATTTTTTCATTCTTAAAGTTAAGACTACTGCTATCTAATTCATAAGGAAATTTTTAAAAAAAATATTTTTTTCGAGTGTGAGAAATAACTTAACAAATCTTTTAGTTAGCGAGTTAAGTGGAGAAAAATAGTTTCTATAATTCATATTTCACATTACAAGTTATGATTACTATCAATATCGCCGGCGTCCTGGCATTGGGGTAGCGCGTCTTCCCCGTCATCTAGGCGTCCCAGATTCGAGTCCCGGTTCGGGCATGGTTGTCCTTCATTTGTTCTAACTGTGAGATGTGTGAATGTGCCTCCCTTTAAAAAGGGGCTGTGCAAGCGAATGTGATGCGTGAGTAGCAAAATCGTACTCTTGGCCCTAGTTGGCGCTAATAAAATAAGAGACGTTCCCTTTCGGCTTAAAATCGTTGATTTCAAATCAGCGGGCTTGCCTATTACAAGTGCCATTGGAAACAACAACTATTAATATCATTACAAGAATTAATTTGAAAAGACACGAAATTATAAATAATGAATGAATTCAATAATTAATTTTTTGAGATGTCTAGTTGCAAAGTTTGGAATAGCAACGTATTTTTGTCGCAATCTAAATAATAGAAAAGAAAAGAAAAGAAAAAATCTAACTTAAACTTTGTATATTTAAAATTACTTGTGAAGAACATTTTCTCCATTCTTAAATATATATATATATATATATATATATATATATATATATATATATATA
>JAPMOR010009891.1:0-18175 GCA_026543865.1 Argiope aurantia | reverse complement strand
AAAAAAATCTCACCAGAAATCACACATTAGTAGGCTCTTTCGTAACTATTATTCGCCAATAGTATGCTGTTAGCAATACACATTTATGGCACAAATAAATTGATATTTAGTGTACACGAGAAAGTTTTAGGACGATCACTCAAGTTGATTTTTATAAAAGTTTACATTCTTCTAACATCATTGATCTTTCTTTGAATATTTACTGTCAGAAAATTTCAGAATGAAATTAGATGTGTTAAAAGATAACAGGTATTGTAATTAATCCAGTTTGGGTATTGATTATAACTGAATTATTTTCTATTTCAGGTCTGGTATAATTAAATTTCAAAGATGTTTATATTATGGCTTAGAAATGTTGCTGAAGAATTAACCTGATAGAATACTGGAAAGGTGAGAATATATTGATAGAATGCATGGATTGTTTAATTATATTGACAAGATGTTTGTATCCCCATTTGCATAATTTTGTAGTTTTTTTATTAGTTATAATTTTAATAATTTTTGTAGTGTTTTTGTAGTTATAGTTTCAATAAACTCATATTATTTTCGATTATTTTATTTTTATTAATCTGAATAAATGCATGATTTTTTTGCTGATTTTGTTTAGTTTATTCTCAATTTTAATGCAGTTATTAAAATAAGAAAACCTCATACCACTTATGATTGCATATTAACTTGTGGCACATCCAATTACTTCGTAAGAATTTCAACTTCAAGACGGGTTTGAATGCTATGAATTCTATTGTTCCAAGTGCATTTATAGAGTACTAGCCGCCTTTCGAGACCAGCCGGTTCGACAGTATTACCACTCGCTACAATTTTCAATTAAATATTTTAAGTAACTGGTCTCTTAACAGATTCTCAAACAAAACATTCTTAATCTTCAAATTTTGATAGTCATACCAAACTTATACTATTGTTTAGATCGTTTCGTTCAATTTACTATACATATTTTACTAATTTGTTGTCATTTTCGGTAAAACTTGAACTTTAATTTAAAGAGGAAATAATGAAATTGCAATTAATATAAAGAAATTTTTTTAAATGTTTTATTTTATTTATCATCTTTATTGCTATTTATTTATTACTATTATTATTGAATATGAGTATTGCAAACAGAATCGCTCGGAATTTAAGTCTTATGTGAACTACAAAATATTTTTCATAATTTATGTAATATCTAAAACAATAATTCAATAAAAATTTCTCAGATTCAGCATAAAATTCAGTTTTTAGTTTTGCTTTCAAAAGGATTGAAATGAAATCAATAATAATATTTTACTCCGGCCTATAAATATATTTCAAAAATTATGAAGTCTAAATTTAATGCAGTAAGGGATCATATTCTGAGAAATATTCCGGACAATCCAAATTTTAAATAAATGAATGAATGTTTCTATTTTCCACCATCAACTAAGACTTATTTACGAAGTTTTGAATATTAAAAATTTAGAAAAACTCAACATTTTCATAATTTTAGGCCAATTAACCTTGAGAAACCTGCGCGTTGATTGACGTATTTTCTTTGAAACGATCGATGGTAAATCTAAAATTATCCTTTTTTTTTTTATTGAGTAGTAATATTCCAATTTTCATAAATCAGTTAGTTTAAGTGATTGATTTAGTTGATTGGAAATTAATTCTTTTTATTTAAAATATTAGTGTTTCAAGAACGTTTTGTTAATCGTGATTTTCACATCAGAAGCTTTATGTAAAATCAGAAATCGTTATTTATTAGAGCATTTATTGAATCAAGTTACATAAAATATAATCCTTTTCCATTTAGACCATTTTAGCTGATTTGTATCTTACTAAAGGTTTACAAATTAGCTGTGTGGCCCTGATTTGAATGGATATCCTGTTCATATTAAACAAAACTTGCCTTAAAATAAAACTGATTTATTGGATTAATAATATAGAGAGTGTAAAAGATCATAAAATAATTTGTCTTTATTTTTTAGAAAAAATAATATTTCATATTTGTTTCATTTCCTACAGACACGTGCCGAAAATTATATTTTTGCAGATTTCATTTCCAAAAATATTTAATTTATTTTTAGTTGGAGCATTAATCAATGTGATGGCAACACTTTGAAAAAGGTTAATTTTTTCCCATGAATGCGAAACGTGCTCGTGCAGCTTTTATTTTTATTTTGTACGAAAAAATTGTTGAAAAATATAATTAAAATATTTATTTAAAAACTCGTTAAAAATAGAAATTTAATTTTAGGGTTAAAACATTGGTATCATTTAAAAGATAAATTTCTGATCTTTAACTTCATGTAAAAAAATTTTTTGTGCGGTGATATTTTCGGAAGTTATAGCAGAAACACGCCAAAATTTCCCTAAATTTTTAAATAAATAAAATTCTTATTAAAAATTCGTAAAAATAACCCCCAGGTGCACATTCCCGGCGTCCAAGGTATACACGTGCCAAATTTGGTAGCTGTAATTTGAATGAACTGGCCTGTAGAGCGCCAAAACACACACACACACACACATTGAGCTTTATTATAAGTATATAGATTAAACAAAATATTTCCTATCAAATTTTCATCTTCATATGCTATTTAAGTTTATAATCTTTGTCCCAGAAACCAGTTTAAATTTAAAGCGAAGCTGGATGTCATTATTTCTGAATATAACATGGAAATAATATTTATTCCCAAATTATAACTCCCAATAAAGATTAAAATCTTTAATTTTTGATTGTTACTGCAGTTGCACTGACGATTTTAAAAAGAAATAACTTTAAAAGAAAAATTTCTATTTGAGAGCAATTACATCTGAATTAACTTCTTTTCAGTTACATGCACAACATTTCGGAAAGGTTTCGTTCTACATATTGCATCAAAGCATAGAAATCTGGCACTGCAATACCTGTTTGAAGTGTTGTCAAGTCTCTGTAAGACTAATATAAAATTAATTGGAATATTAAATAAAAACATCTGTTGTTTTTAATCTCATCTGATGAAACGAATTTCATAATATTGAAGAAAGAACTTTTAGATTGAATTTATTCAACCTACACGAAAGATGTTATTTTAAATTGTCGGATATAAAGAGCATAATTAAGTAACAGGGACTTATTTTATTTTTAAAAATTCCTACATCTTATATAAATGATTGTTCAAATTATTTCTCTTCTGTATTTGAATATTTCAAAAGCAACACAGTTTTCACATTTCATAATTTTTATATATTCTAAATCAGTTGTATGAGAAAATTAACATATTAATAATCAATGAAACTTGACAATAAATTAATAAATAGGCGAGAAATACTGCTTGTGTTTCAAAAAAAAAAAGAATGGTATTACAGGAGGTTATTATAATTTTATACCTAATGCATTTAGTAAGATATTTGAATATTCCGGTTAAACATAATTTAATGCAAGAAATATAGAAAACTGTAAGCTTCTAATAAGGTGCTATTGATGCAAAGCATATTTTTCTGGCAGTATTCTTATTAACCATAAACGTTTTTTGGAGCATATGACATAAATTACATCTCTAATAGACCTAAATTAATCTTTTCAGAAATTTAAATTGGGCTTTATATAACAAAAAAGAAATCGAGATTCCAATCAAAAAAATAAAAATATAATATCAAATTGAAAAAAAAGTCATAAATTGATTTTATATTGAAGGAAATATTCATCTGCGATATTAATACGTTCATATGCGTATTGGTGGGAAAAAATAATTAATTTTGAAATAAACTATTTTGCTGGAATTAAAAACTAAAATAAATTGTTAATAATATCATTAATTTTAAGATAATTTTTTAAAAATGATTTATTAAATATGTGTATTCTTTTGCACATATTTCTTGAGTTTAATTTTGAAAATCATTCCATTATATAATTTTAGACTATATTTCTTAATAGATTCATAAGCGTATTATAGTGAACAAATAATCATAAATAATTATGCTGCATTAAAAACTAAATGAGCATTATTAACGATATCATTAATAATGGTATCATAATATTAATTTTAAAGTTACTATTTTGTTAAAAACCTTTTTATTCATTAGGCTTAATTATTTATTTTGCCATAACCATTCAGTTTTATTTTGAAAATAATTGTAACATATCCTTTTCAACACATATGTCATATTTGCATTTTTTTCTTAAAAGAAATGATCTCGAAAACCTTTGCTCAGTATTGAATGAAAAACATTAAATTCACATTTATGTTGAAGTTCTTTTTATATTCAAATTAAAAAATAAAAAATAAAAAAAAACTTAAAAGATTCAAAAGAAATACGATTTTAATGTATCTTTAATAGATGTAATAACAATACATTCTAAGAGCAAGATGGCTCCATAAAATCAAAAAAATCTTAAACATAATGAGTTTATAATTTGTTATCTCAAATAATTTGTCATTTAAAACATTTTAAATGAACTTTCAATGCATTTCGTGATAATTATACAAATAAAAAACAGTCTACATTTCCCCTCTAATTTAAAAATAAAAATTAGTACTGTTGTTTGTTTCTTCAAGCTTATAATACAGAAGTCTTCAGTGAAGAATATCGAGAGTACGTAATTGCTCTAATTATTAAAAAGAATAAAAATGCTCTTGTCTGTTTCTTTTTATCTTTTTTCAGCATTATCTGAAAATCGTTTAAACGAGAAAAAAGGGATACTTGATTGCATCTAGAATAAACATAACTTCCAAAGCATTTGGAACGCTGGGAAACAAGAAAAAAAAACCTATTGAAAATGGAAATAAAGAAAAAGAAAACTTTGTATCGGCGATGAAAGTCACCTTCAAATATAACTCTTGAACCGATTATACATAAGGCAGTGTTTATTCTTTTCTTCCAATTAATAAAATTTTCAATTTTATTGTTTGTTTTTCATTAAAAATTGAAAACATTGAAAGCAACTTTTAATCATTAACAAACAAGGTTTTTAAAATATTTAAAATTGCAGAAAAACTTGTGGATACTTTAAAAATCATTATAGTGAGCTTCAGGTTTTGGTAATGGGTTATGCTCAAAAATTTATAGTATTTTCAAAATAAGAACTAATGTCAAATACTTAGAGATTCTGTTATATTACTGAAGAAATTTTTAATAAGAATCAATTTTAAGAGACATGCTTCTCGGCTACAAAATTAGAAAATCCACTACAGAATCTGTTTCTTGTTATAAAAGTATTTTAATAGGATGTATGAATACTTAAATGTATAATAAGAACGGGTATTCCATACGATGTAATTTCTATACATATTTCTTAAAAAAATTGTTTTCCGCCTAGCATTTTATTCTATTAAATTCTAAATTATTTTCAACGATTCTTTCGACGCACTGAATATTTAAATGTGAATAGCTGCACTTTTTATTTATAAATTTTCCAATATAATTTGAAATCTGAAAATCTCACAAAAAAACATTATCTTGAATCATATTTAATCACTGAATCTGTGCAATAACTGCAATTGATTTTAATCTTTTGAAGAAAATTAATTTTTTTCTGATACAAAAAACGAAGACATTGTCTTCCATTCTTTATAGAAAAAAGGAAACTGGCTTTCACAAAAACTTGTTGAACCCGATAAAAGGTATTGATATTTCTCTAAAGAAATTAACGAAAATAAAATAATTTCAATAGCCGCATTTAATTGATATTTTTTTATAATTTAACTGAATCTGAACAGAATTTTTATTATTTTTATTTTTCTAATCATTTTGCCTAAAATTTCATCTGCTTTTATCAAATATCTTAAATTAGCAAAAGAAAAAGAAATCAAAGATTTAGGAAAATTCCTAATACTAAAAAAATCATAGAATGAATAAAGATGTTTTCACCATTATTGTTATATCATAGTTAACGATACTAGTATAAACAAAGAAATGAATTATTTCTTAAGATTTCAGAATTTTTAAAGGAATAAAATAAGAATTATTATTTTGTTTTATGAGGAGAAAACAAAATGTAGAAAAAAAATAAGATTTAGAATAAATTATGATTTATAGTGTCTGCTTTGTTCACTGAATGTCCCACATGTTATTTGAAACATTTATAAAAGCATCACAAATAGAGAAAAAAAAACTGCTTCTGACTGGACAGAAGACGTTAAACTCTATACGTGCGTCTTTTTTTTTTATAAGACATGGATACGCGTTCAAAATACCTATTCTTACATCTTTATATATAATGGCGACTCTGTTTCTTAGAGTGACATTATATTATTAAATTTTCAATAACTTCACTTATAGGAAACGGAAGTGTGATAATATATTAAAGAAATATAAAATATTTATTTTTTTAATATTTAAATGAAAAACGTCGCAAAAATGTTTTGAATTTATCCGTAGGTTGGAGTAATTTAAGCGCAGGAAAAAACTAAAATAACATCAAAATGAAAATATTTTGAATATAATACACATAGTAAATATTGGAGGAAATTTACGTAATAAATATACGTTAAAAAACTGAATGCATGATATAGTATCACAATAAAGAATGCATCATTGTATTTTGCATCATTTCAACTTGTTTGTATTTATTTTGTAAAAAATAAAAAACTATTTTAAAAGTGTTTTTTTTTTCTACACTGTAAATTGAGTTATTTTTAAACGATATTAAATATATTTAGCTCATATTCTTTAAAGCATAGGTTCGCTATACATACTCCTACTTTGTTGCATTTTTCTAATGTAAAAAAAAATATATATCTTACTTCATATTTCCTGAAGGAGTTCAATTTTCCTTTATCTCAGAATCATGGCTTTCTCCTTAATGTAAATTAACTTTTGCGTCAGAGGATTTTTTTCATGCCAAAAGAAAAGGATTTGCTTGATTTTTTCGTTATATTCTTTCCAAAGATCAATATCATGTTTTACTTATTTCAAACGCATGTTTAGAACGTATTTAGAAAGTGAACGTTCAAAACATTTGGAAGATTATTTTGTTTGATCTTTCTACTGAATGAATAATTTTTCAACTTTCAGAAAATGAAAATTTTAACATTAAGAAATTAATTTGCTTACTTCATAAAATGTAAAATTTGACAGTAAGTATTCGGTTATTTTTCTCTTCTAACTGCCGTTTATTATATTGCGATAGTTAAATAAAGAATAAATATGAATGTATTTTATAATTATATATTAGCTACTATATGATTTCAGCAATGGATTAAAAATTATAATTGTGCATCGATTAAACTGATTGCATGCTGTTGGTTTTTAAGGAAAAATAAAATGGCAATTCAATATTCAAAACTATAATCGTAAATAATAATAATAATAAAAATTTTTTCAAAAATATAGTCTAAAATAATAATATATCGTCAAACAATAAATTACTCGAGATCTAATAAAATAATATGCATTCAAAACAATCAATTACTCGAAACATAATTAAATAATATAAATTGGAAACAATAAGTTACTCGGAACATAATACAATAATATGTATTCAAAACAATAAATTACTCGAAACATAATAAAATAATATGTATTTAAAACAAACAAAAAATATTCGAAGCATAATAAAAAATATATATATTGAAAACAATAAAATATTCGAAACATAATAATATAATAAATATTCAAAACACATAATCACGGTATGTGTGCAAATGACGGAACAGAATACTTGCGTTTGGGACATATACTTGTATATTTATACTCGACATTTTTCGACATATCATACCTTAGGCTTAAGTAAACTTAGTTCATGGTTCAATGTCTGTGTCATTTCCAGCAAGCCTAAGTAGAGAAAAAGAGCATTGTTTTAAAAAAGGCTTATTTAATGTGTCATTATAATTAAGAGTTTCTTAATGTAATCTTCAGAATATAGAGTAAAAAAAATATTATCAACGGTATTGTAGCGTTTTCTTTTAAAAAAGATAATTTAATTTCTTTAATAAAAAATAAATAATATTCATTTCACTTTACTGTTAAGTTATGTTTGTTTTTTTTTACAATTTTTTATCTTTTATTCATCTGCGATGAACTCCTTTATCTTATTTAAACAAAGGCTCATGTGAAGTCAGGCGTTAGCTAAGGTTAATTTGGGTACATTAACAAAAATTATTGGTCTTAAAATTTGTTTTTTACGAATAATTTTGCTGCAATGCCAGTTATAATATATTGACTTCGACCTTATCTGGGAATCCTTGTACGGAAATGTTTTTGCATCATCACTTGAAAATGACTATACAAATTGAAAACGGAGGCAAGCTATTTGTTCTTTGCTTCTATTTTGGACATGTTCGACAGTGATCCTGCGAATCGCAATACTTTGAGTAGTAAGAACCATATCGGTATTCACAATCTAATTATGCATTCCAATAAGTCATCACAATGAAAGGAAGTAATAGTGGCATAATTGAGGCTAATAAATAAAGGTGTGTGTGCCCTTATCGATTTAAGAACGTCTTTCACAATTATTCATAGTGTAAGTAGTTTTCGCAAAATCTTTACAGACAATAGCGATTTCGATAAAGTGCAATCAATGGCCAGATCTATATAAAGCGGCCAATGACTATGGCGATAATGTGCAGCCAATAACCATGGCGATAATAAGCACCCACTAGTGGTGAGGTATATTCGAATTTAATGACTGTGATGCAATATATACCCAATGGTGAAGAAGAATCTGAGCAACCAATGACCATAACCAGATTATTCACTAAGTTGTAATGAAGAATACATGTATACAATGACCGGAATGATAATTTTCTGTCAAACGAAAAGCATATAATTCAACTTAACATGAATATAAAATTTTAATCATTTGATGTTATATTTGTACTTGGAATTTTCAATAGTTTTTCCAAACGTTTCATCATAAGAAAACGATTTTTAAGTAAATACTAAAATAAATAAATAAATAGTAAGAATTATATGTATTCAGACTTGAAGATTATTTGATTACAGCAGATTACAAGTGAAATATTCAAATATCAGCACAGTACCGTCAACGATAATAGCATTGATATCATTATTGAATATAAAATAATTAATGTTCGTTTATTAATATGCAGCATATTTATATGAAATCATCAGCATTTCGGCTATAGAAAAATGGATTATTAATAATGTGCTGTTTGAACTTCGTAATATTCCCAAAATATTTTTGTAGTCCAAGCTAAGATAATGTAAAACTTGAACGAAAAATAATCGTGTATTAAGATATAAAGTTTGCCGAATTCGCCAATTTTCTGATAACAGAACTTAGTAATAAATGATAGAAGAAATTCTAAGTCTTAATAATTGTAAAATTATTCCAGAAATTAAAATTTAATCTATTCAGTTTGTCCAAATAACCTTGATTGGAAGTGAAAAGTCATGCCAAACCATATTCGTCTTGGGACAGTTTTAAAATATGATTTTTATAAGAACTATGTCCTAAGAAAAAAATGGATGGCATTTTTTTATATATGCATCAATATTTCGTTTAAAACGACCTTACTCGCATAATTTTTTAAAAACTCAACGTCAGAATTTTGATTATAAAAAAGGAATTTAAACAGCTTCAAAAAAATAGCTAACATAACGCAAAATAATTTACCACGTCGTAATCAACTTTCCATTTATGAGGGAAATTTATCTTTCGTACTTATTTCAGAAGAATATTTTTTTTATTGCTATGTTTCGTTACATAAAAAAATAAAAATAATAATGGAATACAGAAACGATTAAGCACTAGAATCCCAAGAACTATAGCAACATCCATTTCAAATTAAATGAGTATCGTAAATCGATGTAATTTTCTATTCATTTCTTCTATACTAAATAAGAAGGGTTACAGAGAGTCAATTAGATGGAAAACGGATATATACCGTGCTTGATAAAGTAGCTTTTAAGTCGGCAGTCGTATACAATAGGGATATTTTAACAAAGAATAATGGCAGCAAGTCGAAAGATATTATTGCATTACTTTTAAATTTAAGATAGAACACACAAATTATTTTTTTAATAAATTTCACACTCTCTGAAAGTGAAATGAATTTCTGTTTATCTTTAAGATGCATATGGATGCTATTTTTAAAAAAATTCTTCATTTGTCATATTATATAGTTGATTAAACATTAGAGCAATTATGAAATTAATAACTTTTTAAAAAATGCATGGAAAGTTTATAAAAGATATATAGTGTCTAAAGTAAAACAATTTTAACAGATAATAATATAAATTTTTCATTTGCGCTATTTATAAATAACTACCAAATGTTTTAATTTTACTAGTTTTATGTTTCAAAACGGCTTCAGAATATATATCCGTTGCAATTGTCTTATAAAAAGTTTTTCTAAGTCGATGAATTAATCTTTTAGATTAAAAAAATGTAAAATTTATTTGTCATCGAATTGCAAAGCCTACAATATGCAAAAAATAAAAAAAAAATATGATTTCAAAGTTATGAAATTATTTCCTTTCTTTTTTCATTTATTAAATGATTCTGTTGTTTTGAAATTTGATGCCACGATTAAGCTATGAAATTTTTTCAAACGATTTACTATTTACAGCGACGAGCGAACTCTTCACGAAAAAGTTTCAATTTCTCAATGAAATGTCGATCTCTTCAATAAAAAAAAGTTAGATAATTATTGTTTGATTAATTGTTATCAATAAAAAAAAAGATAACGTTTCCAAAATTATTTTTTAACAGAAAAGTTTTCCTTCAGATTATAAGAGACATTTTTATTTTTCATGTTTTATCATGCATGTAATAAAGAATAAAATCTGACAGATTCAAGCATATTATAACTTTTATAATGCATTAGTACATATCTACAACACAATTATTACATGGATACAATTATATTGGACATCTTAAAGGTTATTTAACGATTTCTTTAAATTTATTAATGTCATAAGGAAATGAAAAGTGTCGGAAGAAATGTCAATCTGTTTTGTATCAAACTTTTCGTCGCTGTTATTATTACCTGATGATAGTTGATCACCAAAAGGAGTAGTTATGGTAAACACCATATCAAAACTTTTAAAAATGGGACGATGTGTGTGTGTGTGTGTGTGCGATAAAATTTGGAAAGCGTTTATATATGAAAAGGAAATCTAAAGTATTTAAAAATATCTTTTTAGAAGTTTTTACATTCTCTTTTAGAAGCTAATGTGTTTTTTTATGTCCCTATTTCATTAGGATATATCCAAGTAAAGTAAGGTTTTCTAATAAACTAAAACCTTATTAGTTTCTGCAATCCTAGAAATCTAATTTCAAAGAAACATGGGTATAATTGCTTGGTTTTGTTAAATAAATTCGCTTTCTTTTCATTGTACTCGTGGCATTGAATTTGCAATTTCATTTGTATTTTTTTAGCAAAACTGCATTGCAATAGAGTTTTAAATTTAAAATTCAATAAATAATGTCTATAATTCTAAATTAGTAAAATTTATTACTGTGTCTGATACTTTTATGTATTTGTAACTGAAAACTTAGAAAGAGATTATATTCCTTCACTCTGTAAAAGTTTTCTTCTAGATTACAAGTTTCAAGTTCATTTATTCCTATATTTGATAAATTCGGAATATTCAAAAATCTAAAACAATTGTAGTCTTCCCTAGCCATTTGAGGTAGTAAAATGGAAGCTCATTAATTTATATAGGGATTATTTCTATTTGCACAATAAAAGTAATTCATCGGTACAATTTCAAGGATTTTTTTTTCTATCAGTGCTATTTTGATGATTATTATCTTTGTGCTAATGTTTACTTTTATCGTTTTCTGTTTAATGATCATATATGGGTGGAAACAAATACAGGTTTCATTTTATACGAATAGAATTCAGCATTTTTAAATAGAAAATGGGCGTACAATCACAGAAATTTCAATGCACAATTGTGTTAAATTTTAAAAGGCATTATATAAAAGGTATTGACAAAATTTTCATAGATAAACTTTTGAAAAATTAACATTTGGAAAATATAAGTTTATGCATTTTGCTTTAAAAATTGCAGTCTTTTTTTTTTCCTTCTTTTGGAATAAGATTTGATGAAAGTGATTTTTAATTTCTCCTTGAAATTATAAAAAATACTTTTAAGAATTTGCAAGATCATAAATAAACTTTTACATGTTATTGTTACTTAGATGCCACTTTAAATCTTTTAAAATAATTTTTAAAACTTATGATAATAAATCGTGAATCGAAGTAAAAAATTAAATTTCATTACACTGTGTCTATTTATAAAACTAAATAAAAAAAATTGCAACATATCAGTGTTTATTTCCAATATTTTTTTAAGATTCTTTGCTTTCAATTTCAGATAATTTTTTTCATCTTCAATAACATATACCAAAGCAAAATGTTTGATTTTGTATTTAAATATTTGAATTTACGAAACAGTCAACACAGCTCATCTTTTTTTTAATAATGATAAGACTATATAATTTTTCAGTCTGAAATCACACAATATTAATACCACTTTGATATTCAGCGATATATCTGAATTCTGTAATGAATAAATTATGCAACATTGAAAATTAAAAAAAATGAAATATTAGTAATGATTATCCTATAAAAAAGGAGTACACAAAACAACAGTGTACCTTCATCTGATAAATATTCAGTGCTTCCAGAAACATTTAACTCAAACTAACATTTCATTTCGATGTGTTTTTCTGCTAATAAATTTATTGCAAAAATTAACTAATATCATTTAATCTTCTTCAATAAAAGGAACTGGTTCCAATTATATCTTTTTTTAATTAAAATTATTCTCTAATTGTCAATGTAGAATAATACCGTCTTATTTCATGTTCGGTGTCTTTCTATAAAAAAAGATTAGTAAAGCAAAATTCATGGCATTTGTATAACGATATTTTTATGATTTCAATTCTACTTCATACTTTTCCAACACAGATTTTGAAAGGAAAAAAATGTTCATAGAAATTATTGCAAACTGAAAGTTTTTGAATTATGTTATTTTACACATGTCAATTTTAAACTCAATTACATGTTATTATTAAAATCAAATTCCAGAAAACCGCATATGAAAGAAAAATCATGCAATAATATTCATCAACATAGAGTAAAATCACAAGAGGTGTGAACCAAAAATAAATGCTAAGAAAAGAAAACAAAACCTTGATATTATATGTCACGCTATTAACCCATTTTTTATTGGAAAATGAAAGAAAACAAAAAGTCTAGAAACAAAAGAATTTTTTCTTCCTTTTGCATTTTTTAACCTGAGACCAGCGTTACCAAGAAACACTTCGAAAGTGAAAATCCATTAGTACCCTAGATTTAAAAAAATGTTCTACGGCTTCTCTTCAACGATTTATTTATTCGATTTCGCAGACAAACAATAAAATACCTTTTTCTTTCTAAAGCAATTCCTGAACTTTATTCTGTAACTGCGTATACTTTATCAATTGTTGATAATTAAATATTTCAGTATTATAAGGTAATTTTATCTGTTATTTCTTAAATGAAAACATATGAACTGAATGATATAATCAACTGTCGTCATTATTTGTTAATGCTATATGTTTCGCTGGTAAAAAAAAAATATTTTACGATTACTGAATAAAACAGAATATTTTTGTATAAATATTTGTTGCGTTTAGTATTTAATAATAGCAACTGAAAATTGTCTAATTAAATGCCATTTAATATATGTTTATGTATATTTGATGCAGTTTCTGGGTTTATACATCTCATTTGAAATACTTTTTACGTAAGCTGACATTGATAGCATCTTCAGTCGTATTAACTTCAAGAAATGAAATCAATTGATATTATTATGAAATTTCTATTAAAGCAGATATTTAAAAAGTAGCTGAAACTGCATGCTCAAGATGGATAGTTGTTTTTAAGTTTGTGAAAAAATTATGATTGTTTTAAAATTATTAATTTACTACGGATAATACTTAACAACAAATCCACAAGAATATTTCTACAAAAATTAGATTCGATATTGATAAAGATATATAAAATTATCTTAAATATATCCGCTTCACAGTCGATTGAAATTCTAAAATAAGTAAAAAAAAAAAAAAAAAACTTTCTTAGAAGACAAGTTTCTTATCTCCTATATCTCCTACGGAAAATAAAAAAATAGAAAGAAAGAAGTGGTTCACAAAGAATTAAAGAGCAATTTCTCATCATTTTGTTATTACAATATGATAAAAATTCTGATAGCATAAAATCATTTTAAAATTGTTCTTTTCTCAAATTTATTCTTTAGTCTTCGTCTTATTTCTCTCATACAACGCTACCAAAAAATCTCTTTTTTTAATGTTTTTTTCTGTATCTTTATTTTCTTTATCATATTATGTTGAAATAAATACAGAACACATTCAAATGTCCATCAATAATGCTCCGAGATAAGATTCCTTTATTTAACATAATTTGTTCTGCTGGATTGCAAGACGAGTAGTTCTTTTGACAGCTGTAAAAAATAAACCTTTTTACTTGTGTAATAATATGTTTGGATGCTGTCGAGGAATATAATGAAAAATTATGATTAATTTTCTGTTAAAATTTTAGATGTATTTTCTTAAATCCTGTGAAATTTGACATATATGTTTCATCAGCTTTAGAACCAACGGATAGGCCTATACAGAGTCTGAAAATGATTTCGCATAGCATGTGACGAAACTTACAGATGTTATGCGGGTCTAAAATTTGTTTAAACAGCATGATTAATTAGTTCAAACAAGGTAATGATTACAGTTTTAAAAATGAATATAAAATACATTTATAAATGTATGTGGCATTTCATCTACATATTTTTTCATTATTTGTTAATCATGCTTTTAAAAGGGTATTTAAGAGAATGTTTTCTTTAACTAGAAATGTACATAAAATTCTAATTATATGGATAAGATGAATTTATGATGAATTAAGGAGGAAAACTAAAATCATTTCCAAATTAGATTTCGAAATAACTTTCATACAACCATATTTAAATATTATGCATTTATCTTGTACTTAAAATATTTTCTGAAATCAGTATTTCCGATAGATGTAGATTTATGAATGTTTTATGCAACAAATAATTGAATTTTAAATATATAATTCACAAAACTTACGCATATAAAGCAACATATTGCTAACGAGTGTAATAAATTAATAGATCATGAAGAATATTAATGAAAGTAAAATTTTTAATTTTACTTTCATTATTATTTCTTAAGTTATCTATATTTGAAAAATTTTCCCAAACACTTTCAAATGCATCTAAATTTATGAAATCATTTTTAGTGACTGCAACATTGCTAAGATTGAGTGAGTTAAATTTTAAATTTCTGTCAAAAAAATATCCATAATTGAATTTTCCAAATTTTACACATTATTTTATTTTCAATTAATTAATTCCAAAACGCTCTACAGAAAATTGTTTAAAAATTTGATTATTGGATTTAAAAGGCTGCAATAAAAATTTTATTCCTGACAATTTAATGAAAGCTTTTTATATTTTAGCATGACATTTTATTTAATTTAATGTTCATAAAATCACAGAAAATATTATATCTTGGATAATTATTTTCCTTCCCATTTTCAAAAGTCTTAAGTGAAAATGACAGTTGCTTTCATTTAATTTAATGTAAAATGTGTTGTTAAATTATAAAGCAACAATAATTTCATTTAATAAAATATACATTAATTCCAAAAAAATGTTAATTGAACTTAATTGCAAAATGTGCTAAAATAGTTTTAAAGATAGAGGAAAAAACAAGCATATCACGTGTAAGATAAAAATGCAAAGTTCTGCAGATTATACAGTGGAGGATAAGCGTGCATTTGTGAAGTTATGGGAAAGTATGCAGCTGTGCGAATGAGTTGCTTCAAGATTGTTACAGTCGTTACTTTACATATTCAAAGAATGATGGATTATGAAAAGTTCCTCTTTTTACCAAGTTTTAAAGCTTGTACATGGACTTTAAAAATAATTTGAACAATTTGTGACGAGATACTATTTTGAAAAGCTAGGAATTCTTCATTTAAATGCTTAAGGTTAGTAAAATTAGAATTAAAAAATAAATCAAATGCATTTTTTTTTAATTTTTGGTTTAAAATATTATGGCTGTTATCATAAACATATGTTGTATTTAGTGAAGTAAAGATTGAATTATTTTAAGAAATTAATAAAATATTAACTAATACTTACCAAAATTTTTCTCTTGTATAAAAATTTGATTTTAACTGCTTCTTTAAAAGATTATCTGAAATACAAGTCGTATCAAAGTAAATATGAGCAGTAATTTTAAGTAGATTTCTTTGATAATATGTGATTAAAATATTTCGTTCCAACCATTCAATTATAATTCTTTTTAATCTTTTGAAGTAAATTTTTTCATGCATAAAATTTCTATACAAAAGAGAATCCAATAAAATATTATGTGGAATACTAAATCTTAAATATTCTTCAATAAATTAAAGAATACTCCATAGTAATTTCTTTATTTACGGTATCAAATAAATTTCATTATTGTATTAATGAATTTTATTACGTTAATGTAAAATTTTTTATTATCATTATTTTATCGTTTTTATTGTTATTATTATTATTATTCCATATTTAATTCCATCTGACATTTCAATAAAAAACTGTTCCATGCTTTTAAGGTAATTACTTTAGTAATTCAATATGATAACATTGAGCAGTTAACGACTAAGGAATGAAAATTATAACATGATTTAACAGAGGCATATCTATATTATTGTAAAATTTCCTTCATTACTATGAATTCCTTCATTTCCTCTTAAGAAATTTGATTATATGGAATGGTGACAACATACTGCACTGTACTTTCAATCCTTCTTCACTAAATACGAAATGTATGCTTTACTCATGAATTTTTAAATTACAAAATTATTCTCAAACACCAGCTTCAGTCAGTGCTTGCAGTAGCTTTTTTCTCGAAAAAACATTTTATGAATCTTTGAAAGTCAGTTGAATCTCTCCCCATTTCAGCTTTTTTTTAAAAAAAGGTTTCAATCATTGTTTGGGTGGAAACATAAATATTAGACGTTTATGGAAATAGCTTTAAAATTCTACATTTTTGAAAATGTCGAGATGTCAAGTTTTATTTGTATATACCATTTTATGCAGAAAAACTCCACATGTATCAAAAGTATTTCGATTTTGAGTTTGAAAGACTTGTTGAAAGCGCGGAACAAAAATTTCTTGTTTCTGCAAATGCCCTTGTGGGGTTTACATTTAAAAACACCACGCTAGAAAAAAAAGAAGGGAAAATACTTTTCCCCACATTCTAAAGCGGCAATTTCTCAATCGCAGAGAAGTTCTCAAAAAGCAAACATCACATTTGAACATGGAGTGTTTATTTTAACTCTTCCAATGATCCTGATGAAAAAAAACAAAAAACAGATGTATTTATACATATGAAGAGTTTTTGAGCCAGTTTCTCGTGAAAATATTTTTATGGATTATGTAAGAGTAATGGAAAACACTCTACTTGCTTTTAAAGCTTCTTATTTATTTCTTCAGCAGTATAGAGGTGGGATATTTAGAAAAAAAATTCGCACTGCATTGGCGCAAGTCGATTTAAAAAAATTACCGTTTCATAACATATAAAACAAAAAAAAAGTTAACTTATTTTAGCTACGTAATTCAAAGAACTTTCCTATCAGTAAATAGAGAGTACATTTCTAAGGCTTTTCATGAGAAGATCTGTTGATCTTAGAATGATTTCCTGGCAATAAAATATGACACAAAATTATTATTTTTTTCACTTATATTTTTCAGCAAAATTGTTAGATTTCTTTATAAATTAATATTTCATTATTTCCTTTATTTTGGGTTTACATGTATAGATAAAGTTTTCTTAATGAATAATATAAATTGAGAAAGTAAAAAAAAAATTATTTTAACATTATTTATAATTTCAAAGATATTTTAACAGTAGAAATAAGTAGATTAATTCTATTTTCTGAGTTAAAAAATACTATTTATTAATTTTTCTTTACTACATTGTTACTTTTGGGATTAAACATAACCAGAAACTAATGACATTTTGAAAAAAAAATTTATTAAATGGCATATTTTTCCTCTTTATTTTTAAAATTAAAGAGAAAACATTGTTCTTAAAATAGTTTATACTATTTTTAATCATAATTTTTAAACATTAATGTTAGAACATAGTTCTTCAGATTTTCAAATTTCGACTATTGAGAATGAATTACATAAAATGAAATTAGAGTTCTACTTATTAATTGTGATTTTG
>JAPMOR010009887.1:0-14738 GCA_026543865.1 Argiope aurantia | reverse complement strand
CTCATTATTAGTTTTTATTATAATTGTGTATATTTATCTCATTATTATTATTTATAATTAATATACACAGTTTTATTCATACTTTTGTATGTTTTGTTCATTTTTACATTTTAAAACAACAATTTTGTTTGCTAAATTTAATGGACATTTTTATTTCGGCATTGTGACGCACATACAGATAAAATAGTTATAAGTACTTCATAACAATATTTTAGAATAATGATCCATTATGAGAGAAAAGAACATTAGAATTTTGTTTCCTTTTATAGAGGATGGTGTTTCAGTAAAAGTTGGGACCTCTGAATTAGACTGATAAATACGCAATTATGATTTTATTAACGAAATTATAGATATCTGAATTAAATTTGAACCAAATTGGCGAAAAAGTGAAATTTTAAATAGTTAGTCTATTATCTTGTCCGTATTCGTGGAAAATCCAAACCATTAAGCAGTCGATGATTAAATATTAGATTTTGATACTAACAAGAAATATAGCACATATTTTGTGCTCCTGCAAGCATGATTATTAAAAAAATGATAGTGAAAAGTGAAAGATAATTAAATGAATATTCATATGATCTAAATCCTTCGCTTATTCGCTTACTAAGGTTGAAAGTCCGACTACTGTTCACATCGCACAGTTTCCAAAGAATATATACAGAAAGAAACAGAGCTAATATGTTTATCTTTTATTCTTACAGCAATGAAACAGTATGCTATTATTTGGTATGACCAACATAGCATAGGAGGAAATTTTTTGCATGTTTAATATTTTTAAAATAAAAATGATTTTCTTATAAAATATTATCTCATGAACAAGTTTCATTATTGCCTAAAACGTTTATTAATTAAAATTAGAATAGTAATGGAACTAGTCGATTTTTTAAACCGTCCATAGTTGATTTCTCTATAAGCTGTCATTATTTGTTAAAATAAAAAAAGAATAAATGATATAAAAGAGAAATAAAAAGTAGTGGTACGGTGATTCAAAAAATCAACATTACCTTCCAAAGAATTTCCTATTCCTTATAAAAAAGAATACATATATATAATATAATAAATATACAATAGTATATAATATATACATATAAATATATAATATAAATAAATATACATAATATATATTTTTTTCCTTAGTCAACTTCAAATTATCAACTTCCTTAGTCAAAATCATCAACTTCAATTTTTTTAAAATATTAACAGAAGAAGGGCAAATTGCACATAAATTAAATTGGGAGTCGCAAAGTTAAAATTTTGAATTTTAAGATGACGTAAAATTTTTTTTCGAGCATAAGTTACGCCGAGAGTACGTGAAAAAATTACGAAATTACGATTAATTTTTAATTAATTAAATATTTAAAATCCCATTAAAAATTTGACAACCTTCTCATTTTGAAAGAAATGTAGAGCATACACAAGCATGATGGCTTTTTTTTAAAAAAATTTAGGAATAAATATCAGTACTTAAAGAAAAGAAATCGTTTGGTTTCAAAAATATTTGAGTCTTCCACAAATATTGAGAATTATCAAAAATTTAAAAATATGAGTAAGAATTTAACAAAAATTGCAGATTTGCATTACATTTATTAATTAATTAATGAATGAAGATATATTCAAAATTCTACTTCGATGATCTTTATTATATTATTTCTTTAAATACAGAATGCTCCATATTGTATTGTATAACATGCTTAAAGATTTAATTATTAAATTTTTAGTAATTAATGAAAATAATTTACAAACACATATTTATATTTTTAAAAAATCTGCTTTTTTTTCAATATTCATTTACAATTATTAATTCATTTGCATTAATAATTTTGCAATGTTAAATGTTTTGCAATATTATTTATAATGTTTAAATTTAAGACAATTTAAAAAAGTTAAAATATATATGTCTGGAAAATATTTTATTTTAAGATTTAGAATTTCTTTATGAAGAAAATGTAAAATTATTTTTACTTACCAAAAAGTCATTTATGAATTCTTTCTTAAGACTTGTTATTGAAATATACAGTCAAAACGTTTTTAGATGTCCTTTTAAACGAACCACTCTGGTCTTAACAATAGAAGCAAAAGATAAATTTACAAATATTTCATCCGATTTCTCCTATTTTAACCCAATTTTCTCTGAGAATCATCTGATAGCATAAAAAATCAGGAGATAAAATTATCACGAGAGATTTTAAGATCATAAAATTAAGCTGCGTGACTTCTAAAATCCCATATTTGAAATGAAGCGATCGAGTACGTAAAAAAAGGGGAGAAATATATTTCGAAACAAAATAAAAGATAAAATAATAATAATAATAAAAAAATGAAAGGAATTTTGAAATATTCGATTATTTCTGAAAAAATACTGTTTTTTTTGTGTTTGTGAAGAATTTTTATTTTCTGCGTCGTCCTACAAAGATACGGATTAGATAAGTTTACTTAATAACAGTGGTTTTCCGTTTATTTGATAAAACTCAGTCTGAAGTACATGCACGCAGTTATGTAGTCTTTCAATATTTGGAAATCTAAATTGATTGCTGAAAAAAAGTTGGCTAAGTTTGGCTTATGAAATGACAGAATCTGTCATATTCCTATTGTTACGATTAAAAAATGTCGAAAAATTTCGAAGCCTGACAAAAAAAAAAAAAAAAAACCCTAAATAAGGTATTTAAAAAAACAAATCTCATAAGAAACGGAAACTGAAGGAAAAATAAAGTTATTAAAAAAGTATCGATACACATGGCGCATATAGCAAGTAAAGCTATTTATAAAGTGTAAAGATATTTATGAGAATAAAATAAATTCAATCAAGAAATTCTTTAATATTTGGTATACATGACGTAAGAAAAAGATATTCATTATTTTAAAATTACAACTCCCGCGTGCTTGGTGGCTGACGCGCCTTAAATCTGTCGTGGTCACAAAGTCCTACATGTCGAGAGTAATACCGCTGGGGGGTACTGGATCAGGGGTGATCGTTCTCTGATTCAGGTCTAAATTACGATGTGTGGATGAGTGAGTGAAATGCGTGAATGAAGTCCACCCCGTAAAAAGGGTTGTGACGTGTGTGCATGTAGCTAAGTCGTTCTCTTAGCCCTAGATGGCGTTACTATAGAAACAAGAGGCGCTGCCCCTCAGGCTTAAATCGGCTGTCTCCGCCCAGCGGACTTACCCATGGCAAGTGCCATAAGAAACAACGACAACAACAGAATTACAACTTAATTTTAACTTTTAAATATAATTTAAACCTAATCAGTTGTTAAAAATATTAGCACTTTTGAAATGAGAAATTTCTGACCTATATGAAACATACAGAAAATTTAATTTGGCTACCATTCTTTAGACAATAAGTTTAGACATGAAAAATCAGCAGAAAAAAGTTGCCATTGGAACAATGACCAGAAACAAAGATATTTCGTTTCATGTGAAAAATCTAATAATAAATTATTAGAAACATGAAGAATCAGTCCGCTGTGTGGTACAAATCTTGAAGCACATTAAGTCTATTATTTTTTTTATATTATTTGCATATTCAAGAAAACAAATGATGTTAAAAACAAACGAAGATCAGGGGATCCAAAGACATTTAGTGAACTGAAAAGAGGTGGATTGTGAAACAAGTTCATATTAATCCTAGAAGTAGTGCCTTAACATTGACTCTGGGATGTAAAAGTAGATTCCGCAAATCTGTAATTTCTGAAATTATCAGAATGTTCTAAGAAGACATAAGCATCTAGGAAGAATACTCCTTACATCATCAAAGAAAATCAGAGAGCTAGATTGGATTTTGCTAAAATGTACGTAAAGCGGACAGTAAAATTTTGAGAATATCTTTTTGTGAATGAAAGCAAAAAAGTATTTTCGGATCGGATGGCAAGCAAAATGTTGGAGTACACTAAAGACAGCATTGCGTGTCAAAAATGTACGCCGTCTTTAAAAAAAAGAGATGACAACCATTTAATCTGGTTTACATGGCAATTTTTAGTATGGGGAGCTTAGAAGTTATAAATGATACAATGAATAAATAAGTCTATCTTGAGCAAAATTTACAGGAAAGTTCTAGGAACTTAGGAGACTCGAGAAATTTAAAACTGTACTAAGATAGTAACCCAAACCATATTGATAATATTTTGGAAGTTATGGGTGATATGACACTGTCCTTGTTTGTTTAAGACTACTATTCAATCCAGATTCTGGACTTTAAGTCCATTGAACATATGTGAGATTGTATGTAACAAAAATTATCTTTATTTATTGAAGAACTCTCGTATTAATTGAATTCTTTAATGGCAGCGCCCGTTAGTCTCAGCGTCATTGAATTGTTACTTAACACATTTCTGAAATATAATTAAATCAAAGCCTATATAATTCAATTTAAAAAAAAATCACACGTAATCCACTAACGCTTAAAGTGTTTAACGAATTTTTAATTAATTCTATTAGACCGTACTTGTTGTTGTTGTTTCTTATGGCACTTGCCATGGACAAGCCCGCTGTTACGAAGCTGTTACGAAGACAACGATTTTAACCTGGCGGGCGAGTGTCTCTTGTTTTTTCAGTAGCGCCAACTAGGCCAAGTGTACGACTTTGCCATTCTCACATCACTCATTCGCTTACAGAACCCCTTTTTACAGGAGGGCACATTCACACAAAGAACAACAACCATGCCCACATCGGGACTCGAACCCAGGACACCCAGATCACGGGGAAGATGCGCTACCCCTATGCCAGGACGCCGGCTGACCGTACTTTCTTGAGATGGAAGGTGTCATCTTATTACATAAAGAAAAAAATATGAAGTTAGGAAATTAAAAAGATGAGTAAGTTATCAAAATTGCTATTCATTATTTTGTCCTTCATTTCGTTTTGAAATGCAGTACCAGGGAGACCAAGATTCACAAATTCACAAGACAGTTTTTATTTTTCTGTAAAATTGTGTTTTTATTTTGGAGAAAATAGATACGAATCACTTACTGATTACGTATGAATATTTTTTTTTAATTTTACCACATATGAACTGGTCATTTAAATAGAAAAAAAAACGTCTATGCATTTAGTTTATCATGCTATTCGAATTGCTTTACACATTGATTACACTGTTGCTACTGGATGTGAGACGAACGTATTCATATTTGGATAATATCACATAGCGCCATCTCACAAAATGTTGAGATACCAGTAAGTTATCATCCTATGGAAACAATGCAAGTACCACAGAAAAATACGAGATGGCGTTTATGACATTGTCAGCATGAGAGCAGATAGACAAAAGGCTGTAATTGTTAGTTATAAAGAATGTTTGTCATGTAAAATCGCGCTTCTTCGGTAACGACACCTATATAGATAAACATAAAAAGCAAAACCCTATCTAAATATAAAACTTGATCCAAATCGTTAGAGCAGATTAAGTCATAAGATGCACCAGAATTGCTCGTTTAAAGTTATAAGATTTGTTGTTACGTTATTTGAAAGATTCGTCTCAAGCTATGACGCATTTGTGGAAGCTTCTAGATTTTTATTACGATATCAAAATATAATAGATAGCAAAAATTTCATCACACAAGTTCTATAACTCTTTATGATAATTTTATTTACATTTGTTATGATAAAACTACTAGATAATTCTCAAACAGATCTCCCGAAAAGTAACTATCAAATAAATTAAATAAGAAAAACGACTTTATTAACAGACAATTTAAAGGAATCACGTGCTTCAAACTACAGAAATTCCTCTCAGCAAGCAGTTGGAAGGTAAAGATAGATTTCTTTACATCTAAGTTGCTATCTGGCAACATAAATTGTTGAATTTGAAAATGTCAAAATTAGGACCTGAAAATCACTATTCAACCCTTCTAATTTCTAAGATAATGCAGTTATCGAAGAACTTTAAATACAAACGTTGTTCATCTTAATGAGGCACTAATTTGGTTATTTGTATTTATTTTTGTAGCTACAATATTAAGAATGCTATAGCGAAATGAAAATTTCAACCCTCCCCCATCAATTCATGAAATGAATTGGTTTTTTATTTTATGTTTTTCTATATCTATATTGATATGTAGAAAATTTAAAAAAACATTTTAACTTAGTTTTTAAAATTACGGCTTATTATCGTTTACCTCTTTCAAACATATTGGTTTATTTCCTTACATCAAATTTTTAATACTTTTATTCATTTTTTTAACCACAAAATGCAAAAGAGTGCCTATAAGAACTTAAAAGTATACCTTTTTTATCGGGTGGATTAAAAACTGAAACACAAACTGTTAAATTTATTGATATATGCGATTCAAACAATAAATCACAATGCTAGAAAGAATTACTATGAAATTTTATACTTTTTCATTAAGAAATTTTCTAGAGTTATATAATTAAATGTTTTTTTTTATTTACAATCCTTTCTATATGCTTTTTGGATTATGTCGTAAAGAATGACGAAATGAGTATTTTTCTTAAAAATGCATTTTATATTAATCTCTTTTTTTTATTTTTAAAGCCTAAAATAATCAATAATCAACTGATCCTTGAAAGCTACTAGTTGGTTCTAAAATAGTATTTTGCTCGCTGAAATCATCCATTTTCGTTGAAAAGAAATATTGACAGTAATTTGACAAGAACTTGATATAGCAATATATATCCTTGATATAGCAATATATATCCTTGATATAGCAATATCTCTTGATATGGCAATTCAAGACATATTTTTTTCTCAGATTTAGCTGTTATATGTAATGTGCCATTAAGGATTATATAACATGATTATGAACGTGAGCTTTCAGTAAGAGTGCATAAAACTGAAGGAGTATTTTGAGATTAGTTAATCAAAGTGAGCAGCCAAATAACATTTTATTTGATTTATGCAACTTGATATTCTCTATTGCCATTCAAGTGTGAACGAAGAAATATTTAAATTTCTAATTCGACGGTCTTTATTATATTATTTGTTTAAATCCGAAATGCCCCATATTCTATACCATGCTTAAAGATTATTAATTATTAAATTGCTTGAAATTAATCAAAATAATTTAGAAAAGCATATTTATATAAATTAAAATTCGCTTTTCAAGATGCATTTGCAATAGAATTAGGAATGCTTTTATAATATTAAGATTTAAGAAAAATTTCAATGAGGATTTAAAATGTATACATCTGGAAAATGTTCAATTTTAAGAATAAGAGGTCCTCCATAAATAATTTGAAGAAGTTCAAATAAATTTGACAATCCTATTTTGGCAAAATAAGTCAAATTAATTTTCAAAATTTTGTTTACTTACCAAAAAAGCATTTCAGATTTCTTTCTTGAGATTTGCTATTAAATATGCAATCAAAACAAGAATTTTTATATTTTTTTTCTACCCAAGCCACCTTGGTCTTAGCAACAGAAGCAAGAAATAAATTTACAAATATTCGAACCACCTACTTCAATTTTATTTTAAATTTAACTCAAATTTCGCCGAGACAGATCTGATAGCATCATCGCTACAGTAAAAAATAAAATTATCACGAGAGACTTTAAGTTTGTAAATGTTAGGGGAGTGACTCTTCAAATCCGACCGTTGAAACGAAGCCTTGGAGTATCGTAAAAAGAAGGAAATATATTTCAAAAGAAAATAAATGGTTAAATGATAATAAAAATATTCATAGAAGATCTAAATGTAGTTTTTGAAAAAAGAAAAAAAAATTCCCCTTGTTTTATGTTTGTTTGTTTGCTTGTTTTAGTGAAGAAATGGGAAGAAATTTCTGTTTTCTGCGTAGTCTTGCAAATATATGGATTAGATACGTTTACTTAAAAAACAATTTTTTTTCCCGTTTATTTGTTAAAACGCTGTATGAAGTACATGCATACATTTTTTTTTAGTGTTTCAATATTTGGAAATCAGAACTGAAACAAATTTGAATTGAAAAAACAAACAATTTGATATGTTGTTATAAGTGATTCAATAAATAAATCACGATGCTCGAAAGTATTAACATGAAATTTTATACTTTCTTGAATACGAAATTTTCTAGATTTATATAATTAAATGCTAATTTTTTTTTATTTACAATCTTTTCTGTAGGCATGTTAGATTATATATCGAATGACAATTTTTTTCTAAAAAATGCATTCTATATTAACCATTTTTTTATTTTTATGAAATATCAATAATCAATAATCAACTGGTATCCGAAAGCGACACGGTGCAAAAACTAGTATTTTGCTAGCTGATATCATTCATTTTCATTGAAAAGGAGTATTGATAGTAATAAGTGTCTGCAGGAAATCTGCAAAAACTCTTTTGATAAGTAACTTCAGACTTATTTTGTTCTCATATTTATTTATTATTCATAATATATCATTCAGAATTCTTTTAAATGATCATGTTTTTTACCACGAGTAGCCTATAACCTATAGTCGGCTACTCCGACCCGCTCAATAAATGACTGGACCTCCGAAACATCAACATTTGCGGGAACCGTGGTTGAGTCATAAGGGCCATCATAGGCCATGGTACAATCCGTCCCTAAGAAAGTACGTTCCATTATTGATAAGAGGCAGCAGACCCCCACATTTTTCTGCCCCCAACAGGGTGGAAAGAACCAGCCACCGTACCGAAAGCTTCTCATCCTCAATCACCAAGTGCTCACCCCCCCCCCCCCCCGTGCGGTCAGCAAGAGGAAATAAAATGAGGGAGTACTTTCAGATTAGAAAATCAGAATGTACAGTCAAATAGCATTTTTCTTGCGTTATGCAACTTGATGTTCTCAATTGCCATTCATGCGAGTACGATGAATATCTACAAAATGAGGCTTCCCGTTAAAGATAAGAGAATGCTTTATTATTGTTATTACTTTGAAGTTGAAGCAACCATTTATCAAATTCTGAAAGGTATGGAAAAATTATTATGTCACCATTTTTAGATGTTATATATTTAATAGAGACAGCTTTAAAGGCTTCCTCTGATGGACATAATTTTAATTATGTAATTAATTTTTCTTTCTCTGTACAATATCTGTCACGCAAATAAATGCATCGATTGTTCTCATTGAATCGAATGTCAAAACTGAATATCTTAAATAATTTCCTTCAAAAATTAAAGGAGATTCTAATCTCTAACCCTGTACATCGCAGAATGACAAAGTTACTAGTTTCCTTTTTCTGCCGTTCTGCTATCCTCTGCAGGTAGTGTACTTATGAATAAAATGCTTTTTACGGATACACTGAAACACCAAATTAAACTATTATATTTTAAATTCCCCAAACTCAATATGCTTATATAGAAAATTTAAAATTCTCTTTTTATACTTGAGATTATATGTGATATTATTAGATAAATTTAATATTAATTGCATGTCATTGGCGACCTTTTGGTATAACCTCATGCCATCGGTGAGCATGGTCGAGCATTTTTTCTCTGTTAACTTGATAACTTTGTTATTGATCACTGGCTGCAATAAACATGATATTTTTGGCAATTATCCGCTGGTATACGGGTAAGACACAAATATTCATTGGTAAAAGATTAACGATAACTTTGCGGCTTAATCATCGGAGATGTTTCCGGTTTCCTCTGCTTTCCTTTTCACCTAAATTAATTTACTGAAACCAATATATTTGCTGAATGTTTCAAAATCAAAATTAGACTTTTTGACGAAGTTTTGATCCAAATTAAATTTCTAATATCGAAGTGTACCGAAAAGATGTTTTCCGAAATTTAAAACATCTCTTTAAAGCAGACAAAAATTTAAAGACATTATTTAAAATCAGTTTTAATTATGATGATCAATTGCAAGTATACATTGAAAACACAGTGGAGTACTCACCTCGAAACTTTATTGTTTACTCTATTATTAATATATGGATCTCACATCCGCATAAGTATATGGATCTAGGGAAAATTTCTAGAGCAGACTTTCATTTTCAGAGTTCTACACATGAGAGTTTTATACTTCTTAGCATATAAAGAAAATCGATATTTGCGAATTATTAAAGTCATACTTGTGATGGGAAATATTTACAAAGGCATGATATTTATCACTTTTTAACTGTCAATTAATCTTAGAGATGGGGTTAACAAACAAGTAACAAAAAAAAAAGAAAAAAAAAAGAAACATATAGGACCCATTTTTATGGATGACTGATATAAAAACATTATACAAAACTGAAATTGTTACCTGAAGATCACATACTAAATTTCATTTATTGAAGTCATTGCGTTTTACAGTTATAGATTTACATGCATATGTTAAGTACAGATTGACAGACAATCATTCGTAAATATATCTGGCTGAAAACTTATAAAGAGATCTTCACTTTAATTGCTAAATCTGGTATCAAATTTTGACTATTGCTCACATTTTATTCGAACAGACGGAGAGCGTGACTGACTTTCTCCAACTGCATTTCATTCTAAATTAATAGAAAGCTACAAATTTAGACTAAAAACCATATATTAAATTTCATCTGCCTAGCTTAATGAGATTGTGACGTTGATTGAAATAACGTTCTTGCTTAAAGATTTTTTTTTCAGATTCGTAGAAATACTAAAAGTATAAACACTCCAAAATCACGAATTTGACTTTTTTAAAGAGTGTTTTTTGACGATTACAATATTTTTTATACATTTCGTATACTCGAAAGTAAAAATATTCAAAAAGTGCAATAGAAATGATCAAAAATACGTTTTGTTGCTGTCGATTTATTTTTGTGTACATATGGAAAGATTTGGAACACGAAATATGCATTGCGCCTTTGAACTTAACTAAATTTTTTGTGAAACATTATTATAATAATATAATTTCGACAGATTCCAGTCAGGAGAATTCCAAATACACCACTCCACTCGAACAAAGTAACGGTATTCCAAATGTACTTTCATTCAGACAAACCTAGTGGATGGATTGTCAGTATTTCATCGACGTGACTGGCAGCGGTTTCTTATGAATAGTTATAGCAGTTTCTTTCTAAACAAATATAATTGCTTAGATATGGATCTCTGGACTACACTACTCTGTCATACAACAAAAATATTTCAATTCCTTAAGCCTAGGATAGAAAGCCTTCTGACGCATTGCTGAAATATTTCTCAAAATAAAGGATCCTTTACAAGAATAGTGATAATTATGAGTATTTTATTAAAACGAAGGAATGATATCGAAATTGATTAAGACATTCACTGTAGAAATACTACTGTGTCTCTTTGTTATTATTTTTCTTCACTTCTAATCCAAAGTCTTCTATAAACCGAGAGAAACTTTATAGTGATCTATTCACTCTCGGTGGTTTATTAATATAGAAAATAATAATAGTTAAAATAAGACTAATTTAAAAGTTTAATGATTAATTTTCTCTGAATAATTAGCTTTTAAGTACTTCCAAAGCCAACATTTTTATGGTGTTCGATGACCAATTTCTATAATTTTTTATTTGTATATCTTTCACTTAATTAAATATAACAAAAATAACTTAATTAATATCTCATGTTTATAGAGTAATCGATTTAAAAGTTCTCAAAATAAAAGTGGAGATACTTTAGCTTATGTTCATCACAGTTTATGAAATTTTTTTTAAACATAATTTAATTTCAAATATAACCTTCAGAAGAACATAACTGTTTATTCAACAACACAAAGTTTTATATGTTATTAACTAAAATTGTATTAAAGATAAAAAAGAAATTGACATCTCTAGCCTGAAAGACTGTGGCATGTAACCTATATTATCATGTGAGAACATGATGTTGGTTTGGTTAAGGGGTTTTGTAGGTAATGAATAAAGGCAATGGCAATGAATAAGGCATAAATAGGCAATTTTCGTAGGCAATGAATAATGGCATAAATGGCAATTTTCATCATCATCTTTTAATAGCATATATTTTCTTACCTGCTTTTACAGTACTGCATTATTATTATACATGCTTCTTTGAGAGCAGATGTGTTTATAAAAGGTTGACCTGCTTTTACCAGTATTACTTTATTATTACGTCTTCTTCTTTGACGGCAGGTGTTTTAGAATTCTTATAATGTATTTTCAATGCAGTAGTTTTATAAATTTACAGTTTCTTGTGAGTTATACCAAAAATATATAAAATGCTAGATTTTGCATTAGATTTAATAAAAAGAGTAAGAGCAAGTAATATACATTAAATATTAATATAATGCAAATTTATTATTTTTTATTAATGGTAATAAATCAATAATTATTCCTCAGTGAAATATCCTACTGAGCATTTCAATAGTGTGTGAATAGCAAAAGCTTGAATATCATTACACTTTGAGTAGAAAATGTTCTATTTCAGAAGTTCTATATTATCATTCTTTTCATTGAAGAACTTGGAAATTAAACTAAAATTGAAGAAACATTTTTATTTCTACCTTAGATAAGATTCTTTTATTAAAATTTTTATGCAGTGGAGAAAATAACGTGTAATATCGTCCGAAATTATTAAGGAAAAAGGAAGCCTAGAATTCGACTAATTTCTAATTAACTAAAATTTATGTATAGTTTTAATAACTGTTTCGTAATATTTATTACCCATTTTATTATTTCTTAAAATCTATGCTATCACCTCTTGCTTAGAGAAGGTTGGAAATTATGCTGAAATTAAAGAAACATTAAAAAAAATAAGATAAAAATTACTTTTACTTTAAGATAAACTTTTAGTTTAGATAAGATTAGTTTTACTTTAAGATCAACTTTTACTTCTAGCTCAGATAAGATTATTTTATTAAAATTATAATGTAGGCGAGAAAATAACATATGTGATATCACCCGAAGTTATTAAAGAAAAAGCCTAGATTTCGAGAAATTAATTAATTAAAATCTGAGTATATTTTTAATAAATATTTTTGGTTGGAATTTATTACACAAAAAGAGTTCCAAATGCATTTGTTCTAAGTCTAGCGGCCCTTGTTCCTGAGTATTTAGAACGATTTTTGCTTGAAAAATTGCGCAATTTAGAATTAAGTATAAATTTATAACATTATCCTGTTAATAGAGTTTTTACTGATAAGTATAAAACTTATTCCATCTGGAGAACAAAATCATTTAGGGAGAATACGGATATGCAGAATATATTTAGAAGGTTTAATTTATATCTAACTTGTGAAATGTGTCGAAATTTTATTACAATCCGGAAGAAAAAGAAATTCAAATCGCAAAACTATTAATAACATTTAATTAAGTACTCACCTGTTGAATAATTTATTTGCACCAGAAACAATGAAAGAATGAAAGCACTAATGTGAAAGTTTCAGAATTATATCCACATCGCTTTCTATGTATTGCTGAAGATGGATTATACTTACTCCTATTAAAGTGCAGGCACAGAATGGGGAAATCTTGCATACATGGGGAAATCTTGCTTGTATTATGATGCAAAATGAAGATAAAATTACTCTTAATCTAAAATGGAAACCTGACATTAAGCGACACGTTAATAACAAATGAAATAAATTATATTCTCATAGAACAATGGAAAATTAGATACGATCGTTTTCTCAGTTGTTATTATCTTTAACATAGGCATAAGTGACTTTTGATTTGATTTGTTTTCTTAAAACTAATGCTTCCCAACAAATCTTTTCTATTATTATACTATCTATGTTAATGTAATCAAAGATGTAAAAAAGTTCACACTTTCCTGGAACTTTTTCCTTTAATTTTTTCAGAAAATACACTCACGTCCATAAATTAAAGATAATGCAAGAAAGAGTCAGACGCAAAACAAATGTATCTTATTTGTAAAACTTATTTATTAAACAAAAGGTAAGGAGCAAAATAGATGCTATATGTTTGATATTATTAATAAAAATTGCAATTTTTTGCTTCATGAAGCAAATTTTAAAAAAACCCCTATTTACAATAATCAATACATAATGGTTAAAAAATTGTTATTATGATTGTTAATACAAAGTATGTCTCCCAGCTGATGCAATGCAATCCATACAACGCCTAGGCATACTGAGTATGAAATTATCGATCTGATCTTGGGGAATATTACACACTCATCAAGCAATGCTTACCGAAGTTCCTGTAGACATGTAGTTGGTGGGCTGCAAATCGTCGACCAAGCATGTCCCACACATTCTCTACTGGATTCAAGTCCGGTGAGAATGCCGGCCAGTCCATACGTGTGATATCCTCCGATCGAAGGCATTCGCTTACGATGTTTGCACGGTGAGGACGGGCGTTGTCATCCATAAATACGAATTATGCGCACATGGCTCCCCGAAACAAATGTACATGTTGTTCCAGAATGACTCCCCGATATATTTGGTCTGTCATGGTTCCAATTTGAACATGCAGGTCAGTTCTGGAATCCAGAATAATTTCTTCCCAAACGAGCAATCCTGCACCACAGTAATGGTGTCGTTCAATGATGTTCTTTTGGTGGTAACGGGTACCTGGCGCTTTCCATATGAAAGTCCGGCGAGAATCAGACTGCAAGCTAAACCTGAACTCGTCGGAAAACATCACACAAGCCCACTATTGCGGTGTCCACAATGCCGGCTCGCTACACCAAGCTAACTGCAGGCGACAGTGAGTTGCAATAAGTGGAACATATCTGACAGGCCTACGAACATATAGACAAATATGCCCTAAAAATCTGTACACGGTCTGCCTTGAAACTGTCTTACCAGTGGCAAAAGAGAGCTGACGAGACAGGTCTGATACTGTGCTCTGTCTGTTTCTTTTGGCAGTAACTGCCAAATACTGGTACTCATTCGGGGCGACCTGTGCTGTAACGTCTTCTCACATTACC